>OZ020192.1:54099165-54436038 GCA_963971165.1 Philopedon plagiatum | reverse complement strand
GCAACAGCGAGCGTCCGGCGAACACCTATTTTTTCGATTTTGTCCTGTCAATTGTAGAATTGTAGATCTGACTCCGTTAGATTTTTTTATGTGGGGATACCTAAAGAACCCTGTGTACAAACATCGACCCTTTAGGAATATACAAAATTTAGAGGATGTCATTATAAATTGTGTATTGCAAATAAATCGTAAAATGCTCCGAAATGTTAATCGAGAGTTGCGCTCGAGAACAACAGTATGTATGGAGAGAAATGGTGGTCATACTGAGTTTTAAATTTGTGCACCCAAGGAAAAACAATGATTTTTTGTGTTGTTAGTACAGAATTTGACTACTTTTAAGTTTTTCTTACATTGGTTTTCGTTTATAAAATTTCGATTAAATAAACAGGTAATTTTTTGTTTATTATCTATTTTAATCCCCTTAACTTTACAAAAAGTCGAACTTCAGATATATTTAAGACGATTAAGGTTTTCTCAATGTAATCTCATTGAAATGTCTCTAAAATTTTGACACTGCTGCTAGATACAAATCATTGCAACAGCTAGCGAAACCCTATTTTTTAAATTTTGTCCTGTCAATTGTAGAAAAAACTACTACATTCGTTTATTTTCATCCAGATACATGGGCTTTACATTAGGCAAGCTATCTAAACGGCAAAAACTGGAAATTTGTAAATCGTTAAAAAAATATTTAAAAAAATTGAGTTTTCCAATTTTTTTAAATAAAATGTTTAAATTTTGCACAAGGACCTAGAATTTAATTCTAAGCAATTTTTTCAAATAACTTTTTTTGATATCTCGTCAACTAACCTCACTTTTTGTAAATTAACAATTTTTTTTTTAATTTGACGCTATACCAGTGGTCACGTGACGTATGTCAAAATCGATTTTTAGGTTATCGGACATGCAGAACCGATCCCCTGGGAAAGTTTTTCCGATACTCTCCTAATAAAAATTTTTCCCATATGTTGCGAACTTTTTGCCGGTCACTGTATATATATATATATATATATATATATATATATATATATATATATATATATATATATATATATATATACATATATATCACAACAGACAACGGAACATCTTTTAAAAACTAAAATGTTCAGAAACTCTGTTTGCTTCACAACTTCGAAATACATTATTGCACACCACATAACCCCAATTCTAACGGCTACGTAGAAAGATTCCACTCAACCCTTAATGAAACAATACTAGCCCTTCAAAACGAAAAACCAAACGAAAGCATCTATAGCCTCATGCCATTTTATCATGGCAAAAAGTTCGCAACATATGGGAAAAATTTTTATTAGGAGAGTATCGGAAAAACTTTCCCAGGGGATCGGTTCTGCATGTCCGATAACCTAAAAATCGATTTTGACATACGTCACGTGACCACTGGTATAGCGTCAAATTAAAAAAAAAATTGTTAATTTACAAAAAGTGAGGTTAGTTGACGAGATATCAAAAAAAGTTATTTGAAAAAATTGCTTAGAATTAAATTCTAGGTCCTTGTGCAAAATTTTAAGATTTTATTTAAAAAAATTGGAAAACTCAATTTTTTTTAAATATTTTTTTATCGATTTACAAATTTCCAGTTTTTTTTCGTTTAGATAGCTTGGCTAATGTAAAGCCCATGTATCTGGATGAAAATAAACGAATGTAGTAGTTTTTTCTACAATTGACAGGACAAAATTAAAAAAAACAAGGTTTCGCGGGACGCTAGCTGTTGCAATGATTTGTATCTAGCAGCAGTGTCAAAATTTTAGAGACATTTCAATGAGATTACATTGAGAAAACCTTAATCGTCTTAAATATATCTGAAGTTCGACTTTTTGTAAATTAAGGGGATTAAAATAGATAATAAACAAAAAATTACCTGTTTATTTAATCGAAATTTTATAAACGAAAACCAATGTAAGAAAAACTTAAAAGTAGTCAAATTCTGTACTAACAACACAAAAAATCATTGTTTTTCCTTGGGTGCACAAAATTTAAAACTCAGTATGACCACCATTTCTCTCCATACATACTGTTGTTCTCGAGCGCAACTCTCGATTAACATTTCGGAGCATTTTACGATTTATTTGCAATACACAATTTATAATGACATTTTCTAAATTTTGTATATTCCTAAAGGGTCGATGTTTGTACACAGGGTTCTTTAGGTATCCCCACATAAAAAAATCTAACGGAGTCAGATCTACAATTCTACAATTGACAGGACAAAATCGAAAAAATAGGTGTTCGCCGGACGCTCGCTGTTGCAATGGTTTGAATCTAATGAAATGACTGTATCAAGATTTTATTAAGATTTTTCGCACATAAATTTAACAACCAGGTCTATTTAGTTGTACTTAAAACTACCAAAGCAGGCTCTGAAATTAAAACAACCAAATAATCTAGTAGGTTAAAAACAACAGAAAAATGTCAAACAAATTATAATTTGTTTGATTTCAACCTATGTCATTGGTTTATGTCTCGCATCTTACTAAGTTTGATATTTTACATAAGTTTATTAATATTTTATTCCTTAAAATGGCACCCACACTACTTCTTCAGGAAAAGATAGAAATTATTTTAATTTCTGGAGATAATTACAAAAGCCATAGAGAAACAGCAGCAATTTTTAATGAGAGGCACCCCGATAAATCCCTCCATTATTCCACAGTATCTCGTCTAGTCAATAAATTTAAAGAAACGGGATCGGTAGAAAATCAGTATAAAGTTTCCCATGAAAAACCGGTAACAGGTGACGAAGGTTCTCTGGATGTGTGTTTGTCGATCACAGAAACACCCCAATTAGCAGTTAGTCAAATATCGGAGATCACTAACATTCACGAAAGATCTGTGCGGAGGATATTAAAAAGAAACAAATTTCATCCGTACAAACCTAAATTTGTACAAGTATTAAAAGATAGGGATTATGACGCCCGCTTCGATTTTTGTGCCTGGTTCCAGGGTATGATTGAGGAAGATTTTAATTTCCCAAAGAACGTTCTTTTCTCGGATGAAGCTACATTTACCTCTAACGGAACCGTCAGTTCACAAAACTGTAGATGGTGGGCCACCGAAAACCCAGACTTTGTAATTCAGAGTAAAGACCAATATAGTTTTAAGGTTAATGTGTGGTGCGGAATTTTCAACCTCAGAATAGTGGGACCTTTTTTCTTTAGAGACAATTTAAATTCAGAACGATATTTAGAATTTCTACAAACTGAGATATCTGACTTTTTAGACAATTTGTCATTAGCCGAAAGAAGAAATTTATACTTTCAACAAGACGGAGCTAGCATTCATTCCACAAATGAGGTGAAGAGATGGCTGGATCAAGAATTTGGAAACCAGTGGATAGGACGGTTTTCTGAAAATCCGTGGCCTGCGAGATCACCAGATCTGACTCCGTTAGATTTCTTTATGTGGGGATACCTAAAAAACTCTGTGTACAAACATCGACCCTTTAGGAATATACAAAATTTAGAGAATGTCATTAGAAATTGTGTATTGCAAATAAATCGTAAAATGCTCCGAAATGTTAATCGAGAGTTGCGCTCGAGAACAATAGTATGTATGGAGAGAAATGGTGGTCATACTGAGTTTTAAATTTTGTGCACCCAAGGAAAAACAATGATTTTTTATGTTGTTAGTACAGAATTTGACTACTTTTAAGTTTTTCTTACATTGGTTTTCGTTTATGAAATTTCGATTAAATAAACAGGTAATTTTTTGTTTATTATCTATTTTACTCCCCTTAACTTTACAAAAAGTCGAACTTCAGATATATTTAAGACGATTAAGGTTTTCTCAATGTAATCTCATTGAAATGTCTCTAAAATTTTGACACTGCTGCTAGATACAAATCATTGCAACAGCTAGCGTCCGGCGAAACCTTGTTTTTTTTAATTTTGTCCTGTCAATTGTAGAAAAAAGTACTACATTCGTTTATTTTCATCCAGATACATGGGCTTTACATTAGCCAAGCTATCTAAATGAAAAAAACTGGAAATTTGTAAATCGATAAAAAAATATTTAAAAAAAATTGAGTTTTCCAATTTTTTGAAATAAAATCTTAAAATTTTGCACAAGGACCTAAAATTTAATTCTAAGCAATTTTTTCAAATAACTTTTTTTGATATCTCGTCAACTAACCTCACTTTTTGTAAATTAACAATTTTTTTTTTAATTTGACGCTATACCAGTGGTCACGTGACGTATGTCAAAATCGATTTTTAGGTTATCGGACATGCAGAACCGATCCCCCGGAAAAGTTTTTCCAATACTCACCTAATAAAAATTTTTCCCATATGTTGCGAACTTTTTGCCGGTCACTGTATATATATATATATATATATATATATATATATATATATATATATATATATATATATATATATATATATATATATATATATTATATATATATATATATGAAAACATATTGATCCGGGAGTACATCCGTTCGTTTGTTAAATTCCTATTGGAATCTGGCAGACGTTTCGCCAAGTTCTCACTTGGCATTATCAATGCTTACTCGTTGCTGTCAAGTCGTAAACTGACGAATATTTGTCTTGATAACTGCCAACTAGAACCGCTACAACCTCCGGCGCAGGCTATAAATATCGAGAGTCATGACAAAGATTCATCAGTTTACGACTTGACAGCAACGAGTAAGCATTGATAATCCCAAGTGAGACCTTGGCGAAACGTCTGCCAGATTCCAATAGGAATTTGATAAACGAACGGATGTACTCCCGAATCAATATTTCTTCACATTTCTATATATATATATATATATATATATATATATATATATATATATATATATATATATATATATATATATATATATATATATATATGTGTGTGTGTGTGATCGAATGGTTCATATCCTAAGGGGGTTGGTTTAAAAATTAATTTGTTGGGGTGTCTTTCGTATTTTGTCTTCTGGCAGATTTCGCAAAGATTAACGTATGTTTTGACGTCATTTGCTAAATTAGGCCAGTAATATTTTATTTTTGTTTGTTGTTCGTCGGTGCCAGTTATGTCTTCTGGTAATGTTTTAGATATATACAGCTTAAAAGAGTTATTTTAAAAATATTTTTGAACAAGGTTTATTATGATGGGTTCTAACGTTTCGTTTTTGAAATATAAACAGTATGTTTTTACTGGTGTAGAATTCTCTTTTAGTATCTTAAAAATAAGTTCTTCAGGTGGATTATTTGGTAAGAAAAGAATCATTCTTTGTTTGTCAAATATTTGAGCAAGTTCTACCTTATCTTGTACGTTTGTAGGTATTAAGGGCTTTGTTTACATAAGGTGCTGCGATTATGGGATTTTCTTGGCTCGAGTGTACTATTTGTGTTTCAGTTTTATCTACATTTTCTGTGGAATTTTTGGGTTTTATAAGGGTGTGTGATAATATTTATTTTAGGTGTTTCTGTTTCGGGGGCTAAAGTTTGTAAGATTTCGTCTAGGTCTTGTAAATTAAAGTCTTGTATATCTTCTGACAAGTCAACGTTTGGTATGATAGATAGTTGGTCATCGTATTCAATGCTGTTTATTTGATTTGGGATATGAGAGAGTGCATCGGCGATTGTGTTCTGTTTTCCTTTTTTATAGATTATTTCGTAATCGTACTCGGCTAGTTTTAATCGCCATCGTACTGATTTAGAATTGGGTTCTTTAATTGTGAATAGCCATTGGAGTGGTTTGTGATCAGAGGTAATTTTGAACTTTTTGCCAAAAAGCTAGGGGCGGAAATATTTTGTAGCCCAGACTATGACGAGAAGCTCTTTTTCTATTGTCGAATAATTGCATTCTGCGGGATTTAGGGTACGAGAAGCATAGGGGATAGGAAGGTCGTTTCCTATTGGTCCTTGTGAGAGCACTGTTCCAATTGCGAAATCTGAAGCGTCGGTGGTGAGATTAAAGGGTTTTGAAAAGTCTGGGTGTTGTAGGATCGAATCATTTGTCAACAGAAGTTTGCATTTTTCGAATGATTCTATAAATTCGCGGGTGTGCTCCTCGTTGTGATCCTATTTATGGCAATTCATTAGAGGCTTGGTTAGTTTGTCAAAATATTTTATGAACTTTCGATAGTCCAAGGAAAGACTTTATGTCTTTTGGGTTTCTGGGAATTGGAAAGTCCAAGATAGTTTTGATTTTTCGTGGATTGGAATTTATGCCATCAGGGGTTACTACATGTCCTAGGAATTCGACTGTTTTTTGTAAAAAATCTGATTTATGTAACTGGATTTTTAAATTCTTGTCTTGAAGACGTTGGGATACTAATTTTAAGTTATATGTTCTTGTAAGGAAGTAGAGAAGATTATTATATCGTCCAAATAAACTAAGAAAATTTTTCCTTCTAGGTCTCGTAGTACATTGTCCATAACTCTTTGAAATGTGGCTGGGACATTTTTGAGGCCCAAGGGCATTCGAATAAATTCGTAATGTCCATTTTCGACACTGAAGGCGGATTTGGGAATTGAAGAAGGATCCATTTCAATTAGATGAAATTCTGAGGCGAGATCGAGAGTTGTAAAATATTGACTTCTGCCAAGTTTGTCGAGAATATCAGTGATGTTGGGGTTAGGATATCTATCATCAATGGTCCTTTCTTTGATTTTGCGGTAATCGATAACAATTCACCATTTCTGTTTGCCGGAGGAGTCTAATTTTTTGGGGACGACCCAAATAGGTGATGACCAAGGGCTGGAGGAAGGTCTGATAATTCCATCTGTTAACATTTGGCTAATTTGTCTTTGGACTTATGTACGTAGGGATAACGATACGACTTGGAATGGACTGGTATTTCGTAGGGTGTAAGTACTATTGGGTGCAAAATATTTTCAACGACGTTTAACCATAACCATATATTTTTAAAGAAATTTAGTTGTGTAAAACCTTATTAAAATCATTTTTGACATATTTGTTATAACACATTGGCGTACTAAAAAGGTTCTACAAGGAATTGAGAGAAAAGTTTATTTAGTATTATAGTATAATTAACAAACTTAACAAAAAAACTTTTACCGCTGCATAATTAAGTGATCTAAAAAACTACAAATTAAGAATATTAGTATTTTGTGTATCCGCCATTAGCATGTAAAAGAGCATCCAATCTTCTAGACATAGACGCTATTAAATTACCAAAATCGTAATTTTCTAAATTCTGCCATTCATTAGTAATGGCGTCTAAAAGCTCTTGTCTGTTTCGAGGCCTAAACTCATAACTGTAGATCTGTTTGACCATATAACCCCATATGTTTTCCACTGGATTCATGTCGGAACTTCGAGCTACCCAAGGCAAAACATTGATATTATGGTCAGTAAACCATTCCATAGTAAGATGAGCCGTGTGTACTGGTGCACTGTCATGTGTACATCAAATACTATGAAACAATTGATGGTAATAGATAGTTACCTGTTGAAAAATAAAATTATCTCCAAAACGTTCTTGGACCGACGCCGACGGTAACATTACATCTTGCAATATTCGCACGTAACCTGCTGCATTAAGGCGACCATCTATTATATGTAAATTACCAGTGCCTCGAGCAGAAATCCAACACCAGATATGAACTGAAAAACGTCCACTGTTATCTGTTGGCTGTATATATTCCCCATTAAATCTATGCCCTCTTGGTCTATAGACTCTAAGTTTACCATTATTTGAAGATTGGAAAACTTTTTCATCAGAAAAAATTACATTTTCCCAGAATTCCTGGTCTCTATTATTTAAATCATTTGCCCATTCCATTCTTTGAATTTTATTCGCTTCTGTGAGACGTGTTTTTTTTTGCTGCAGCGAAGCTTGCAACTCCACTTTGGCGTATTCTTCTCCGGGCCGTCCACTTGGAAGCGGTAAAATGGGTTTCTGCTTTTGCTTGTATGGCTGTACTAAATGGGCGCTGTCTAATAAACTGTACTAAGTTAACGTCCTGTTCTGCAGTAGAAGCTCGTGGGCGACCGGCACCAGGAGCTCGTCTGAGATTCTGATGTTGCAGCCACTTCTGTTTCAAATAAAAAATTGTTGTTTTGTGACAGTTCAGCTCATCTGCCGTTCGTTGCTACGACCATCCTTCTTGCAATTTAGCTATAGCAAAACCCTTCTCGGCCTCGGTAAGTAAATGGTTGGGCATGATGTTTTAAAATATTTTAAACTAATTTGGCACATCGACTGACAATGACAATACAAAAATTACTGCTTGACAACAAACGCCACTGAACTTAAGGAGATTTACAAAGCTAAAATAAGTCGTTGAAAATGTTTAGCTCCCAATAGTACATCCAACCCAAGCAAACCCAAGCAGACTAAATAAAAATTTGGTGTTTAATTTGATTTGTAAAGGTTAGTTTGTCGTGAGGTGTGTGTAAAATACTTGGAAATTGATAGAGTAAATTTTGGAGGTGTTTCTTTTCTTCGGCATTCAAATGGTCAGATCTTATAAGGGAAAATTGTTTTCAGGACCGAGGTCTGTATTTTCGGAGATTAAATTAATTTCGGAAACAATCTGTTCGATGTTAAAAAGTTCGTTTTCGTTTTCAATAAAAGGGAGAAATTTTTGCTGCATGTCATGTGGGTTAAAGAATATTATTATACTTTCGTCTTTGGGGACTTTTATTTCGAGGGTAACGTGATTTTTGTCGACTTTTATAAGTGATGGTGGAATATTTGTAATATTTCATATTGCATAATATTTGTAATATTTCATAATTCCAGGAACTCTGTGAGAGTCATCATCATTGCGTGATTTTTCTAGAATTGTGTTTTACGTAATATTTATAAATAATAAAAGTTGATTTGTAAAAAAATGATATTGTATGTGTGCTTTTGTTTACGGATATTTTCATACGTCGCTGCCGTTTTCGGAATATAATTTTTTTTAGCTATTGTAACCCTTTTTTTGTTCTTTTCTATTCAGTGTTATTTAAAGCTTGGTATCAAGAAGATATTTGTGCTTGTGAATTATTTAGAAATAAATAAAAATAAATAGAAAATCAAAATATGGAAAATCAAAAAATAGAAAATCAAAAAATGGAAAATCACAAAATATGTTTTGTTCGTGGATGTCGTGAATCGGCTATTAAGTGGGTAACCTATAAAAACTTTTATAAGTGATGGTGGAATTTCAAAATGTTGATTTTTTACATGGGACATATATAGTTTTGCACCGTTAGGTAGGGTAGTGTATATTTGTTTTAATATGCAGGTATTTACTGGGATTTCGACTTTTTGTGTATTAAAGTCCTTCCTGTAAGATAAGGGACTGTTTCTCTTTTGGTTATACAAGCAGTTGTTTGCTAGGTCAATATTAAGATTGAGTTTTCTTAGGTCTTTTAATCCTAAAATATCGTCGAAGTAGTCATGAAAATTAAATAATATGAATTCTAGTTCGGTAGGAACATTAAATTCTTGGAGTAATGGGATTTTTATTTTATTGTGGGTATCGGTTTTTCCTATACAGGTTACAGGCATGTTTTGAGTTAAAAATTTGGTCGGGAAAGTTTTGTTCTGCAATTATAGGTCTTAGTAGAGGTGCGACTGCCGGTATCTATTAATTTTAATGGTTAGTTTTGAATTTCGATATCTGGTAAAGAGTTATTTTGAAAAGCGGTAATATCTAAGTAGGATTGTCCTTTGGGGAGGCGGCGTTAGGAAAATTTACGTATATCTCGAAATTAGGAGAATAGTCAAGATTATCGGGTGTGTGTCTGATTTCTGTGAATTTTGTATGTAATCTGTTGTGAGTAATCGTAGACGTTAGGGTAAGTCGGTTCAAGGTTTTCATCTTCGGTATAATCGTAACTGCTGTCGACTTGGTTTATGTTTTCACTGTATATATGTTCTTGATAGGGGAGCAGTAGTGTAGCTGAGGCGTTATTGGGACATGCCATCCAGTTCTCCACGACCGCCATCGAGTTCTTTATGTCTTCAGCAATGACCTTGGAAGAGGGAATTCAAATGTCATGTCCTCGGCAATGACCTTGGAAGAGTTTTTGGTTGTTCTGACGTCATCGAGGGTGTCATTCAGATCATCCAAGAAGGGGTAGTTTTTTTTAGTTTCAATTATTGTCACATGGGGGCGTAAGGGGTTGCGGCGCTTGCACTGTTATCATATTGCCTTATAAAAAAAACAAAAAAAAAACAAAACAAAACAAAACAAGAGGAAGATGGGTGTGACCTTGGAAGAGCTTGATTAGCTGAGTCATCAGCCCGCCTAGGCGTGTTTTGTTTTGGGCGAAAGAGATTTGATGGCGCACCCACCTTAAAAATAATTCTCCGAATTTTTGATGATTTATCATGGAATTCTGAGAGATTGTTTTTTTGCATAATATTTGTAATATTTTATAATTCCAGGAACTCTGTGAGAGTCATCATCATTGCGTGATTTTTCTAGAATTGTGGTTTACGTAATATTTTTAAATAATAAAAGTTGATTTGTAAAAAAATGATATTATATGTGTGCTTTTGTTTACGGTTATTTTCATACGTCGCTGTCGTTTTCGGACTATAATTTTTTTTAGCTATTGTAACAATTGTTTTTGTTCTTTTCTGTTCAGTTTTATTTAAAGCTTGGTATCAAGAAGATATTTGTGCTTGTGAATTGTTTAGAAATAAATAAAAAAAATAGAAAATCGAAAAATGGAAAATCAAAAAATAGAAAATCAAAAAATGGAAAATCAAAAAATATGTTTTTTTCGTGGATGTTGTGAACCGGCTATTAAGTGGGTGACCTATAAAAACTTTCATAAGTGATGGTGGAATTTCAAAATGTTGATTTTTTTTATGGGACATATATAGTTTTGTACCGTTAGGTAGGGTAGTGTATATTTGTTTTAGTATGCAGGTATTTGCTGGGATTTCGACTTTTTGTGTATTAAAGTCCTGCCTGTAAGGTAAGGGACTGTTTCTCTTTTGGTTATACAAGCAGTTGTTTGCTAAGTCAATATTAAGATTGAGTTTTCTTAGGTCTTTTAATCCTAAAATACCATCGAAGTAGTCATGACAATTAAATAATATGGATTCTAGTTCGGTAGGAACATTAAATTCTTGGAGTAATGGGATTTTTATTTTATTGTGGGTATCGGATATTCCTATACAGGTTACAGGTATGTTTCGAGTTAAAAATTTGGTCGGGAAAGTTTCGTTCTGCAATTATAGGTCTTAGTAGAGAGGTGTGACTGCCGGTATCTATTAATAATTTTAATTGTGAGTTTTGAATTTCGATATCTGGTAGAGTTATTTTGAAAAGCGGTAATATCTAAGTAGGATTGTCCTTTGGGGAAGCGGCGTTTGGAAAATTTTCGTTTATCTCGAAATTAGGAGAATAGTCAAGATTATCGGATGTGTTTGTCTGATTTCTGTGAATTTCGTATGTAATCTGTTGTGGGTAATCGTAGTCGCTAGGTTAAGTCGGTTCAAGGTTTTCATCTTCGGTATAATCGTAACTGTTGTCGACTTGGTTTATGTTTTCACTGTATATATGTTGTTGATAGGGAGCAGTAGTGTAGCTGAGGCGTTATTGGGACATGCCATCCAGTTTTCCACGACCGCCATCGAGTTCTTTATGTCTTCAGCAATGACCTTGAGAGGGAATTGAAATGTCATGTCTTCGGCAATGACCTTGGAAGAGTTTTTGGTTGTTCTGACGTCATCGAGGGTGTCATTCAGATCATCCAAGAAGGGGTAGTTTTTTTTTTAGTTTCAATTTTTGTCACATGGGGGCGTAAGGGGTTGCGGCGCTTGCACTGTTATCATATTGCCTTATCAAAAAAAAACAAAAAAAAAACAAACATAACAAAACAAGAGGAAGATGGGTGAGACCTTGGAAGAGCTTGATTAGCTGAGTCATGACCCCGCCTAGGCGTGTTTTGTTTTGGGCAAAAGAGATTTGATGGCGCAACCACCTTAAAAAGAATTCTCAGAATTTTTGATGATTTATCATGGCATTCTGAGGAATTGTTTTTTTGCATAATATTTGTAATAATTTATAATTCCAGGAACTCTGAGAGAGTCATCATCATTGCGCGATTTTTCTAGAATTGTGTTTTACGTAATATTTATAAATAATAAAAGTTGATTTGCAAAAAAAATTACATTATATGTGGGCCTTGGTTTACGGTTATTTTCATACGTCGCTGTCGTTTTCGGAATATAATTTTTTTTAGCTATTTTAACAATTTTTTTTGTTCTTTTCTATTCAGTGTTATTTAAAGCTTGGTATCAAGAAGATATTTGTGCTTGTGAATTATTTAGGAATAAATTAAAAAAAAATAGAAAATCAAAAAATGGAAAATCAAAATATATGTCTTGTTCGTGGATGTCGTGAACCGGCTATTAAGTGGGTGACCTATAAAAAAAGTGGACGAAGAATGGTTTGTGATTTGCACAGTTTTTGTTTTCGCTGTCGAAGCGGTCGAAGAGATGCAAAGCAATTGTTTCAATGCTATGAAAATTGGTATTGTTCGAGATGTGATCCAATGAACCCCAGAGGTCCTTACGGAAATTATGTGTCACCTACGTAGACGTAGTCCCCTCTTTTGGTGGTTATAAGATTGACAGGATTTAAAATAGTATAAAAGGACTAGTTTAAGTAATAAAATTTTAGTTATTAAATATTTTGGTTTTGTAAAGAAAGAATATCTAATAGTTTCAGTAATAATAATAGTTGTGTGCAGAGAAATATGGAAAGAAATTTCAGCGTTTCCAAATCTTCCAGAAAGTTTTATAATTTATTTTCAAGATCACATTAATTTTTATATTATATCAAAGAAGCAGACATTAACTCCTGATTTTATGCGAACATTTCTTACCAAATTAAATTGGGATTATTTGTCGCAATATCAAGTGTTATCCGATTATTTTATTAATGAATTTAGATCAATGGTTAATTGGGATAGTATTTCTACATTTCAAACATTACCTGAATCATTTATTAAATTTCATAAAAACGAAGTGAATTGGAACTATATAGTGAAATATCAGAGAGTAAGCAGCGAATTTATTAATGAAATGAGACCATGGATTGAAAAATATGATAATTATTTATCTTTTTTAAATTAATATAATATGTGTATTTATATTTAGCAATTTACATTTAACAATAAGGATTATAAATGTTTATTTGAATAACTAATTAGCAATATTTTACACGATTTACATTTAATAATAAGGATTATAAATATTTATTTGAATAACCAATTAGCAACACTTTACTCAACTATGTGTTAAGTGGTTAAGTGAGCAATTAGAATTTATTTAATTGATTTCTATAAAATAGTTATGAATAAGAGTGAGCAAATAATTGATCGTACATTTTTATGTAGAAGGTGTTATTGTAGTGTAAGAAGAATAATAAATAGTTATTATGTAAATCAAAGTAGAATAATTGTTAAATATTGTGACACATGTTTAATTAATTATGTATTTGGTAGAAATAGTATACGATCTATGATTATGGAAATAATTAAAATAAAAAAATAAAAATTTAAAAATGTATTTTATTTTAGTCATATATTTACAAAAAAAATTATAACAAATAATTACTTAATATTATATTTATCTATCCAACTATTAAACTTATTATCAAATCCTAACCATTTTACAAAAACTTTGTCCCCTTTATGTTTTAACACTTTCTCCACTAAGTAAATATTTGAATATTTAACTTTTTGCAGTTGAAGGTCGTAAAATCCACCTTTGATATCTTGTTTGTTTTCATCTTGAAGTAAATAGGGAACTGAATTTGTTAGTTGTACTTTTCTTATCGTAAAAATTTCCGTATACCAATTTGGTTTGTATTTTTTATCAAATACTCCTCTTAATTTCGAAATACGTACATTATCACCAACTTTATATTTCGATTGGGATATTAATTTAATCCTATTATAGACTGTTTTCAGTAGAGGTTTTTCATGTTTTGGCGTCACCTCAGACGGTTTTAATTTTATCGTTCTATGTTTTTTATTATTATAAATAGTTACAAGTTTTGTTTAATAAGTCCAGCCACTTATACGATCCTTGCATATGAAACTCTTTCCATATCATTCCTTTAAGTGTCCGATTTACACGTTCTACGATGGAAGCTTTTTTTCACTATAGACAACGTAATGAATTACATTATAATTTTTCATTAAATTTTGACATTCTTTACCAGTAAATTCACCACCAGAATCTGTACAAAGATGAATGGGTTTTTGAATTTTAAATACTTTTTCCAGAGCCTGAGCCACTTCTTTAGCAGTTTTTGTTTTTATCGGATATGTCCATACGTATTTGGAGAATCAATTAATCACCACTAAAATATATTTATAACCGTTATTTTCCTTTTCATATTCCTTCATGTCAACAAGATCGGCTTGGATTAAATCCAAATAGGATTTTATAATTACTTTTCGACGTTTAAAATTTATTCAAGCTGGTTTAGGTAGTTCCTCTACAATTTGTCGCTTAACTTCAGACATAATAATTATTCTATGATATTGGCTTCTTGTAATTCTCCAATTATGGAATTTATTTCGTTTGTATTACTCGTATTGCCTGCTGTCTCGGAAGCAATTAATAATCTTACTCGTTCAACAAGCTCATTTGGATCATTCCAGTGAACGTGTTGGAAACTGTCATGAGCATTCCTTCACCTTCTTTATCGGTTTCCGAGTCGTCGTCGTCGGTATCTAATTCCGGTCTGTTTAGTATTGGTTCACTTAGTTTTTTATATTTAGCATTTTTACTACTTATTGATTCATTAGTAGGATTAAAATGTTTTGTAGCTCGTTCGATTTCAAGAAAATCTGTCGATAATTTTGGACATCTTCATCCGTGTATACAGTGGGGTCATTTTGATTAAAAAGCAAACCATAAAGTCCGGTGGTGCCCTTATATTTTTTCAGCAATTAATAAATCAGATCCATCGAAGTTAATTCGTTTACTACCTATAGAAAATTTTTCAATCTCTCTATCAAATTTAACTCGAAATTTTCCATCTGAATTTGCACTGTTAGGATCTTTAATAAATTTTTTAATATATTTTAAAGGTAATGCATCATCCTGTTCGTAATAAGCATTAATGATTTGTCTCTAATCTTTTATTAAGTTTCTCTTGATATTCTTTCTGCTTTCGACCATCTGTTTCCTGTAGATTATCATCTTGCTTTTTTAAAAATAAGTTTTCGAAGATTGTACGGTTTGTTGACTGTGGAGAATTTTAATTTCCTTTTTGCACGTGGTACAGTTTGAGGGGTAGCAAGATTTTTAATTCCTCTAGGTGTTTGTTTGAATTCCTGCGGAGTCGATGTCAACAGAGGGGTGGGTTCCGATGATACTGATTTTTAATCTTCATTATCATGATCTTCCAAATTCTCTGCGAGTTCATAATTATTATCATAATCATCCATATATTCATCGTTGCTTAAAAATTCCTCTTTAGCCTCTTTCTTGTTAAAAGATTTTTTATTTGGAAGTGATACATTTGCAATTTCACTCATCGGTTTTAATTTCTGTTCAATATTTTGAAGGTGCTTTGTTATAGGTTGAAATAAATTTTCATGCATTCCTTGATCATACTTTAATAATTTTAATTTGTTTTTAATATCATTTCGTTTTAAAATAATTTTCTTTTTTAACAAACTATTTATGCCATTGAATTTTTTTTTCTCCCTTTTCGTTCTTTTATTACGTGGTGCTGTAACCATTTTTAATTTTTGTTTCTTGTGTCCTTGGATAAACATACACAACATTCAATGGTCAAACGTGTAATAAACAAGTTATAACATTTTAAATGTATATATAACTGTCACAATCACATCGATATCAACCATCATTAATATTATTATCTTTAAAAATTGATAAAAATCCAAATGGTTGTTCCCAACAATACGAACATATATATTTAAAGTTTTCAAACGACATATCCGTGCCAACGTGATCGGAATATACATGACGTAAATTTAAATCATCTTGAATTGATTCTGCCTTTACTTGGTGTAACACCATATCACTACATATAGACATAAACACAAATTGTTTAAAATTCCTCTTTATTTAAACAATAAAACAAAAACAGACAAAAACCACAAATCAGGCGTCTACCAACTATCATGCGCAGATTGTCCAAAAACCTATATAGGTCAATCGGGAAGAAGTTTCTCAAAAAGAATCAAGGAACACCACTCAAGTTTTTTAAATAAAAAAACCGATTCAAATTATTCTAATCAACTAATAGCAAACAATCATAGTTTTGATATTAATTTCAAAATTCTTCATGTAGAAAATAAAGGTTGTAAATTTGATTTGCTAGAATCCCTAGAAATAAATAAACTTAAAAATTCTAAACATCTGTTAAATTGCCAATTAGACCTAAGATCTTCTCCTTTGTTAAATTTATTTTAAAAATACCTAATGTTTATTGCTGTAAAATCCCCAAAACCCTAATTATTTACCTACCTCTTGTCACTTAGTACCAAATCTGTTTCATTCCCGAAGAAGTTGGCGAAACATGTCGAATATATTGTAAATTAATATATTTTTGTTTAAATAAAGTGGAATTTTAAACAATTTGTGTTTATGTCTATATGTAGTTAAATCATCTTGTTTTAATAACAGAATTACATTAGCATTGTCTCTTATTAAATGTTTTGGAGCTTTTGTATATGTCTGACAGAGATAGAAACAATAGATATTATTGTGTCTTCCCATGCTAAAATATTCTCTAATAACAGCTTGTTTATCACATGCGACATCATCAAAAATAAATATTGAATTTGGTTGGGTTTGATTGGGTTGGTTGTATAATTTCATTACAGTCATTAAATGCGTAATAGTGTATACCTTTATTTGGTTTTAATAATTCTTGCAAATAAATATATTTTGGCTGATATAGGGATTTGGATTTGAATATATGTAAATATTTTCAAATTCTAATCCATTCGGGTGTTCAATTAGGCTTATCATAGTGTTTGTTTTTCCACAATTTGAAGGACCCGCAATTATGCAACGAATTGTTGAACGTAATAGTTTACTGTGTTTAAAATTTCCAGTTAATTCTCTATTATTTAGATCATGATTATGTACTGGTAAAGCGTTTTTTTGTCTTACAATTTTCTTCATTTCAATAACAGTTCAAAATTATTAATGCCTAGAAAATGATTCGTCTTTCAATATATACATTCAGTTTGATTTTTGATTTACCATGAGATACTACTCAAAACATAAAGAGATCAAGGGAGGAGCAGGTCTTGTCAATTCCTTGATAAATAATCTTCCATTTGAATTACATTTACCGGGTTATAATTTTCGTGGTCCGGGAACTAACTTGAAAAAACGACTAGAACGTGTATATGTGGGAATTAATCCATTAGATGACGCATGCAAACAACACAATATCGAATATTCAAAAACGCAAGATTTACCCACTCGTCATGAGGCCGATCAAATTTTATTAAAAAATGCTCTAGATGGATTACGTGGACCGAATGCTTCTTGGGCTGAAAAATTAGCAGCTTTAGGTGTATCAACTGCAATGCACACCAAACTTAAACTTGGAATGGGAAGTGGTGGTGGGGATTTTAGAGACTTAAAATTAATAAGTTCAACAAAATTCATAAAAAGCATCAGTTCTTAAAGAACAAAAATGTCAAAGAAGTTTCAATTATAATGCAACGCAGTATTGAAGTTATGCGTAATTATTTAGAAAAAATGACCTCTCTTATAGAAAATCTTAATAAAATGCAAAATACACTATCTAATACAGATCAACCAAATAAAAAAACAGCGAAAGAAAAATCTGGAAAAAACCCTCTAAAAAGAAAAACAAACGATAAAAAGGAATCAACTGATAATTATCATGAAAAAAAATTAGAGAAAAAATAAATGCTACTATTGCTAGAAAACAGTTAGAAAAGGAAATGCATCAAAATTTAATGGATTATGTTCCTACTGCTACTACTTCAGATATAAGCAGAAAAGTCCTTAAACGAAAACTGAATACTAATGAAGATAAAAATAGGAATGAGGAGGAAAATATCCTTGTAAATAATAAAAGAATTAGAACAGAAAATGATAATATTACATCTGCACGTAAACGAAAATTAAGTGATACGAATTTAGATGCGTCTGATGAAAATACTACGTTCTTAAAAAAATTAAAGAATGAATAAAAAATAAAAATATATAAATACAAATATGGCTTGATTTTTTATTTTGGTTTATAGTGATCATCTTAAGAAATAGGACCTTTATTATTTAAAAAACAAAAAAAGAAAAATGGTAAAAAAATCAATAGTAATATGAAATTGAAAAAAAAATGAAGGAGAAGAAGGGAAAGAAGAAAACGATAAAGAAACAACAAAAAAGGAAATTAAAGAATAAAACGAAAAAACGTTATGGAAAAAATAAATTAACTTCTTTTCATTCTATGATAAAAAAAAAAATTAATAGAAAAACCTAAAGACATTGGTGCAGCTTTTAAAATAGCTAAAAAATACAAAAAATAAAATTAGATTACCAAGAGTAGTTCAGATTCCTAAATCCGGTGGAATATTACCCTTGATACCGATATTTGCCGGTTTAAGTGCCTTAGGGGCTTTAAGTGGGGGTGAAGCAGGCATAGCGAAGGCTGTAAACGACGCTAGAGCGGCAAAACAACAATTACAAGAGAATAAACGTCACAATCGCATCTTGGAAACTCGGACCATGGGAAAGGGTCTCTATTTAAAACCGTATAAAACTGGATTAGGTCTTTTATTAGACCAACAGCAACAAAAAAGACAAAAACAACAACAATGCCTCTAACGAACAAGAAGTCAACGAAAAGGAAAAATTCCTTTAACATAGCATCAGTAGTTCTACCTGAACGTGCTCTTTCTAATGTGAATCTAGAAAATTATAGAAAAAAATTAAAAATACCCTATTTTCGAGGAGTTTTTATGAAGAACATCCTTCCGCAAAGGATTCGTAAATATGAAACAGGAATTATTAATTTGGACAATTCTTCCGGACCCGGCACGCACTGGATAGCTTACAAGAAATACGAAAATAATATTGATTATTTTGATAGTTTTGGAAATTTAAGACAGCCATTGAAAATTCAAATTTATTTTAACTCAAGTGGTATTTGTAACATTTTTATAACCATACATCTTATCAATCATATAATTCTGTAATCTGCGGGCATTTATGTTTAGAATTTTTATATTATTATCAACCTGTTTTATAAAATAAATAAATACATATATTTTATAATATCTTCTTTATTCTATTGTGAGTCTTTACCCGAGTAAGGTTCAACAGAAAAGAACAAACAATAATATGTCCTACACGTTTACCTTATCAGGCAGAGAATCAAATCTGACCTCGAAAATATATCCCCCTATAATTTTAGGTGAAATTGAAGAATACATTTTAGGACTGATAAACTTTGAAAGTTACAATTCTATTCCTAATGTAGACAAGTCGAATAATGTATTCTATTTTGGTAATAATCGACAAGTCGAATTGCCGGAAGGCTCTTGTGAAATTGACGACATATCGAATTATTTAAATACATATTGTGAACATCAATTTCAAGACAACAAGAACACCCCACCTACAGGGTGGTGCAACCAAGATGGGGTGGACGATTGTGAGTAAACGGTGAGGAATTTCGAATTTTTTTAGATATTATCGATAGTCAAACACTGTTCTAAAATTATAACCATAATACAGGGTGGTCCGAAAAACTCGAGGCGAGCCAAACTTGTATTTCTTTAAATGGCACACCCTGTATATAATTATTCCAATTGATTCTCCTGTTCGTTACGATCATTTTGATATAAGGTTTATTGGGTCTAAAATTTATAGTAAGGGAATGGGACGCGGTTAAATTTGAAAAAATGCTCACAGATCGTCCATTTTTTTAAAAAATTTGAAACAGGTATGGAAAAACCAAATATTCCATAAAACGTTATATATCCTTGAATACATTAATCGCTTGCAATTGGTTTAAAATTATTCACTGTTATACAGGGTGGTCAAGTTTTGAAAATACGCCCTGAACTCATGTTTTTTTTTAAATGGAACACCCTATATATTTTATTTTCATGTTAAAGATAACATTACTAGCTTTCAAAAAATACCATACATGACGCCGTTCTGACCAACAGTTTTTTAGTAAACTAG
This sequence comes from Philopedon plagiatum, assembly GCA_963971165.1. Lineage (NCBI taxonomy): Eukaryota > Metazoa > Arthropoda > Insecta > Coleoptera > Curculionidae > Philopedon > Philopedon plagiatum. The sequence continues at coordinate 54,415,877 of OZ020192.1, read as the reverse complement.
CCATAAAAGCAAAATTTCTTCATTCTAATACGATTATACTGAATTTACGTTGTTTATTATTAAATACCTAATATTAGGAGGCCATGACACTATCATAAATGAAACAAAAGATTGACGAACTTGTCACAGCTACTGCCGCATTATCCATTATTGACAAGTTAAGCGTAGATGAGGTAAGAAAATTGAGACCCGAAACCTTTACATGTTTATTAGAGATATTTCAAAAAACAGAAAATATTTTTAGGACATGTGAAGTAATTGATAAACCAGTCATACACAACTTTTTGAGAAACGGGCTTGAAGATTTACCTTTAATGGTAAGGGGATCCTTATGGTTTCAACATGATGGAGCGCCCCCGCATTACCATAGGAATGTAAGATATTGTGTCGATAATTGGAATACAGATCGTTGGATTGGGCGAGGTGGACCAGTTAAGTGGCCAGCCAGATCACCCGACTTTACACCACTAGATTTTTTCTATGGGGGCATGTTAAAAAAGAAGTCCATAAAGAGGTTCCAAGCACAGTGAAAGATATGAAGACGAGAATAAGAAACAGTTTTCTCAACATTTCATAACAGACTTTGGGAAAAGTGAAACTTTCAGTTATGGATAGACCCGATGTGTGCCTTCAGAAAAATGGTGGTTTAGTTGAACTCCTTTTATGAGCTTTTTTAATTGTTTATATTAATTTAGGTTGACAAGTAAGTACATAACACATATCTAAATAATTTTAAAAGATGTTCTGTTTTTGCTTAATTAATTTTCTTACACTATTAATAATACTGATAACTGATTATCTTTGTTTATAACTGGTTTATTAATTACTTTACATTTCTTAAAAACAATATTTTCTGTTTTTTGAAATATCTCTAATAAACATGTAAAGGTTTCGGGTCTCAGTTTTCTTACCTCACCTACGCTCAACTTGTAAATAATAGATTATGCGGCAGTAGCTTCGACAAGTTCGTCAATCTTTTGTTTCATTTATGATAGTGTCACGCGCTCCTAATATTAGATATTTAATAATAAACAACGTAAATTCAGTATAATCGTATTAGAATGAAGAAATTTTGCTTTCACGGCTAGTTTACTAAAAAACTGTTGGTCAGGAAGGCATCATGTATGGTATTTTTGAAAGCTAGTAATGTTATCTTTAACATGAAAATAAAATATATAGGGTGGTCCATTTAAAAACTTGCAAACTTGACCACCCTGTATAACAGTGAATAATTTTAAAGAAATTGAAAGCTATTAATGTATTCAAGGATATGTAACGTTTTATGGATTATTTGGTTTTTCCATACCTGTTTCAATTTTTTTTTAAAATGGCCGAACTGTGAGCATTTTTTCAACTTTAACCGCGTCTCATTCCCTTACTACAAATTTTAGACCCAATAAACCCTATATCAAAATGATCGTAACGAACAGGAGAATCAATTTGAACAATTATATACAGGGTGTGCCATTTAAAAAAATACAAGTTTGGTTCGCCACGAGTTTTTCGGACCACCCTGTATTATGGCTATAATTTTAAAACATAGCGTGTTCGACTATCGATAATATCCAAAAAAACATTTTCCTAAATTCCTCACGGTTTACTCACAATCGTCCAGCCCATCTTGGTTGCACCACCCTGTATAATAATAAACTTAGAACAGGAAGAAATCAACAGTAATAGTGTACAATGTGACATTGAACCACAGCAAAATCCAAAAGTGAAACTTTTATTACGTGCCAATCATAATACATTAAAATGTGAAATTATATGCAATCAGAGAATAGATTTTACAAACAAAAATTCAATTGGAAGCCTATTAGGATTTTCTAATAAAGTGTTGGAACCTAATATTTTACATATTTCCGAACATCCTGTTGATATATTCAAGGTCACTTGTATAAAAATACAATGTAATATAGTGTCGAATTCATATAGTAATGGATAACTAGATCACATGATTTATATGTTTTATCCTAATTCATCACCCGGCTTTAAAATAAACGAGACACCCTCCACTGTAATTTATTTACCAATAAATACAACTTATATCGATGAAATAATGCTTAAAATAACCAATCAAGATGGTCAGTTGGTTAATTTCCGAGAAGAACTCGTCACGATAATACATTTGGAAAAAAATCATTTTAGAAAAAAAGTAAAAAAAAAATTAAATAATGTTTTTTTATATATAATAATAATTCCTTCGATTTACCTGACATTAATCTGTCATATCGTTATTATCGCTATAAAAACCGTAAGAAGGGTAAAAAATTGTTCAGTACAAAAAAGCAACTTAAAGAACTATCATCAACAAATGAAAAGTTTTTAACCTATTTAGGATTTATACTAAAGGGAAAAAAGAACATAACCACAAAATGAGCTATAATATATTAAAAGTAAATGAAAATGTCATACAGGATGACTCAATAATCAGTTATCAATATCCCACATATCAGCCGTATACATCAACAACTTTTAATAATAATGACGAAATAATAATTCCTATACAGACACAGGACCTGTATACTTTACCTAGTCAAAGTTTTTTATATATCGAAGGTCAACTAATTAAAACCGACGACTCCTATAGTAACAATATTCAATTTGTAAACAATGGAATTATGCATCTTTTTGATGAAATTCGTTATGAGCTAGGTGGAGTGATTATTGATCGAGTCCGAAATCCTGGAATAACAACAACAATGAAAGGATACGTATCGTTTACACAGACTGAAAGTGATACAATATTGAAAAATGCCGGATGGGATCCTGACGAAATACCACCACTGTTGGATGCCAAGGGTAATTTTAATGTTTGCATCCCCTTAAAAATGGTACGGGGTTTTGCAGAAGATTTCAATAAAATTATAATGAACTTACGTCAAGAGTTAGTGTTAATACGAGGCAATAGCGATCTTAATAGTATGAACCAAATTAGCGACCTTAAGGGTCGTGTAAAATAACGCTTACTAAAGTGTTATGGAAAATGCCTCATGTAACAGTTAATGACAATCAAAAATTACGATTATTTAAACAATTTGAAAGCAACCATGAACTACCGATTGCCTTCAGAAGCTGGGAATTACACGAGTATCCACAATTACAAGAGACCACAAATCACTCGTGGGCGGTCAAATCTTCTAGTCAACTCGAAAAATCTCGTTTTTTGCTCATTGGGTTTCAAGCAAACGAAAGAAATAAAATAGACGAAGACACGAGCACTTTAAATCATTGTAACCTAACAAACTTGAAAGATATTTAAACTCTGAAGTGTTTCCATATGACAATTTAAATTTAAATTTTGACAATAACAAATATGCCATCTGTATGAAATGTATGTACAATTTCAAAAATCCTACTATTACAAACAGTACACGGATCCCTGTTATGCTCCAATAAATTTTAAAAACAAATCTCCTATAACAGTTGTGGATTGCTCGCGACAAAGTGAAGACATACTGAACGGTGAGCAGTGGATATTCGAATAGAATTTGAGACTTATAAAAAAAATATAAATGCATACTACCATCTATTGTTTAATCTTACATGATCGATTTGTTAAATATAATCCACTAAGAAGTACAGTAAAAATTGTTTGAAAATAAACAAAAAAAATTTATTTTATAGATGTGCAAGGTTTTCAATATAAAACTAGTGATCTTATTTGTAAAGAAATCTCTATAATTAATATTAAAACTGGAAAAGATTTTCATCGGCACATTAACTTATCGTACGCACTAAACTGGTTTAACAGCACCCTACTTAATCATATCGAATGGACCACAAATAATATAACTGGACTGTCATGGAATGATTATAACGCTAAAAAATATGTACCTTATGAAAATATATCTTTAATTGTTAAAAATATTGTGCAAGATAAACCGATTCTTGTTAAAGGTTTAGAAAAAAGTATGGTTAAATAAATTCATTCTTAATGAAATTATTGATTTGTTAGAATTAGGTTGTCCAAATTTTGCAAAATTAAAATATTTAAACTGTAAAAATTATAAATGCGATAGGCATTGTTCTTACGTTAGCTTAGGATGTATTTTTATTAAGAAATTTGTAAAGAAAAAATAAGTTAAGTTTATAATATTGTTTTTTATATATTTTGAATATATTTATTAATTTTTAAATATTAATATTGTTGTTTCCTATCAACCTATCAACATATCAATCATTCGTTTTTTTTAGTAAAACACAATTTTTTTAACATCAATTTTATTAAAATAATAAAATTGAATAAGTACATATCGAATTTTTTTTCTCTTAATTTTATTTTACCAACATGTAAAATGAATAAGGAAAACTGTCGGTGAACATTTTAGTAAGTGTTATATGTATCTATTCATAAATTAAAGATTATGCAATCAAAAACTTAACCTTATATTTTTTAGTTAAAACATATAAAAATAATTAGTATAAAATGTTATTCTTAAAAACAATAATAATTAATACATTTTTAAGTAGAAAAGAATTTTTGCGATTGTAGAAAGTCGTCATCATCATCATCTTCATCAATTTGAACAGCATCCAGAGCATCAGTGGTACTAGTAGGGGCTGGTAATTGTTTTAAGTCAGTAGCATACATTTTCTTTCGTTTAGACAATTGTTCTTCAAGGACTTCAATTTCTTGTTCTAAATTGAATGTAATTTTTTTTGATAGGTCTTTCAAATAATAAAATTTGCTCATCATTCTCCAATCGGGCTCTAAAATATTGAACTGGAAGGTTACCAAATTTACGTATTAATTTACGTAATTTACGTAAAAAATTAAGAAAAACTTCAAAATCCAAAAATTTTGATGAAGAAAAAATAAAACAAATCTCACAACTTTAAAAACGAAGATAATTATAAAAATTATTTTTTATGAAACTTAAAATAAATTATTTTTTATGAAACTATTAAAATAAATTATTTTTTTATGAAACCATGAAAATAAGATTAAAAAATTATATTTGTTATTTAACTAATAAAAACTCTAAAATCTAAAATTTGCAGAAAAAAATAAACAATTCCCGAAACTTTTTAAAAAAACAAGAAAATAATTATAAAAAGTAAGTTTTTTATGGAGGTATTAAAATAGAAACTAAAACAAATTATATTTTTTTATTTAACTATTAAAATTCACATATTTAAAATTTTAAAAAAATTATTTTTGAAATTTCAATGATTTGAAAAATATGAAAAAATAATTATTTATTCGAATCTTAAATTTCAAAAATTATTTACTTTATTAACCATATTACTTGTATTTTATAAAATATTTTAATAAATAAAATACTTACTGAAAAATTTGCTTCATAACCACTAGTGCCATATTTAAAGGAAAATTCACTTTATCTTTGACCAAAACAATAATGGTTGAGGGTATTGTAGCTATTCTTTCTTCTTCTTCGTTAAATTGTTAAAAGTGATGTGTTAGTAAAGTATATATTTTCTTTCTTATATACTAATATAGATGCATAATTTGCATTCATTTGTAGTAGAATGTTGAGTCAATAATTTATTTGTTTTATGAGTATGCCAAACTTGATTTATTTCATTTAGCATTGACACTCTCATTAAAGGACAATCACATTTATTTTCTGTTTCTTTGTAACACCATGAACACTGATAGTTCCCTTTTAAATGTTGATGTATCAATAAATATTCAGATGGGCGTATAAAAAATATGATTTTATTAAAAATTTAATTAAAATGCTTATCTACACAATAGCACGACTGACAAATAATGGAGGTAAACTGTTTGTTTAAATTTTCAAAAAAAAACTTATGATAAATTAAATAAAATGTATTGCATTTAATCTCGTTGTCACTCTTTGTGTATAACTCATCAAAATTCAATGATAAAAAGCTTGTTCTTGTAATCATTTCACAACATCTTGACTGCCCATTTGACAACCCATATAGAGAATTAGACATATATTCTATTTCAGGGTCCTTAAAAATCCTATCTATAGAGTTTAATAAAGTATGACTCCTATGGTCATCTGGATTACCTTCATTTTCTTTTTCTCTTTCTTTCGTTTCTTTTTTTATTGATAGATCTTGTGGTTCCTCGGATATTGCTTCATTATTTATATTTGCAGAAGTTGAGGCACTAATATCTTTTTCAACTTCCGCGCAAATTTCATTTCTGTCAAATTGAACAGATTTTGGAAAAGTTGAAGTTCCCGCAGAATCAATTACTTCTATACCTGCACTGAAGTTCTTTTCAACTTCGAAGTCAATATAATTAATACGTGAATTCGGCTGTTTTACAATAACAATTGTATTATACTTAAATTTTTTAACTTAACTACCAGTATTTATATTTACTTCACAGTCGTCTTCTGTCAAATAAACGCGTTTTATTACACCTTCTGACGACATTTTTCTGTTTCTTTTGTTCAGGTTAACTTTCTATAACACTTACTAAAATGTTAACTAAAACAACAGTCTCTCCTATTTTATATTAAAGATCCCACTTACCTACCTGTACATTATTCATAAAAATAATTGTCTCATGATTTAATAAAAAAAGAAAAATCATATTACTTAGTGCGAAAGATCATAAAAAAAGATGATACATTAAGATAGTATATCCAGTTAGAAATAAAAAAAAATTCCCTAACGCCCACGCAATCACTTAACACATAGTAAAGTAAATAATTGCTAATTGGTTGTTCCAATCAGTAACAAAGAAATGTTAAAAGTATATTACATAAATCGTGTACCTATGCAATTAGACAATATAAATTTCCATATTTCCTTAAGTAGCTTTTAACTTTTGAAAAAGCCACTGATTCAGCATACTAATTATTAATATGTACAAACAATATGTAATCCAATTAGTTATTTAAAAGACAGAATAAGGAATTGATAAAATTATATGCATGAATGAGCACATTCAATTGGTAATATTTACATACATAGAATACTTTTTGTTTTTTTATTAAGCTTTTAACTTTTGAAAAATCCGCTAATTCAGCATACTAATTATTAATATGTACAAACAATATGTAATCCAATTAGTTATTCAAAAGACGCAATAAGGAATTGATAAAATTATATGCATGAATGAACACATTCAATTAGTAATATTTACATACGTAGAATACTTTTTGTTTTTTTTAATTATTTCATGATGTAACAATTTAAGTGACTCTTCTTTTATATTTTTGTCATGAAATGAATGTAATTAAATAAATTTTCTCATATAAATGCATCTGACCTATTAGTCAATATATCTTTTAAGAATTAAAATGCACAACAAAAAGTCGTCAGAATAAGATGCATAAACAAGTACATCATGTTACCTATTATCTCATGAATTCTTTGATCTAACCTGATAAGTGTTTTTCTTAAATGGGTGCAATCAATTAAATAAATTTACATACCTACCTGATCTTAAATAAATATTTTGTTAATTTATATAACCAAAATGTATCTAAGATATTTTAAAAATTACGGGGTTTCTCTTTTACCATTGTTTTAGGTACCATGGCATAGCATATAATTTATTCTGTTTTGTTTGATTGGGGATAGAAATAAAATATATAATCGCATGTTTTTCCACAAAGGTAATCAGTTACAAGATAATTTAATATCATACGTATATATAATGAGTACTCCAACACACATCATTAGATCACCTAGTGAGTTCAGTTCTTGGTAAACTTGAGCAGGTAAAACGTTTAATTAAAACAAAAGATGAATATTTATTTTGGATAAAATATTTAAATAGAACAATTACAATAATAAACATTTGTTGTAAAAATAAACTTAAATTTATTGGAAGTTTAGCGAAATGTTTGCCAATTTTAAAACATTATAAGGAAAATTTTAAAAATAAAAAAGACGATCTTATAGTAATTCTGTTAACCTTAAAAATCCGACTAAACATTTAGTATGGCAAGATCTTGAATCATATTTTCAGGGAGGATAAGACTGGTATTATTATAAGTTTAAATATAAAAAACCCTAAAATTTTTCTAAATAAAGCATATAAAAGTTAAATAAAAAGTCTATGTTGAAAGTTAATGTTATTTTTTCGGAATTATTTGTGAAACCTCAAAACCTACAAACTGATATAAAACATTTTTCTACAAAAAATGAAATAATTGATGAAAATACAAATTTAAAACATAAGTTTACAGACAATGTAAAAAATAAAATATTATTAAAACTTGAAGACTTTCAAGAAAAAGATTCCGGATATGCACTCTATGAAATTTTACATTTAAAAGTAAATATTAATAATTTTACACCTATAACCTTAGGTACTTCCACTTACATTAATTTACCAGAATGTTATAAAAACTCCAAAGGAATCATTAATATAAAAAACAATGAACAATACTGTTTTTTGTGGTGTGTAGTTTGTGCCTTATATCCAGCTCCTGCAAATAAAAACTCACAATGCACTGCATCTTACCCTCATTTTAAAGACGTGTTAAAATGTGAAAATATTAAATTTCCGATCCGTCTAAAAGATATAACAAAATTTGAAAAATTAAATAAATTATCTATTAACGTTTTTACAACTGACAAAAATGCTAATTTGATTCCTCTATGTTTAAGTCAACAGGACTTTTCTCCACGTATAAATTTACTACTCCTGTCAGCTGTTACTATAGATTCACCCTTAAATTACAATAATGCTAATATTTGGGAAATAAAAGAAAATGACACTATTTATCATTTTGTTTTAATAAAAAATGTATCACGAGTATTAAATCAAAAATTTATTTTTTGGGTGTTACGCCACTCTACTGTTAAGGAAAATAAATATTTTTTAAAAATAATAAAAGTCACTGCGTTTAAACAAAAAACAAATCCTGAAAAAAGAAATGTTCTGTACACTGTCAGTGACTTTTAATTATAAAAGTATGCCTGACCCTAATCTATCTCTAGTGTAGTATATATTCGGTCTAAAACCTAATCTGAATAAAATAATTTTTCTGACGTTTCGAGACCTAATATCTAGTCTCGTTATCAAAGAATCTAATAAATTCAAACTAACTAAATTAAAAATGACCTAAGTAATTATAAAGTATATAGTATTAAATATATTGATTTAATACTATATATATTATATAGTATCAAATCAACAAATGGGAAATATACGACACAAAAAATGGTTTTGCGAACGATGTTTAAATCATTTTATGACTGAAGAACGACGCGATAAACACTTTGGTATTTGTAAAACTATAAATGATATAAAAATAAATTTACCTTCTGAAGATAAAATCTCAAAATTCAAAACTTTCAAATTTAAAGAAAAAGTCCCTTTTACTATTTATGCTGATATGGAAAGTACCTTAGTGAAAATGGATTCGGAAAATCTTAATACAAATAAAATGACAGTATTTCATAAACATGAAGCATTTAGCATTGCATATTATTTAAAATGTTCTTACGATGATTCTCTATCATATTTTCAATTATATACAGGGGGCGATTGCATTGATTGGTTTGTTAATAAACTTCAAAAGATCGCATATCAAATTCAAAAGATTTTTAAAAATATAGTTCCAATGACTCCTTTAACTGATAAACAAGTCGATGATTTTATTTCAGCGACATGTTGTCACATTTGTAATAAGCCCTTGTTATGGGGATAATAATAAGGTGGTAAGGGTGGCCGGATTTGTTACCTCTCAAAAAAAGGGGGTCTGATGTTATGACCGGAAAACGCAATGGTAACTTTATCTCAGTCAATACGAGGCGAGGGAAATTTTCTGCAACTCAATTCGTATGCTTTTCTACCGGAGAAACGTAGTCACTGACTTTTTCAAGGCTAGCTCATTGCCGGTGAGTGGGCTGGGTAAAACTACCAAATAAAAGCGCCACCTGTTTTAATATGCCCTTTATGGATAAAGGCAGTGACTGCAGATGACCGCAAAAACAGGAAAACCCTTAGGGACTCCTAAAGAAAACAACCGAATTTCATAAATATTTTCCCATTTATTAAAATATTAAAATGTATTTAATAACTCGGCCCAGGATGGGCATAAACAATGACTTAAAAAGGGGGTGACGTTCCCACTTACTAATATTAAATAAAATTAATTAAACATTAATTCTGTTAACCTTAAAAATCCGACTAAACATTTAGTATGGCAAGATCTTGAATCATATTTTCAGGGAGGATAAGACTGGTATTATTATAAGTTTAAATATAAAAAACCCTAAAATTTTTCTAAATAAAGCATATAAAAGTTAAATAAAAAGTCTATGTTGAAAGTTAATGTTATTTTTTCGGAATTATTTGTGAAACCTCAAAACCTACAAACTGATATAAAACATTTTTCTACAAAAAATGAAATAATTGATGAAAATACAAATTTAAAACATAAGTTTACAGACAATGTAAAAAATAAAATATTATTAAAACTTGAAGACTTTCAAGAAAAAGATTCCGGATATGCACTCTATGAAATTTTACATTTAAAAGTAAATATTAATAATTTTACACCTATAACCTTAGGTACTTCCACTTACATTAATTTACCAGAATGTTATAAAAACTCCAAAGGAATCATTAATATAAAAAACAATGAACAATACTGTTTTTTGTGGTGTGTAGTTTGTGCCTTATATCCAGCTCCTGCAAATAAAAACTCACAATGCACTGCATCTTACCCTCATTTTAAAGACGTGTTAAAATGTGAAAATATTAAATTTCCGATCCGTCTAAAAGATATAACAAAATTTGAAAAATTAAATAAATTATCTATTAACGTTTTTACAACTGACAAAAATGCTAATTTGATTCCTCTATGTTTAAGTCAACAGGACTTTTCTCCACGTATAAATTTACTACTCCTGTCAGCTGTTACTATAGATTCACCCTTAAATTACAATAATGCTAATATTTGGGAAATAAAAGAAAATGACACTATTTATCATTTTGTTTTAATAAAAAATGTATCACGAGTATTAAATCAAAAATTTATTTTTTGGGTGTTACGCCACTCTACTGTTAAGGAAAATAAATATTTTTTAAAAATAATAAAAGTCACTGCGTTTAAACAAAAAACAAATCCTGAAAAAAGAAATGTTCTGTACACTGTCAGTGACTTTTAATTATAAAAGTATGCCTGACCCTAATCTATCTCTAGTGTAGTATATATTCGGTCTAAAACCTAATCTGAATAAAATAATTTTTCTGACGTTTCGAGACCTAATATCTAGTCTCGTTATCAAAGAATCTAATAAATTCAAACTAACTAAATTAAAAATGACCTAAGTAATTATAAAGTATATAGTATTAAATATATTGATTTAATACTATATATATTATATAGTATCAAATCAACAAATGGGAAATATACGACACAAAAAATGGTTTTGCGAACGATGTTTAAATCATTTTATGACTGAAGAACGACGCGATAAACACTTTGGTATTTGTAAAACTATAAATGATATAAAAATAAATTTACCTTCTGAAGATAAAATCTCAAAATTCAAAACTTTCAAATTTAAAGAAAAAGTCCCTTTTACTATTTATGCTGATATGGAAAGTACCTTAGTGAAAATGGATTCGGAAAATCTTAATACAAATAAAATGACAGTATTTCATAAACATGAAGCATTTAGCATTGCATATTATTTAAAATGTTCTTACGATGATTCTCTATCATATTTTCAATTATATACAGGGGGCGATTGCATTGATTGGTTTGTTAATAAACTTCAAAAGATCGCATATCAAATTCAAAAGATTTTTAAAAATATAGTTCCAATGACTCCTTTAACTGATAAACAAGTCGATGATTTTATTTCAGCGACATGTTGTCACATTTGTAATAAGCCCTTGTTATGGGGATAATAATAAGGTGGTAAGGGTGGCCGGATTTGTTACCTCTCAAAAAAAGGGGGTCTGATGTTATGACCGGAAAACGCAATGGTAACTTTATCTCAGTCAATACGAGGCGAGGGAAATTTTCTGCAACTCAATTCGTATGCTTTTCTACCGGAGAAACGTAGTCACTGACTTTTTCAAGGCTAGCTCATTGCCGGTGAGTGGGCTGGGTAAAACTACCAAATAAAAGCGCCACCTGTTTTAATATGCCCTTTATGGATAAAGGCAGTGACTGCAGATGACCGCAAAAACAGGAAAACCCTTAGGGACTCCTAAAGAAAACAACCGAATTTCATAAATATTTTCCCATTTATTAAAATATTAAAATGTATTTAATAACTCGGCCCAGGATGGGCATAAACAATGACTTAAAAAGGGGGTGACGTTCCCACTTACTAATATTAAATAAAATTAATTAAACATTCTTTTCAAATGAATTAGCTCATTCTTAACGCGAGAAAGGGGAACCGCGGCTAACGCCTAGAACATCTCTACTCGATTTGATAGCAATCAGCTGCTTTTGAAAGCTGAAAGATGTATAAAAAGTGCAGGTTAGATTAGAGAAGTTTTCAAAGTGTGAATTCACTATTAAACTGAATAATTGGAGTCACAGCAGTTTAACCTGCTAATTATTAGTTGGTATACGTGTTAAAAATCATGCCAAGAATAATGCCAAAAAGAAAAGACAGTAATTTACTAGTATGCCTTGCATAAACATAAATAGATCGGTGTGAACTGTGAAGTTTTTAGAATTATATTTTGTTTCCATGCCAAATTAATAAAGTGAAGGTATACACCGAGTGTTAGAGCCGAGTCGCAGGGTAAAACAAGGCACAAACCCTATAAGGGTGGCATCGGCTAAGCAAAAGTGAAGTGGGCACTTGTAATGTATGGCTCAATGACTGTGAAACTGTGTCTTGATTATTGAGTTAACACATATAACTTAAGTCTATCAAACCTGTGCCCTATGGGGATCGTCTGAGGTCCGCTGTGGCTGCCTTACTCCAAGGAGTGGTGTCTGTCGGAGCCCTGCATGTCAATTCTGGGAACCTCTCGGAGCCTGCCAAGACGAAGATGATAGGACATGGACCAGGATGGAAGCTTTCCAAATGAAGTGCTCCAGGAAGTGGTTCTTCAACAACCAGGGCACAATAGGAGGAGAGATAAGATGTAAAATAAAAAGGCCTATAAGGAAACCAAGTTTCAGATCTATGACATTTGCACAATCAAGGTATGTATACATTATATCAATGTAAGTTAGGAATAGACAGCTTTAATGTTTAGAAATAGTGAGGAAAACTTACCTGAGATGTTAGGTGGCCTTTTTCAAACAGAAATGCGGGGGGGGGGGGGGGTTTTCCCATATAACGAGAAAAAAAACTGAAACACTACAGATTCTCTGGTGCAAAAAAGAGGATTTTGCCACCAAATTCAAGTTAGGGACCCCCACAAAGAAATCGGCAAAATTGCCAGGACTTGCCTCAATACACCACGGCAGGAGGTTTTTGTCCAAATGACACGTTTCTTACGAAAAAGGCGGCAAGTTTCCTTGTCAAAAACCTTAGGGATTTTTGTTCTCAACCGACTGACATGACACTTGACAAATGTCCAACCAAAATAAGCAAAAAAGGTAAACAAGAAATTAATTAAGCAAATATTTATTAAACAAATATCAGGTCCCAAACAAATTCAGATAACCAACCTGTCCAAAAACAACCCCTATTTATTATATAGATTGGAGCAAGGGCTAACTAGAACTTTTATAACCTCAACTTCTAGGACCAACATTTAGTCAGTCGGTGACTATGAACTAATGCTGTATTTTCTTATTTTTAGGTGAACCGAAGATGGCTGTAAGTACTTGGGAGATTTATGTGACTACTAGATGTTTCTGTTTGATGTATTACAGTTACTGAATTTTACCATTGATTTATATCAGAAAATAAAGATCGAAATAGGAAATTGGTACTTTTATTATTAATTAAGCAATAGCAAACCGCAGCTGGTAAGTTTTAAATTAATATTTTACAAAATTGCAGGGTGGGAAAAATAAGACCGTAACACCCTTTTTACAGGGCCAACAAAGGGTGAAAGACCATTGTCATTTCACCGGCAATTTTAGGGGTAGCTCGCACTCTTTCTGCAATATTAACTATAAAACTGATCACACGATTCCAGTTTTATTTCATAATCTCTCTGGCTACGATAGTCATTTCATAATTAAAGCTCTTAGCGTTAATATAAAAGGAAAAGTTACTCTATTACCTGTTAATAAGGAGGATATATTTCTTTGACAAGATATATAGAAAATAGCAATGTTCACTTTAGATTCTTAGATTCATTTCGGTTTATGTCTTCTAGTATTGACGAGTTAGCTTCCTATTTACCTGATATTGAAAAAAATATAACTAAAAAATTTTGTAAAAATGAAAAGGAATTTCAATTGCTAACACGTGAAGGTGTTTTTCCCTACGAATATTTAGATAGTTGGGAACGATTAAGAGACAACTTTACCGGAAAAGGAGTCGTTTTATAGTTCAATTAAAAACGAACATATCTCACAGTCTAATTACGATCATGCTTTGACCGTTTGGAATACTTTCAATATTAAAAATCTCCAAGAATATGCAGAACTCTATCTTAAAACTGATGTACTACTTTTAGCGGACATCTTTGAAAATTTTAGAAAAACTTGTATATTGACATATAAAATTGACCCCTTATGGACATATACAAACCCCGGTAGCCCCCAGATATCGAACGAGGTATTAGGGGAGGAGTATCCCAATGTTAAAATCGTTATGCTAAAGTTAATAATAAATACATGGGTTCCTTTTATGACTCTCAAATACCGCCATCCTATTGTATGTATTTCGATGTGAATAATTTGTACGGCACTGCCATGAGTTTACCGTTACCGGAAAGATAATAATAAAGCTGATAATAAATGAGAAAAAAAAACAGTTTACGAAAATTTTAATATTCGCAAACCCCTGCCAAACAGTTCACTCCCTCTGTCTTCGAATGCTAAATTCTTGGGTACTCACATAAGCGCTAAATTTTCATGGAATACGCACATTGATTTCATATCGAAGAAGCTAAATAGCGCTTATTATGCTGTCCTGCAGTTGAAGAATATTCTTGACCGTAGGGCTCTGTTACTGGTTTACTACTCCTTGACCTATTCACATATTTCCATGAGCATTATGCTCTGGGGTAAGAGTAGGGATTCTGTCAGGGTATTCGTAAATCAAAAGAGAATCCTAAGACTAATTTTTAATATGGGTGTGCGTGAGTCCTGTAAGAGTGCTTTCATTAATAACAAAATCCTTACTGTTCCTTGCATTTTTATCTATAAATGTTTGGTGTTTGTTAGAACAAATGTGGGGCAGTTCCCTTCTATCTCACATGGTCATAATCACCAAACGAGAGGCGAACACACTCTTTTAATTCCGAGACACAGGACGGCCAACTTCAAGAACTCTGTTGACTATAATGCCATAACATTGTTTAATAGACTGCCAGTTGAAATAAGATCTTTGTGTGTGAGTCGTTTTAAAGTGAAACTACGACAGTTCTTGACGTCAAATGCATTTTATTCCATTCAGGAGTTTTTTGACTGTCCGATGGGTACGGTTCTCCATACAGATGGAGTGTGATTGGTCTTGTTTTTATCTCTGTTTTTTAATATGTTTTTTGTATCGTTTAGTGCTGACAAATTCGTGATTAGATCACCTTAGCAATTTTAATATTAATTGTTAATTTGAAATTGTAATTTTAAGTTAAGATTAATCTAACTTAGACTTAGATGTTTTTAGTTTTGTCTGTACTTATATGGTTTTTGACGTGCCAATGCATAAAATTTTATGTTATTGTATTTACAAGTGGCTAAATAAAGAGTTTGAGTTTTTTGAGTTTAAGAGAGTTTCAATGGGAAAATTCTAAAATTTTTAAAGAAAATACTTTTCTAAGTATACCTGATGATGGTCCTATTGGATACTTTTTTGAAGTTGATCTAAATTATCGCCAAGAACTCTTTAATTTGCGTAAGGATTTACCCCTTTGTCTGAGACATTTATGCACGCCAAACTCAAAATCAAAGATTCCCAAATTATTAACCACTTTATATGATAAAAAAATTATATTATTCATTATCAAAATTTAAAGCAAGCCCTTAAATTAGGTTTAAAAATTACTAAAATTCATCAAATTTTAAAATTCAAACAATCCTATTGGTTAAAAAACTATATAGATTTAAATATCAGGCTAAGAAGAGAAAGCAAAAATGATTTTGAGAAATTTTTTTCAAATTACTTATTAATGCATTCTTTGGAAAAACTATTGAACCTCTACGTAAACATAAGGACATAAAATTGGTAACAAAATGGTCGGGTAGATATGGAGCCGGTTATTACATATCAATGCCCAATTTTCATAGCTGTACGTCATTTGGTGATAATATGTTTCTTATTGAAATGTCACGTCTAGAAATAACAATGAACAAACCAGTCTATGCAGGCTTTAGTATTTTAGATCTATTGAAAACATTTCTCTGTGACTCATTATAATTACATTAAACGGGAATTTGAATCGAAAGCCAAACTTTTATATTCAGATACTGATTCACTTATATATCAATTTAATGTTGATGACATTTATAAGCATATAAAAGAAAATATTCATAGGTATGATACGTCAGACTTTCCCGAAAATAATATCTATGATATTCCTTTAAAAAATAAAAAAGTTTTGTGACTTATGAAAGATGAAAATAATGGAACAATTATGACGGAATTTATCGGTCTTAGGTCGAAAATGTATTCTCTTAAAGTAGTAAAAAGTAAATCTGAATTTATTATTGACATAGATAAGCTGAAAAACAGGGGCTAAACGATTCTGAAATTATTTTTATTCAAAATTATGGCATTACAAAAAGAGCAAAAGGTATAACCAAATCGGCGCTTAAAACTATTACATTCCATGACTATTATCAATGTCTATTTAATTTCATTAGCACTGATATAAATCAAAGCATAATTAAATCAAAATTTTATACTGTATATTCTATTAATCAGAAAAAAGTTGCGTTAAATCCTTACGATGACAAAACAATAATTAATTATAAATATACAAACACGCTGCCATGGGGTTTTATTGATAACTTTAATAAACATGAAATAGACGATCATTTATTTAAAGATTAAAAGAAATACATATATTTATTCATCTTTTGTTAAATATTTAAATGTTGCCTGCTCATACCTCCAGGAACGTCTACAGTTGAACTCATTATATTTTATTGGAATCATAAAAGGTTAAAGGTAAATTCTTCAAGGTGAAAACATTTTTTTAAAAATTTACATATAGGACTTTTTTACTTCTTATAGGTTAACTATACACAAGTCTATCCGAGGGCTATTGAGCCCAAAAAACACACCATCAGAGCAGCAGGATACGACTTATACAGTGTTCAAAATCGTACAATTGAACCATCATCGAGGGAACTCATTGATGCCGGCATCCAAAGAGAGCAACCGGAAAACCACTACGGTGAAATTCATTCCAGATCCGGGTTGAGCTATATTCATGGATTAGAAGCATCATAGACGGGGACTATCGAGGGACAATTAAAGTTCTCCTATACAATCATTCGAACTTTAACCATCATGTTGAAAAAGGCGACAAAATAGCCCTGATTATTATAAAAAAAAATCTTAAAATGTGGCTTTCAAAAAAGTACAATATATAACCACAACAGTCAGAGGAAGTCAAGGTTTTGGCTCCTCTGGCTATTAATTAAAATAAAACAATTTTTTAATATATTGCATGTTTTATTATTCCTAAAAAAAATTTCACATAATACAGATATAGTCTATACTAGTACAAAACAGAATTTATAATCGAAAAAAAAACGATAGTAAAAATATAAGCAACGTTTTTAAAAAACTCGTCATTTCCTTTCCTGATACAATTGACTTATTTATCAATATTACGTAACACACACAATTCTAGAAATCACACAATGATGATGACTCACACAATGATGATGTCTCACACAGAGTTCCTGGAATTAGAAATTATTACAAATATGGTACAACAAAAAAACAATTCTCAGAATTCTGTGTGAGTCATCAAATCTCTTTCGCCCAAAACAAAACACGCCTAGGCGGGGTGATGACTCAGCTAATCAAACTCTTCCAAGGTCACACCCATCTTCCTCTTGTTTTTTTTTTGTTTTTTTTTTTGATAAGGCAATATGATAACAGTGCAAGCGCCGCAACCCCTTACGCCCCATGTGACAACAATTGAAACTAAAAAAAACTGCCGCTTCTTGGATGATCTGAATGACACCCTCGATGACGTCAGAACAACCAAAAACTCTTCCAAGGTCATTGCCGAAGACATGACGTTTCAGCCCCCTATTTCAAGGTCATTGCTGAAGACATAAAGAACTCGATGGCGGTCGTGGAGAACTGGATGACATGTCCCAATAACGCCTCAGCTACACTACTTAGGGGTTCTGAGGATATGGGCGATCATTGTTTTATAAATGAGTTATTTCGGTAAAGACTAAAGGATTTTTATGCGGATTTTGTCTCCAGAAATTTTGGCATGTATTAATGTTCGGATTTTGATTTTGGTTGAACGGTGTTTGGACACTTCGTTTCGGTTGCATGCTTACGCCGGATATTCGTTTGGGTGTGTCTAATGGTCGTTCGAAATTGTTTTTGGGGAAAGCGTTAGCTGGTTTACCAAAAACTTGTTGGTTTGTCGAAACTTGTGCTGGACTTATCTAGGTTGAATGTAGGTTGGTTGGGAAACGGAAGATTTTGTATATTTTGAGAATTATATTGAAAAGGGGTAACGTTCATGCCGGGTGTGGAGCTACTAAAATTATTGTAAGGATTGTGGAGACAATTGGATTGAAAATTAGAAGGTATAGGTTTTGGCAAATTGTGTTTTGGGGGAGCTGATGTTTGGGTGTTATAGTTATTTCTAAACATTTGTTCTCTCTGGTTGATTTGTTGTTCAATAATAATGTGGTTTAATATAGTGTTATCGGTGTCATCAAGATCTTGGGGTTTTTGCATAAGTAAAAGAGTTCGAAATTCACTATTGACATTAGCAGTAGGGTAACAAGAAGGATTCTGCACCTTCCACCTCCCAAAAGCAAGGACGTCATATCTCGAAAACCATGGCGCATACGTCAATTTCAAGTACGTCATCGAAGTCTACGTCAGAAGAGCTGACGTCAGCGAGATAACTGACAGCTGTCACTTGTCATTGAGGATATGTCACCTGTCACTTGTCAAATGTCAAAACCGAAATTTGATATATGCGGCATGTTCCGGATGACGTCAGACGTCGTTTAAAGAAATGATGTCAATCGGTCCATTGGTTCCGGAGATATAGATTTTTGCGATTAATGCTCGATCAAGCGTCGTTTTGATATACCCCGTATGATGAGAGTAGTATATAGGAATGAAAATGATGGGGTAGTAGGGGAAAATTAAGGTCGGAATTAATTGCACCACTCTGTATAGTATTGGATCATGTTACATTATCATTTAGAATTTATTATTATTATAAATAAGGCAAAACATCGATGCAAGTATAGTAACAGTTGTTGTTCTTGTTATCAGATGGAACATATTAGCTTGTGCTAATTAACATAACCACTTTCAATTGTAAGTACTAGTTGACCTTGCAAGTAACCAGTAAAATGTTGGTAATAAATAAAACACTTAGTTGTAGAAAATAATTTATTTAAAATCGTCTTAGTAATAACAGACATAATAAATATCAGAATAGCTAACAAGATTGAACAAGTTATAGTGACAAATACAAGTAAACTATAAATACTGCTTATATTTTCGGATAAAGTTTGGATTCGTGTAGAATTACTAATAGAAGTAGGCGATACGGTTTCATTCTTGCACTTGCTAAGGAATGTCATCCATCCTGTTTCACCAGTCGTCGAATCTTGAAAGAGAAAATGGATCTTGTAGCGAAAAGAGCTTCTGCTGCTGCTGGTGCTGTTGTTTGAGGGAGGTATCATTGCAGAGAATACAGGTATGTGATCAGTAATCTGAGGGTTGAAAGTCATTTGAATCCATGGACTGCTAGGGTTGTGATAATATACATATATACAGCGTGTCTTCGGAAGTTCTAACCATATGGAAAAAATTTTATTATTGATTTTATGAAAAAAAGTGCCTCTTCATGAAAAGTTCTGCATCATCAGAAAATAGCATCGCCATTCCGAAATTTGACCTAGAATATACAGGGTGGCCCAAAATGTAAAAGTCCTAATCCACGTGAAGCTAAAAAGACACAAAATCGTTATTCAAAGGTAAACTGTCACTGTAAATGTAGTAGAGTTGACATTTTTTATGTTAGTGAATTAGGTTTGGAACATACAGGAGGTCCCAAAAATAAGGTTAATTTTTTATTATCGACTTTACAAAAAAAGTAATCTTCATAAAAAGTTCTACATTGTGAAAAAAGAGTATGGTTATTCAAAAACTTTATCTAGGACATACAGAGTGGGTAAAAATTTTTAATTTGAATTGTGATTTTCAGCTTTTTTGAGTTATTTTTTTATTATCGAATTTGCAAAAAAAAACATATCTTCATAAAAAGTTATACATTGTAAAAAAGAGCATGGTTATTCGAAAACTTGATGTAGGACAATACAGGGTGGCTCAAAAAGCTGAAAATCACAATTCAAATTAAAAATTTTTACCCACTCTGTATGTCCTAGATAAAGTTTTTGAATAACCATACTCTTTTTTCACAATGTAGAACTTTTTATGAAGATTACTTTTTTTGTAAAGTCGATAATAAAAAATTAACCTTATTTTTGGGACCTCCTGTATGTTCCAAACCTAATTCACTAACATAAAAAATGTTAACTTTGCTACATTTACAGTGGCTGTTTACCTTTGAATAACGATTTTGTGCCTTTTTAGCGTCACGTGGATTAGGACTTTTACCTTTTTGAGCCACCCTGTATATCCTAAGTCAAATTTCGGAACGGCGATGCTATTTTCTCATGATGCAGAACCTTTCATAACGAGACACTTTTTTTCATAAAATCAATAATAAATTTTTTTCCATATGGCAAGAACTTCCGAAGACACGCTGTATATATATATATATATATATATATATATATATATATATATATATATATATATATATATATATATATATATATATATATTTGTATCATAGCATAGCGACTACGCCCCCAAGCGGTAGAATTAGGATCTTAAAAATATTTTCCAGTGAATTTTTTTGGTCATGTTTCCTAATAAATTTTTTACCCTAAAATTGTAGCATGTATGGTTTTGGATATACAGCTGCTCGCCACCCTTAATGGATCACCCTATATACAGGGTGATTGATGGTGAGTGGCCTATTAGAAGTTCTGGCGAACTAGTCAACGGATCACTTTGAAAATTTGGTAGTTTACATAAGTGGACATGACCTTTCTTTTAAAATTATTTTTGGCCTTGCGGTGTTGCCGCTTCTACTGAAAAGTATTAGCACCTATGATAATTTAAATGGAACACCCGGTATATTATATTTTTTTTAGAATCCCTGTTGGTTTGTTAATAAGTTTCGTTAACATATTCCTATGTCTATCTAGTATCGTTGTCGAGATAATAATTATTTTCTTCTTTTTTTCTCGGAAAACATGGTAGTCAATAAGGGCTGATATTTTTGAACTCATGACAGATAGGACACTAGAATTTGGTGGAGAGCTAGGTAATACCACGAGGCTATTCACTCGGTGTCCAAATCGTAGTTATATTTGTACAGGGTGTTTCAAAAATAAACATATTTTGATGGTTTGGAAAAATGATTAAAAGTACATTTTTTTAAATGGAACACCCTGTATTTTAACCGCGGTCCTAAAAGCTCTGTAAATTTCCTATCTTTCAATATATCATGTCCCTATACCTATCTCGAATAGTTTTTGACTTATTAGCATTTATTTGGACAATTTAACTATTACAGATAACATTCACGAGTTTTTAGGAAAATTTGAAAAGTAGCCTTTGGAAACTGTTGTTTTTAAATGGATGACACTTTTCTATTATTTATTCCGTTTCGTTGTCAGTTGGTTGCCGTACTTGAAAATTCTAATTTAAGGTTTTAAGAGAAATGGAAGAAAACAATAATTATTCAAATACAGTACTTATGAATTTATTTGTTTTACATGGTCAGTGTGATAAGATCATTAGTCGTACTTGTAGAAAATTCAATGAAATGTATCCAAATTTGCCATCAATGAACAATAAGAAGGTTGTCCACGAAATTTTCGACAAATGTAGTTAAAATTTCTAAGTATTTTCTGGAAGTTAAATTTTCATCATATATCAAATATTGAATTTTGTTGTCCATCATTACACAAAAAACATTAAATCGAAAATTTTCTTGAAATCCAGTATCTCTCGTTACATGAGGATTTTCCTTCGCCCAATAATGAATATTTTTCCTATTAAAAATTCCTTCGCGAGAAAATTTTGATTCATCAGTCCAAATGATTTTCCTTAAAAATTGTGGATCTTCCTGAATATGAACTAACAAGTTTTCGCAAAATAAAACTCTTTGTGGACAGTCCTCAGGCTTAAGACATTGAACTTTGGTATACTTATAATCATGCATATTATGTTTAGCCAATATTTTTTGCACGCAGAAATAGGTTAAGCCCAAATCTTCTTTGGCACATCTTATTGAAGCCTGCGGATAGGCATGAAAATAAGCCAAAACGTTAATTTCGTTGTCCTCACTAGATGTTACAGGTCTGGGTAAATTTCTGGGAACTTTCAAGGAAGAACCAAAATTTTTGAAATTGCTTTGAATCCGTCTAAATTTCTTATTGTTCATTGATGGCAAATTTGGATACATTTCATTGAATTTTCTACAAGTACGACTAATGATCTTATCACACTGACCATGTAAAACAAATAAATTCATAAGTACTGTATTTGAATAATTATTGTTTTCTTCCATTTCTCTTAAAACCTTAAATTAGAATTTTCAAGTACGGCAACCAACTGACAACGAAACGGAATAAATAATAGAAAAGTGTCATCCATTTAAAAACAACAGTTTCCAAAGGCTACTTTTCAAATTTTCCTAAAAACTCGTGAATGTTATCTGTAATAGTTAAATAGTCCAAATAAATGCTAATAAGTCAAAAACTATTCGAGATAGGTATAGGGACATGATATATTGAAAGATAGGAAATTTACAGAGCTTTTAGGACCGCGGTTAAAATACAGGGTGTTCCATTTAAAAAAATGTACTTTTAATCATTTTTCCAAACCATCAAAATATGTTTATTTTTGAAACACCCTGTACAAATATAACTACGATTTGGACACCGAGTGAATAGCCTCGTGGTATTACCTAGCTCTCCACCAAATTCTAGTGTCCTATCTGTCATGAGTTCAAAAATATCAGCCCTTATTGACTACCATGTTTTCCGAGAAAAAAAGAAGAAAATAATTATTATCTCGACAACGATACTAGATAGACATAGGAATATGTTAACGAAACTTATTAACAAACCAACAGGGATTCTAAAAAAAATATAATATACCGGGTGTTCCATTTAAATTATCATAGGTGCTAATACTTTTCAGTAGAAGCGGCAACACCGCAAGGCCAAAAATAATTTTAAAAGAAAGGTCATGTCCACTTATGTAAACTACCAAATTTTCAAAGTGATCCGTTGACTAGTTCGCCAGAACTTCTAATAGGCCACTCACCATCAATCACCCTGTATATATATATACATATATATATATATATATATATATATATATATATATATATATATATATATATATATATATATATATATATATAGGGTGATCCATTAAGGGTGGCGAGCAGCTGTATATCCAAAACCATACATGCTACAACTTTAGGGTAAAAAATTTATTAGGAAACATGACCAAAAAAATTCACTGGAAAATATTTTTAAGATCCTAATTCTTCCGCTTGGGGGCGTAGTCGCTATGCTATGATACAAAATCCTCACTTTCTACTAATATCTTCGATGCAATGTAGGTCACAAATTAACTTTTTATAATATCTGTACTATCCTCTATAAATTTTGTAATAACAATTTTTTCGTAGTTACCATGGTTACGGTGTGGGGAAGGGTAACTATTAGAAATACTTAAAGGGCTGTAACTTCGGTTTGCGTTAACCAAATGTAACAAACTATGGCTTGTTTTAAAGAACTTTTTATCCTAATTAAATATTTTTATAAATAATTTTAAAATTACTTTGTGCGGTTGATAAAAGAGGGCGCTTTTAAAAAAATATATTTCCAGCTTCGATTTCTTAAAAAATTTAAATGCAACTATTCATCCATTTTTAATATGTTTTGTAGTTTGTTAGTTACTAAAGATAACTGCAAAAACCGGAGGTCGTTTTCTCTTGTCTTTTAAAAGTTATCGCAAAAATAGTGGGAGAGTGTAATTTTCCTTTATTAAAACGTTGCTATCCTACAAAAATAGCATTTTTCGGCTATATTTACTCATTTTCAGCTTTTTTTAAAATTAAATTATGGAATTTTCTTTTATTTTTTTTATCTAAAAAATGCAATAACAATCCAAATGTTGCATTTATCGCCAAGGCGGCCTTGGACAATAACGAAATAAAACAAAAAAATAAATAAAATAATTTATGTAATTAAAAACAACTTATTTTAAATATTCAAATTGTTTTCCATCGTTTGAAATGCAACAATTAACTCGTCTTCTTGTAGAAATTACGGCTGCTTCTACTTCAGCCTGAGATAAACTATTCAAAGCATTTCCAATTCGAATAACCATGTCTTCTCTAGTAGTTGGTCGGACTTTGTAAACAATGTCTTTAACTCTGCCCCATAAATAATAATCCAAACGGGTTGGGTTGGGTTGGGTTACAAGTCGGGGGAACTCGCCGGCCAGGGAAATACACTTCCCCTGCCAATCCATCCGTCGGGAAAATGTTCGTCAAGAAAATTGCGTACCACAAGTGAATAATGAGCGGGGCACCCATCGAGCTGCAACCACATGCTTCTTCTTACATTTAAAGGAACATTTTCCAGTAATCCTGGCAAATCATATAGTAAAAAATGTAGGTACATTTCACCTGTTAAGACACCTTCAAAAATATGCGGTCCGATAATCATTCCGTTTATAACCCCACACCAAACATTAATTATCCATCGATGTTGATTATCAAGTTCACGCATCCAGTGTGGGTTGGTCTCTGACCAATAGTGTATGTTGTGCAGGTTTACTCTCCCAGTGTTAGTAAATGAGGCCTCATCTGTCCATAATATTTGAGAAAAAAATTGGGGATTATCTCTAATCATATTTTTTAGCCAATAGCAATAGTTTAATCTATTGTCAAAATCAGCAACACTTAGGGCTTGATGTAGCACTACATGGTACGGATGTAATTTTTTGTCCACAAGGATTCTTTGTACTGTACCGTAAGAAATTCCTAAATCTCTGACAATTTCTCTTATACTAATATGGGGTTCTGCGTGAACATATGCCAATACATTAATAACGTTATCCTCTGTTTTTGCAGGGCGGCGTCTTCTTAAGGAGAGAACTGGCTGAACACGACCATGTTGTCTTAAGCGGCGAGCTAAACGCTGAAAAACTTTTCTGGAATGGTGAACTCTATGAGGATAACGCATAGCGTATCCTCTCGAAGCCAAAACTGCGCTTTCAAACAATTGAAAATAAATGGCTAACATATCGTAGGCTTCTTCATATGTAAAAGGCATTGTTCCTTAAAAAATATCACTTATCTCACAAGAATAGCCTTAATTGTCACGACAATAACAGAAACTGTCAAATTATATAATTTTAGACGGAATGACAAGGTAATTCTTTTGTTTTATTTCGTAATTGTCCATGGCCGCCTTGGCAATAAATGTACATTTAGATTATTATTGCATTTTTTAGATAAATAACTAAAATAAAAAACAAAATGACATAATTTATCTAAAAAAAAGCTGAAAATGAGTAAACATAGCCAAAAACGGCTATGTTTGTAGGATTCCAACTTTTTTATAAAGGAAAATAGCAAAACTTTGGTAAAAGCCAAAGTGGAATTACACTCTTCCACTATTCTTGCGATAACTTTTAAAAGACAAGAGAAAACGACCTCCGGTTTTTGCAGTTATCTTTAGTAACTAATAAACTACAAACTATATTAAAAATGGATGAATGGTTGCATTTAAATTTTTTAAGAAATCGAAGCTAGAAATACATTTTTTAAAAGCGCCCTCTTTTATCAACCGTACAAAGCAATTTTAAAATTATTTATAAAAATATTTAATTAGGATAAAAAGTTCTTTAAAACCAGCCATAGTTTGTTACATTTGGTTAACGCAAAACCGAAGTTACAGCCCTTTAAGTATTTTTAATTGCTACCCTTCCCCACACCGTTACCATGGTAACTACGAAAAAATTGTTATTACAAAATTTATAGAGGATAGTACAGATATTATAAAAAGTTAATTTGTGACCTACATTGCATCGAAGATATTAGTAGAAAGTGAGGATTTTGTATCATAGCATAGCGACTACGCCCCCAAGCGGTAGAATTAGGAACTTAAAAATATTTTCCAGTCAATTTTTTTGGTCATGTTTCTTAATAAATTGTTTACCCTAAAGTTGTAGCATGTATGGTTTTGGATATACAGCCGCTCGCCACCCTTAATGGATCACCCTGTATATATATATATATATATATATATATATATATATATATATATATATATATATATATGTATATATATATAGTCGCGAGACTCTCACATCCAAGCTACCGTGGGTGATCCGATAAGGATCCCTATGACATTTCTCAGAGAGTAATCTCAAGAACCCCTACCGTTTAAAAACTTTCATTTTGTCTTTTATAGGCAAGAACTATGGAATTATATGGGAGCAGAAATGCACATGCTACTGTCAGGCCTCTGATGAGTCGATGTGGGGTCTTTTAACAACTTAGACACCGAGGAAGACGAAACAGTAGTTTTTCAGATAATTCCAAACATACATTACTATATATATATATATATATATATATATATATATATATATATATATATATATATATATATATATATATATATATATATATATATATATATATATAGTAAACTAGTAATATTGGGTTGCGCAGCAAATGAAAGAATACTCTTTAAAGTTGTTCCAAGCTTTCGAAAATATTTATTTTCATCTTCAGGGAGACTACAAAGAATTACTAGTATTAAACATGGTTCTTATATTAACCATTATTTTAAGTGAGCTTATAAGCAGATTTATTACTTACAACTTAGTTGAGGATGTTCATTAACGGTGTTAAAATATTATCTAGGGAATCAGTGAAGTTCTCCAGAGTGGGATCGAAAACCAAGCGTCATTAATTACTTAATTATTCTAAATTTACAATTATTACACAATAGCACAGACAGATTAAAATTACATGAAAGTCATTAGTTAAAAAAAAAGGAAGACAATTAAAAATCATTTCTTTCTCCGTTTTTTGAAATTCATTTTAGCCATGCATGAATTTCAAAAAACGGAGAAAGAAATGATTTTTAATTGTCTTCCTTTTTTTTTAACTAATGACTTTCATGTAATTTTAATCTGTCTGTGCTATTGTGTAATAATTGTAAATTTAGAATAATTAAGTAATTAATGACGCTTGGTTTTCGATCCCACTCTGGAGAACTTCACTGATTCCCTAGATAATATTTTAACACCGTTAATGAACATCCTCAACTAAGTTGTAAGTAATAAATCTGCTTATAAGCTCACTTAAAACAATGGTTAATATAAGAACCATGTTTAATACTAGTAATTCTTTGTAGTCTCCCTGAAGATGAAAATAAATATTTTCGAAAGCTTGGAACAACTTTAAAGAGTATTCTTTCATTTGCTGCGCAACCCAATATTACTAGTTTACTGCCTAACTAGTCAGCAACGACTACCCTTTATATATATATATATATATATATATATATATATATATATATATATATATATATATATATAATAAATGTAAACGCGAAGATTTACTTCTTCGCTAGTGCAGCGATAAGGCCGTGAATGAAAAATAAAAATAATGAAGATTATCTTTGATTCAGGTCTGGGTGACCTCCTGCTATCGATTTCTGGGCCCTTACCCATCAGCGGGCAGGCTTACACCCAGGGTGGCTGAAGAACAGACCACGATTTGACCAGAATCAAAGAGAGTCCTTATATCCAAAATGTTCGGAAAGGATGGGTAAGATGTAGTGGCTCGCGCCAACTAGTTCGCCCAGTGTTGCTCCAAAAATGTTTGGCTGCTAACACAATAATACTCGAAAGTATGTCGATGTCGACTTTCTCGACATCGACGGTACAAATGCACCATTGTACAACAATAGTAGGAAAATGGAAGATTTCTTGGCCTATAGGTAATATAATAAATGTAAACGCGAAGATTTACTTCTTCGCTAGTGCAGCGATAAGGCCGTGAATGAAAAATAAAAATAATGAGGACCATCTTTGATTCAGGTCTGGGTGACCTTCTGCTATCGATTTCTGGGCCCTTACCCATCAGCGGGCAGGCTTACACCCAGGGTGGCTGAAGAACAGACCACGATTTGACCAGAATCAAAGAGAGTCCTTATATCCAAAATGTTCGGAAAGGATGGGTAAGATGTAGTGGCTCGCGCCAACTATCTTTGAAAAAAGGTTGATATCGGCCCTGAAAAAATTTTTCTTAAGTAACAGCTCACCACTGGCAATAAACACATGGCCATATAAAAACAGCAGGAAACGTCAGTTACAGAAAAAATCTTTTGTTTTGACATCAGTAGTCACTGACTGACGTTGCCAATTCTCTCTAGAATATTCCTATGTAAGTAACAGATTTGAAAAAATAATAGATTTGTTATCTTGAAAGTAAAAAATCATACTAAATCTTTTAAAACATTCAATTTGAAAACGTTAAAATACAACACAAAAAATTCAGAGAACAGCTGTTCAAAACAAGAGTAAAATTTTGTTCAACTAGGCCGACCAGAAATTTTTGGAAGAAAAAGAGTACCTATAGAAAAATTTTGGTTCCAAATTAGCTTTAAACAAAAAACTCCCAATACTTAAGCATGTACATTTTTTTATTTGCCTATTTTAAATCATATTTAACAGAAGATTTGGCATTTATTAACAGGTTTATTTACCTTTATCGTCCTTAATTCGGTGGTTTTATGGCAAAAGGTGCTATGTCGATATTTTGGCCAAATCACGTTTTTTGTATTACATATTATAGGTATGGCAATAAGATCTATGTTCTCTAAAAATCATATGGCCCGATTTGCCTTAAATATAATTCTATTTTAAATTGTCAAGATGAGCTAAGCTTGTTTCTATTACATATTTTTATGGCAGAATGCTTCTTTTTGCTCGCCTGTAAAATTTTGCTTTTCTCACATATCACCTTTTGCCATAAAACCACCGAATTTTTAAGCGAAATTCCTCACAACTAAATTAACAATAAACTTTACCTTCATACCATGTTCCAGTAAATAGCCAACACTATAAACACATACCACATTAATAATTTCAAAATGTTAAAATAGTACTGCCTATATCACAAATTTAATAAAACTCTCTAGAGAAAAGCTGTTTAAACCAAAATAAATACCCCAACTTCAACTAAATTTAAAATGCACCTCACTAAGCGACGAAACGATATTTTGTTAATATTAAACGGCTTTAACTTTTGTTAATATTTAACGGCATTAACTTTTTGTTTCACAAATTAAGAAATAAATGACAAAAATAATGTAAATGTAAACCGTATTATAGACAGCTGACGATGACGCATGAGCTCGGTTCAGCCAATCGGAATCACTCTAGCGGGCGGAATGGGGTCAACAACCCTTGAGCGTGGCTTCGGCAAGCAAGCTTCGCCAACGTGAAATATTCCAGGGACGGCTCTAACCTAGTTGGAAGTATATTCATTTGAAAATAAAATACAAATATATTTATTTACCCACATTGTGTTATTTGAAAATGCGATATACGAAAATATTTCGGTTACAGTGATATACCATACAGTGTCTGAAAAGTCTTGGCAAGGGCAAATATCTTTACTATTAATAAAGATAGAGACACCAAATTTTAGTTGTATCTTATTGGTTAATAAATCTACTTTTTATGTAATTTGACTTTTACCACCCCCTTGGGGGTTACGCTAGGGAGTTGACGTCAAAAATTTTAAATGAAACCCTATGCCGTGTGGTACCTCATTTTAAAGGTATTTTCGAGAATGGCAGATGTTACTTCTTGGTAGAGCTCCAAAATGGACTTTA
Source organism: Philopedon plagiatum (assembly GCA_963971165.1). Lineage (NCBI taxonomy): Eukaryota > Metazoa > Arthropoda > Insecta > Coleoptera > Curculionidae > Philopedon > Philopedon plagiatum. Next base: position 54,385,617 of record OZ020192.1, on the reverse strand, counting down.
TTACTGGCAAGAAGTTCATGGTGGTCATTCTAAACAACTTTTAACGTAATAAGTAAGGCAGGCACTGCTGGTCCGTTACCAGACGCGTCGATACCGAAAATAAGTACGTACGTATTACGGTATTTGACAGAAATTATTTAATTCATGGGCGTTGCCGTAATTGTGTGAAAAAAAAACGGTTGAGTGCGAGTTCGACTAGCGCATAGAGGGTTCCGTGCCACACACAGTATTGTGAATTTCTCACAGGACGCAAAAGTCTCAATAACTATTGTAAACTTTAATAAATATCAGGAGGCGGCCATGCCGGAAATACGTCAGTGCGTATAGGTTATATAACTTATTATAAAGGCTGGCACGGTTGGTCTGTTCCCAGAGGCGTCAGTGCCGAAAATAAATAAGTACGTACGTATACGGTATTTGACAAAAATAATTTTATTCATGAACGTTGCTGTGATTGTGTAAAATAAAAAAAACGGTCGAGTCCGAGTTCGACTCGCGCATATAGGGTTCCGTAGCACCGTAAGATTGTGTTTATATATTTTTAATAAATTTGCTGATGTTTCATCCCATATTCTTGTTGAGGGGTGTCACAATGTCACATAGTTAAGAATGTTCACAAAAGTAAGACGTCATAACATCGAAGAAATATGTTAAATACGTAGGTGTAGTTTTACTATTGGAGATATATTCTTCAAATTGGGTAGGTTTGAATGTAGACACCAAAGTACATCTCCTGAAATTTCGTGCGCATATCTAGCCCTCTTGGTTTGTCAGATGTCAAAAAACGAAAAATAAAAAAACGACAAATGAAGAAGTCCAAAAAGTTGGAAAAAAGTTAGAAAGAAAAGTGCCCCACAAAACAAAAAATAAATGTGCGAGCAGACTGGTACTGTATGGCAAAAGAGGTCGACTAACGGTCGACTTATGCCTCGCCCGATTATACGATTTACGGTTTATAATTTTTATAGGCTTGCCATTTAAAAATGAGTTAAAATACGGTGTTTGCGGTAAAATGTTTCTTTTTTGAAGACTTGTACAAGAAGGGACCACACGGCATAGGTTTGCATTCAAAATTTTTGACCTCAACTCCCTAGCGTCACCCCCCAAGAGGGTTGAAAAAGTCAAATTACCTGAAAAAAGTAGATTTATTAACCAATAAGACACAACTACAATTTGGTGTCTCTATCTTTAATAATAACAAAGATATTTACCCATACTAACACTTTTTAGACACCCTGTATGTTATATTACTTTTACCGAAGTATTTTCGTATTTCACATTTTCAAATTACACAGAGTGAGTAAATAAATATTTGTATTTTATTTTCAAATCGGATCCCAATTTTATATCCAAGTAGGTTAGAGCCATCCCTGGACTAACCCCCGTTTCCAAAACTTTAATGATATCAATACTGTTTTCTTGTTTAACTTGAGAAGAAAGTTTTAAGTAATTAGTGTAGTGTGTTCAACAAAGTATTTTGTTTAAGCTGATAATTTTTACTTTTGCTGATTAACAATAAAATATACGTTTGTACTTTGATCCCAGTGTTTATTAAAATTTTCCTAACAAATATCCTTCAACTGGTTCTGGACAATACGCTACGGACGCACGCTTGTTTGAAAGCAAGTAATGGAAGACATTTTCAACATACCTATTCTCTACTATGCAACAAACTAAAACCCCTACTACGGACCTGTTCCCTCGGCCTTGGATGTTTCGTCGTCATGCGACCCACGCACCCATGAGGTGCTGCCAAAATGGCCCGCAGACGAACTACGCCAAAACGGAGTCAAAGGGACAGAAGATGCCGGTAAAAGCGAGAGAAAGGGAGAAGAAGAAAAACTTCTTCCAGACAAGAACGCGGAATTAAGAAGTAGTAAAAGTGTCGTGTTTTAAAATATTAGGAACGTTATTATTATTTAGCTCACGTGTAAGCTTAAGAAGGTGCTACAGTTTAAGCTTAATTAGTGCCCAGCGTCCCTTATAAGGGACCTATTTGTCCTTGGCGATTTTCTAAAGAGTGGGGAAATATCTTACGTGCATGTATTGGCAATGCATTCAGCAGATGTCGCCCAGCGTGTGAAGTGCGTTTGTTTTGTTTTCTAACGGAAATATTCCTATGATAATTAAAAATGGATCCGTCGCAGTACTCAACAAAAAATCGTGGGTAAGTTTTTATTTGTTATTTTGAAATTGTAAATGTTTTAGCTTGTTTATTGGTTAAAATTATTAGAATAATATCATTATAAAATGATCAAATTATATGTGTTGCCGTTTTTGTTACCGAACGTAAAATATATTGCTGTAAATGTAATGTCCCTTATAGGGGACGCTGAGCAATACGTCTTCTTTTTTTGCAGATTGACCTTGGCAGAACTTCTGGACTGTTTGGATGAGGATGATGACATGCCTCAGTCTAATATTTATATTTTACCACCAGATGATGGAAATGAAACTGAGGCTGATAGTGATCAATCAGATGATGAGCATCAGGCCAATATAAATAATCTACCGCGAGGAATTTTAGCTCAGGAATGCGAAATGGTTTACGCAGATGATTCTGACGACTCTGATCCTGAAGATCTACTTCCTTTATCGGTAATTCAGAAAAAACTATAGGATCAGAAAAAAAACAGAAAGACCACATCCTTATAAAAAATCAAAATGGCGGGACACTGTTACAGAACGTCCTAATATTGACATGGTTCTTACCTGCAACCCAAGCGAACCTTCATCAGAAGCAAAACTTTCAATTACTCCAGCCGAATTTTTTAAATTATTTTTTGATGAAGCACTCCTAATGTTGATCATTCAAGAAAGTAATAGATATGCCCAACAGAAAAATGTAGAATTAAATTTGACTTTAGACGAATTATATGTAGTTTTAGGAGCGTTTCTTCTATCAGGTTATGGAAAATACCCGAACAGAAGAATTTATTGGTCCAGCGAAGACGATGTCCCCAAACTACTCCAAAACAGTATGCGTCGTAACAGATTTGAAACTATACTCAGGTACATTCACTTCAACGACAACTCAAAATTGCCCCAAGAAGACCGATTATACAAACTGAGGCCTCTTCTAGACACCCTAAATGCAAATTTTAGGAAACATGGTGGTTTTGATGAGCATGTTTGCATTGATGAAAGCATGGTTCCCTACTATGGCAAGCATTATGCCAAACAATATATTCGAGGCAAACCTATTAGGTTTGGCTACAAAAACTGGGCATTATGCTCTAGTAGTGGATACATGTATGGTTTTGAGATCTACATGGGAAAAAACGCAAATAAAAATAAACATTTTGGCTTGGGTGGAGATGTAATAATGTCTCTATTGGAGCAAGTACAGTTACCTTCTAATCAGGGCCACAAAATTTTTATGGACAACTACTTCACAGGGCTACCCCTCTTTGCTCATCTGTCAGAAAGAAAATATTGTGCTACAGGTACAATAAGAGATAATCGTTTAGAGCAATGCCCAGTTCAAACTAAAAAAGAATGGAATGTCCAGCCTAGGGGTAATTTTAAATTTTACCAAAATGACAATACCATAGTTGTCCAATGGAAAGACAATAAAGTTGTATCTGTCGCCTCAAATTTTGAAACCAGCGAAGTTACCACCACTCACCGTTGGGATAGGGTTACTAGATCTAAGAAAAGTGTGCCTCAGCCAAAAATTATTGCTAATTATAATAAGCATATGGGTGGGGTTGATAAATTAGATGCCCTGGTTGCTGCATATAGGTCAAGATTTCGACAAAGGAAATGGTACTGGCCATTAGTTTTGTATTTTTTGGATGTAGCCGTGGTGAATGCTTGGATACTTATGCGTAAGCTACAATCGAACCATCCAGATTCTGAAAGTTTATTGATGTTTCGAAGACATATATCCTTATGTTTTTTAAAGCGCTATGGCACTAAGTCACCGCAGGGAAAAAATAAAATTTCACAAACCTTGCGGGACGTACGTTTTGACAATACGGGGCATTTAGTAGTGTACAATGAAACGGATCGCCGATGCTCCCAGTGTAGGAAAAAGAGTCAATTCATCTGCGAAAAATGTAATATTGCTTTACACCCTAAGTTTTGTTTTAAGTTGTATCACACCCTTTAAAAAATAATGTAGTCAATAAACTAAATACACGTTTCTTCTTAATTAATGTGCATTTTTTATTTGTTCATAATGCCCAACGTCCCTTTAGAGGGACGGCAAAATACAAAAAAATACTAAACAAAAAAAAATAATACTATTTTTCTTCATTTATTGGATCTAAACCGACATAAATTTTCTGATCTATACAAACAAAAAAAACAAAAACATACTTTGGGCACTAATGGGTCATGTAGAACTCATAACTTTGGTCTAATCCTGAAATAAAAGTGAAAAAGTTAATGTTCGCGCTTTATTTCAAGACAACGACGTTACAACTATAAAATAGTTTGTGCTCTGATTATAGCGTTTCTTAAATTAGCCTAATACGGTTGGAAATTAAATAAAACACTATAATATTTTACTATTTTATTTAATTGGTAACATTTGCGGGTGCAAAACTTATTTAGGGGGGTCTTTTAAAAAAAAATCGGTAAATTTAAGATAATTTCTTCTTAACTGAAGGACGAATAACAACTTTCTGAACATGCTGCGTGAAACAGAATAATATGTTGTTTTTACAAATGCTGTAATGGAAGAATTTTGCGTATACTTTTAAAATACTATGTAGTTGAGCTCAATTAGTATTGTTCGTTTGGATTCTTAACTTTTTCTTAGCAGAAAGTTTATTTAAGGTAGTAGGAATAACGCTTATCTTATTTATAACCTAATATAAGGTGTCACAAATATTAATTAAAAATGGGGCTACTACAAAAAGGATTGATTTCGCAGTGCCTTTTTACTATTTTTTATTTGTTTTTTTCTGAAAAAAAGGTTTTTTCTCTGAGGAAAAGGTTTTTTTCTTTGTCTTAAATTACGCTTAAAAACAGAAAATAAATTCTCTTAAAGATTTATGTCTGGCAACGTTACAAAAAATTCAATTGTTTTAAGTTTTTCCCGCGTAATTTTCTGTCAAGCGCTATGACGGACCATGTGCTCGCTATCCAGGTGCGGCGAATATAGACTGGTTTTAGGGTATTTTAGAAAATTTTTAAAATGTTCGATTTAAGTAAAAAAAAGTATTGGGTATGTCAGTAGTCACCCATTCCAATATATGCAGTGAATTTCATAACACCCTATATATATATATATATATATATATATATATATATATATATATATATATATATATATATATATATATATATATATATATATATATATATACATATATATATATATATATATATATATATATATATATATATATATATATATATATATATATCTATATATATATATTGTAGTGTATTTTACTTATTAAAAGTATAGATGGGTGAACACATTTTTAGCTGTATGCAAAAACTAACCGATAAGAATGGAATTTATATTTTATACGGAAAGGGGATTTTTTACCTGTGTAAAATAGTGTATATATATAGATGTTATTGAATAAACTGAACATATAGTAAAATATAGTCTTGCGTCTCATTTAAATAATTATAACTACTCAGTACTTCACAAATTGGCGACGAGGTGTTTAAACTTCATTAAGTTTAGAATCCACACAACGGTAAATATTTTCTTTACAAATTTTCAAATTAAAATGAGTGAAAAAGAAAATCTGTCATATTACGGACAACTTAGGGAATTCAGTGCTCAAAATAGCGACTGGACAATTTATAAGAGACGCTTGGATAATTATTTTGCCGTAAATTCCATTAAGAACGATGATAAGAAGAAAGCATTGTTGCTTAATGCCTTAGATGAAGAAGCATACAAACTTATATATAATTTGGCTCTTCCTAAAGTACCCGAAGATAAAACGTACAAGGAACTTACAACAATATTGGACACTCACTTTAAAGTATCTGAATCCGTATTTGTGGCAAGATCAAAGTTTTTTTCGTGTTTTAAAGATGTACACGAAAGTGCTACCGAATGGGCGGCGAGAGTAAGGAGTTTGGCAATTAATTGTAAGTTTGAAGAAGCTGTTTTTGACATGATGTTACGAGATCGTTTTGTCATTGGATTTGATAAAGGTTCAGTACAATCAAAACTTTTCAAAATGGATATTTCCAGTAAATTCGCTGATATTGTTGATGTAGCGGCTACATAATTAGCTGCTGACGAGACATCTTCACATGGTGGTCAAATTCCAATTAAAAAAGAAACATCAGTGCAACATATTAGATCAAAACGTGTTTCGGAAAGTGCTAGCGGCTCTAAAAGTGCAGAAAAATGTGCGTGTTGTGGTCGGTCAAATCATGTTACGCAAAATTGCCGTTTTCGCAATTACGTGTGTAATTCCTGCAATGTAAGAGGTCATTTGGCGCCTGTGTGTTCCAAGACGAAAGGTAACAGTGGTAATAATAAAAAAATTAACAAAAAGAAAATGGTACAAAATTTTGTAGAGTCTGAGGACATTTTCTCGATACAAGAAAATCAGGTTTTCTCACAAATCACAAATCCTTTTGTAGTTCAAATTTTAATAGAAAATAACACTTATTCTTTTCAGCTGGATACAGGAGCTAGTATTTCCGCTATTTCTGAAATTTATTACCCAGAAAATTTTTTAAATTATAAGTTATTTCCACCTAATAAAAAATTAAAAGTTTATACAGGAGAGAAAATGTTGGCTCTTGGATTCTGCAAGTTTAAAGTAAGCTACAATAATTTAACCAGAATGTTAAATGTTTATGTAATTAAAAATGGAGGTCCCCCAATTTTGGGTAGAGATTTCATGTATCTGTACAATTTGAATATTTCACAAATAAATTTTTTGGCGGAATCAAATAAAGTTGAATGCCTTATCAAGAAATATGATAAACTCTTTTCTCCCGGTATAGGTACATTTAACAAGGGCACAATTTCACTTAAAATAAAAGATGACACAGTGTCACCAAAATTTCTTAGGGCTCGTCCACTACCTTACGGTATAAGGGAAAAAGTTGAGCAAGAATTATGTAACTTAGAAAAATTGGGTATTATTAAACCAGTGGACTTTTCACATTGGGCAACACCCATTGTGCCAGTTCTAAAAAAATCGGGAGCGGTTAGAATCTGTGGCGATTTTAAGGTAACCTTGAATCCTATTTTGGAAATCGATCATTTTCCCTTGCCTCGCATTGAAGACCTTTTTTCTAGACTTCAGGGAGGCGTTATTTTCTCAAAAATTGACCTTTCACAAGCATATGCTCAAATTTGTTTAGACGAAGGGTCGAAACACTTTGTCACAATTTCCACCCATAAGGGATTATTTCAGTATCAAAGATTACCATATGGCATTGCCTGTGCACCGGCAAAGTTTCAAAAAATCATGGAGTCTTTGATACAGGATTTGGAAGGTTGTGTGTGCTTTTTGGATGATATTTTAGTCTGTGGTAAAAATTCTGCAGAGCACTTACTAAGATTAAATAAATTATTGTCTAGGTTACAGAGCGTGGGCTTAAAAATTGAACCAGGGAAATGCACTTTTTTCCAGGACAAAGTATGTTACCTTGGCTATATAATCGATAAAGATGGGCTTCATACTTCTCCTGAAAAAATTAGTGCAATTAACAATGCGCCACCGCCTAAAAATATTAAAGAATTGCAATCAGTTTTAGGTATGATCAATTATTATGGGAAATTTGTACCTAATTTGGCAACATTGTTGAATCCTTTGTATAGTCTTTTGCAAAAAAATTCAAAATGGTTTTGGAGCAAAGACTGTGACGAAGCATTCAGTAAAGTTAAAAAAATTTTGACATCTGCGGACCTTTTGGTTCATTATAATCCGAATTATGAACTTAAATTAATTACAGATGCAAGTCCTTGGGGTGTAGGTAGTGTTTTGGCACATGTCCTTCCTGATGGAAGGGAGCGTCCCATTGCTTATGCGTCGCGTACCTTATCGTCTGCAGAAAAAAATTACCCTCAAGTAGAGAGGGAAGGTCTCGCGATAATTTTTGGATTATGTAAATTCAATCAGTACTTATACGGTCGCGAATTCATTCTTGTTAGTGATAATAAACCCCTGATTGCAATCTTTAATCCGAAAAAAGGAATTCCTCAATATTCAGCAAATCGTTTAAGACGTTGGGCAGTAATTCTGTCAAACTATAGATATAAAATTCAATATATGAGTTCGAAAAATAATTTAGCTGATTGTTTGTCAAGATTACCTGTAAAAAATAACGAAATTTGGGAATTAGTCGACTTTAATTACATTAATTATTTTTCAGAAAATACTATTATTTCAACAAATTTTGATTTAATTAAAAAATGTACAGAACAAGATAATGTTCTGCAATTAATTATCAAATTTGTTAAAAATTCTTGGCCAAAATATTCAAAAAACGATTCTAAGTTTAAAGCTTTTTATATGATTAGAAATCAACTAACAATTGAGCACGAAATTTTGTTGTGGAATAACAGAATAGTTATTCCTGAAAAATTGCAAAATCGTATGCTTGAACAGCTACATTTGTCACATTTAGGAGTAATAAAAATGAAAAATATTGCTCGTTCATATTTTTTCTGGCCAGGTATCAATAAGAGTATTGAAAATTTTGTCCTAAAATGTGAAAATTGTGCGGTTAATAAAATATCGCCACCTAAAACAAAATTAAATCCTTGGGAATGGCCCTTGGAAGTTTTTTCTAGGATTCATATTGACTATATGGGGCCCTTTCTCAACAAATATTTTTTCATTATTTTAGATGCACATTCGAAGTGGGTAGAGGTGTTTCCAACTAATAATATTACGTCACGTTTTACCATTTCGGCATTACACAGTACTTTTGCAAGGTTTGGGTTGCCGAAAACCATTGTTTCGGATAACGCGCGTAATTTTACAAGTGCCGAATTTAAAAAAAATTTTGGACAAATTTAATATTAAACACACTACGACAGCGCCATTTTTTCCACAGTCAAATGGAGCTGCGGAAAACGCAGTCAAAAATATTAAAAATGGCTTAAAAAATTGCTTGGGTCATAACAAAAACTTAGACATACAAGTAGCATTAAATAACTTTTTATTTGATTATAGGAATGCGCTTCATGCTACAACAGGTGTATCTCCGGCAATGCTTATGTTTGGTCATGAATTGAGAACGCGCATTGCTGTTTTAAAACCTGATTTAGAAAATATTCAAGAGCGAGTTTCTAAAAAACAACAAAATCAAATTAAAAATTTTGGAGGCAAAGAATGTGCGAAATTTAAAATAGGCGATAAAGTGTTGGTAAAAGATTATCGCCAAATAAATAAATTTTCTTGGATACCGGGCTTTATTCATAAAATAATTGGTAAATGCACCTATATTGTTAAAATTCCAGAAATTAATAAAATTTGGAAACGTCACACTAACCAAATTCAGAAAACTAAAATTCAAAGTGGTTTGCCCAATACAGATATCTCTACTAAAAATAGGGAAAATAAAGACAATGACATTATTGATTTGACAGACGAGCAGGAAGATCAACATAGTGATAATTCAAGTAAACTCAGTGATGTTCCTATTACGTCTACAGCTCAAAGACCAAAAAGAAATATAAAACCCCCAGAAAGACTAGTTTATGATTAGTATTGACTTTTGTAGCAAAATTATAAAAAAGTTGTTTTATTATGTAATATAAGTTTAGTGTACATAATATATTATTTTTTGGATTATGTAAAAGTATTGGTGGGGAAGGATGTAGTGTATTTTACTTATTAAAAGTATAGATGGGTGAACACATTTTTAGCTGTATGCAAAAACTAACCGATAAGAATGGAATTTATATTTTATACGGAAAGGGGATTTTTTACCTGTGTAAAATAGTGTATATACAGGGTGATTCACGGTCGATGGTAGGTTAGACGTTTATGGAGAACGGAACGCGGGATTTTTTTGAAAATTTGGCAACGTGGGTAATTAGCTATGCTCTGTCCATCTAAAATATTTTCAGCATTGCGACGTTGCCGCTTCTATCAAAAAGTCCTAGCAACTTTATTTTTTTAAATGGAACACCCCATATATTAATAAATTTTTAGAATCGCTCTTTTATTACAATACTTTTTTGTTAATATTACCCTATACCTATCTCTATCGGTTTTCGAGATAAAAATTAGTTTGTGTTAAATATGGTCCAAAACATGGCCCTAATTACACGTAAGTAAATTAGTGCTCTCAATTCATGGAAAGTTGATATTTTGGCGGTAGTTTAGACAGACCCGATGTATTTATTTTTCACCATGAAATCGACTCCATATCATACAGGGCGTGCTAAGATTACTATTATTTCCGTTGTTCATAAAAGGGGTCAAATGTTCGTTTTTTTAAATGAAACCCCCTGTATATTAATCAATAAATTGAAAGACGAAGAAAAACGCTTTAAGATGGTACATCATATTCCTATACCTAAATCATCAAGTTTTCTTAATAAAAGCGCTTTTTTGTGAAAAAAAAAATAAAGACTTTAATTTTAAGTAACCATGGATATCAAACATCAAAATATCAAACTTACGACATTTTGACGACTGTGTTTAAAAAAATCTCCCAAAATGAACGCAGATAATCATTATTCAAACGAAGTTCTTATGAAATTATTTATTTTACACGGACAATGTGATCAAATCATTGCCAGAACTTGCAGAAAATTTAACCAAATGTATCCTGAATTGACACAAATGAACGAAAGGAAGTTTGTAAGATTACAAAATAATTTCATTAACTATGGCTCAAATTTAAAAGCGCCTCTAACATTACCAAAACCTGTTACTTCAAATGAAGATAATATTGTCAACGTTTTGGCATATTTTTATGCATATCCAGAGGCTTCCATTCGTAGTGCAGAAAAAGATTTGGGTGTATCATATGCTTCAATACAACGAATTTTGGGAAATCACGAAATGCATCCGTTTAAATTTACTAAAGTGCAAGCCCTCAAAGCAGAAGACTTTGAACGTAGAGTGCATTTTTGCGAAACCCTTTTAATACGTATACAAGAGGATCCGGAGTTTTTGTCAAAAATCATTTGGAGCGACGAAGCAAAATTTACAAGGGATGGGATTTTTAATAGAAGAAATAAGCATTTTTGGGCTGATCATAATCCTCACGTGACAAAAGAAATGGGATTTCAAGAAAAATTTGACCTAAATGTTTTTTGTATTTTAAAAAAGCACAAAATTAGCTTTTTTATTTATGATGCCACTTTAAATGCTGAGAGATATCTCGAAATACTAAGGACGACTGTTACCGATTTCGTCGAAAATTTATCTTTAGAGGATTATAGGAATTCGTGGTTTCAACTGGACGGAGCGCCAGCTCATTGCACCCAGGAAGTTTCCAGGGTACTTTATGAAATATTTGACGATCGTTGGTTTAGGCGCTTAGGGCCGTGGGATTGGCCACCGAGATCCCCCGATCTCACGCCGCTTGACTTTTATTTATGGGGTGTTTTAAAAGAAAGAGTGTACAGTACTCCAGTGCCTACCAAAGAAGAACTGCGACGGCGAATAGTTCGGTGTATTGAAGATCTGGATCCCCATGAAATTGAAAAAGCAACTACGAGTCGCGTACAAAAGCACATACTAAAATGTTTAGAATGTAATGGACAACATTTCCAGCATTTATTGTAAAAATTTCTTATTTTGTTTACAGTTTTGTTTTTTGAACCTTCCTAATTTTGTTATTTAATTTATTTTCACATGTTAATGAAATTATTTTGTAATCTTACAAACTTCCTTTCGTTCATTTGTGTCAATTCAGGATACATTTGGTTAAATTTTCTGCAAGTTCTGGCAATGATTTGATCACATTGTCCGTGTAAAATAAATAATTTCATAAGAACTTCGTTTGAATAATGATTATCTGCGTTCATTTTGGGAGATTTTTTTAAACACAGTCGTCAAAATGTCGTAAGTTTGATATTTTGATGTTTGATATCCATGGTTACTTAAAATTAAAGTCTTTATTTTTTTTTTCACAAAAAAGCGCTTTTATTAAGAAAACTTGATGATTTAGGTATAGGAATATGATGTACCATCTTAAAGCGTTTTTCTTCGTCTTTCAATTTATTGATTAATATACAGGGGGTTTCATTTAAAAAAACGAACATTTGACCCCTTTTATGAACAACGGAAATAATAGTAATCTTAGCACGCCCTGTATGATATGGAGTCGATTTCATGGTGAAAAATAAATACATCGGGTCTGTCTAAACTACCGCCAAAATATCAACTTTCCATGAATTGAGAGCACTAATTTACTTACGTGTAATTAGGGCCATGTTTTGGACCATATTTAACACAAACTAATTTTTATCTCGAAAACCGATAGAGATAGGTATAGGGTAATATTAACAAAAAAGTATTGTAATAAAAGAGCGATTCTAAAAATTTATTAATATATGGGGTGTTCCATTTAAAAAAATAAAGTTGCTAGGACTTTTTGATAGAAGCGGCAACGTCGCAATGCTGAAAATATTTTAGATGGACAGAGCATAGCTAATTACCCACGTTGCCAAATTTTCAAAAAAATCCCGCGTTCCGTTCTCCATAAACGTCTAACCTACCATCGACCGTGAATCACCCTGTATATAGATGTTATTGAATAAACTGAACATATAGTAAAATATAGTCTTGCGTCTCATTTAAATAATTATAACTACTCAGTACTTCACATATATATATATATATATATATATATATATATATATATATATATATATATATATATATATATATATATATATATATATATATATATATATATATTTGAGGGTTCTTGGGTTTTTGGATCCAGGGGAAAAAATTATACCAATTTGTGGGTTGTTATTCACATTATATTTACGTTTCGGTCGTATTCTTCGACCTTCATCAGAATTTGTTTTGGTTTTTTGAATGCTAAAAACCGCTTTGTTAGTAATTTAGTTACAATTAAAACTTAAAAATATCCTACCTTCGAACGAAACTTCAGTGGTGTACTTCAGTGGTGCACTGGTAAAACTATCACAAATTATATTTACATAGGACTAGTGACACAGACATAATTACAGTTAAAAACATTTAACTTATTAATATATATATATATATATATATATATATATATATATATATATATATATATATATATATATATATATATATATATATATAACAACGTCACATTCAGCACCATTTAGGTTCATTGGAGAACTGGGAACACGAAACGACAAGGATATTTGCTATGGAATGTGTTTTTTGTTGTATTACTTTTTGTAATTTTATAGGCTTATTTTTAATATTATTGATTAACTTTTTTCCTTTATAATTTTAATTGTTAATTAATGGCGTTATTGGCTTATTTTATTATGTTGCAATAGATTTTGCTTGGGTGTTTTGTATCGGTTTTGGAGTTTATACTGTTTTGATTTTTTTGAATTTCTATCATTTCATAGAGTTCTCGTTTTTTTTGTGTGATTTTCTGTACGTAAGATTTTAACGTTTTCATAATTGAATGTGTGTAAAAAAATGCAAAAGAAGCCCTAAAATTGAACAGCTACCCAGAAAAACTAATTAACACCATTTTTAAAAAACGCATCCACATGTTCTACAACAAAAATCAAACTAATAAAAAACCAAAAAACAAAAGCTATCTTTCTCTTCCTTATATTCCAGGCCTGTCAGAGAAAATAAATAACACGGTCAAAAATCACAATATAACTGTCGCACATAAGGGGTATAATATACTAAAAAACAATTTCAGTCACTTAAAATCCAAAATTCCAAAAAATAAAAAAAGTAACATAATTTACCAAATACCATGTAATAACTGTGAAGGTGTGTACATCGGTCAAACAAGCCAACTTTTAAAAAATAGATTAAATGGGCACAAATATGATAAAAAACACAAAACTGCACTTACCAACCATATGCTAGAAAAACAACACACATTCAATTATGAAAACGTTAAAATCTTACGTACAGAAAATCACACAAAAAAACGAGAACTCTATGAAATTATAGAAATTCAAAAAAATCAAAACAGTATAAACTCCAAAACCGATACAAAACACCTAAGCAAAATCTATTACAACATAATAAAATAAGCCAATAACGCCATTAATTAACAATTAAAATTATAAAGTAAAAAAGTTAATCAATAATATTAAAAATAAGCCTATAAAATTACAAAAAGTAATACAACAAAAAACAAATTCCATAGCAAATATCCTTGTCGTTTCGTGTTTTCAGTTCTCCAATGAACCTAAATGGTGCTGAATGTGACGTTGTTTTATAATATATATATATATATATATATATATATATATATATATATATATATATATATATATATATATATATATATATATATATATATATATATACAGTGTCACACATAAAGTCCGCATCATATGGGAAATTTTTTTCCTTACAGGTTAAAGGAAATTCTGATTTTACTATTAGTTTTTGCTTTAAAACTGACGCCCAATGGCATGCACATGAGCAGTCACGTGACTTTGTTTAACTGTCAAATTTGACATTTTTTTCAAAAAATGTCCAAAAAGGTGGTTATTTCTTAAAATTTCGAAAAATGTTAAAGGAAAAAGTTGTGTGTTTTTTAATTCTCTACCCCTGTGCCAATTTTCAACTTTCTAGTACAAATTTAATTTTTTTCCAATTTTTTTTGAACTCGACATTTCTGGGTTTTTTAAATTTTACCAAACCAGTACAAAAATATTCCTTTATACCAAACTTATCTTTTTAATGTATTTTTATCACCAATTGCTGTTCTAAATACTGTTTTTTATTATAAAAATAGGAAACGCCAGCAAAAACTATGTCAAAGTTGATGCAAAGTTGACATAATTTGTACAAATAACTGAACATTTGACTTTATTTCGGTTTTTTACTAAGATGTTAGATGCATAAAACCGAAGTAAAAAACAATTCCAACGAAAAATCTTTAATTTACCTTTTACTGCACTTTTTAAAAAATAAAACCTTGTCTTAATAATAACGAATAATTACAACGCAAAAGGAACTAAGAGCAGGCCCACTCTAACCATTGGACCAATAGAGGCTGCAGCCCTAGGGCGCCGGACGCCCTGCGCCCTAGGGCTGCAGCCCCTATAATTCCAAACATACTTAACTATATATATATATATATATATATATATATATATATATATATATATATATATATATATATATATATATATATATATATATATATATATATATATATATATATATATATATATATATATATATATATATATAATATACAGTGATGGGCAGAACTTACGCAGCATATGGGAAAAATTTTTATTGTTAGATTTAAACAAGTACCGATGTTGGCAATCGTTTCTGCATCATTGGAAACCCCAAAACACATTAAACAGTGGCGTTCGTCTTTTGGGGTTTGGCGGGAAATTTAAAAAAATCAAAAATTATACAGCAAAAATGACCTTAAATGAAAAGATATCCAAATTTTTTATTAAAAAATGTTGTTTAGAATTAAATATTGAAGACGTATACAAATTTTAAAAGCAATTGAATAAAAAATAAGAAATACTTGTTTCTGCCAAATTATAAATTTGTTAATACTAATAATGCAATTTTTCGTGAAAAATATTATTAACTGCACTAAAACAATTACTCCAAATCACGTTCCCTAAAATTATACTTTTTAGTTGCCTTTCTTAATAAGAAAAAATAAATTGTTCAATTCTGGCTGGTACTCCATTGCTTCATAACGAAAAATTTTTATGGCCTGTGCATGCTAGACCCCTCCAATCAATTTATTATTAATAAAAGGCATACATGTTTATGTTTTTTAATACAGCTTTATTATTCTTATTCTTAAATATCATTCAAAACAAATTAAAAATTGGAAATGATAAACTAAATATGTATTTAAATCATTCACCTAATTAAAATAAAATATTAGAAAGCAGTTTCATAAGTACAATTTCCGAATTTAGTTTTCCGAAAATTCCTTTAAATTAACCTATATTTAAACATTTATTTCCCAAATTACATTTCGAAACGACTAGGAACAAAAATGTATCGTGTAAAATAAATCAGAAATCGTCGGATTTTAAATAAGCCTAAATAATAAAGTGAGCCATGGAAAAATTTACACCATCGTTGTTGCCTAGAGACCGATAAGTCAAATTGTCAAAATTACTCTTGTCCCTTGTTTAAGATACTTTATTTTTTTATTATTTACGTTCTTATAAAATAAGATATAATATTAATTAGGTGAATGATTTAAATACATATTTAGTTTATCATTTCCAATTTTTAATTTGTTTTGAATGATATTTAAAAATGTTTAAGAATAAGAATAATAAAGCTGTATTAAAAAACATAAACATGTATGCCTTTTATTAATAATAAATTGATTGGAGGGGTCTAGCATGCACAGGCCATAAAAAATTTTCGTTATGAAGCAATGGAGTACCAGCCAGAATTGAACAATTTCTTTTTTCTTATTAAGAAAGGCAACTAAAAAGTATAATTTTACGGAACGTGATTTGGAGTAATTGTTTTAGTGCAGTTAATAATATTTTTCACGAAAAATTGCATTATTAGTATTAACAAATTTATAATTTGGCAAAAACAAGTATTTCTTATTTTTTATTCAATTGCTTTTAAAATTTGTGTACGTCTTCAATATTTAATTCTAAACAACATTTCTTAATAAAGAATTTGGATATCTTTTCATTTAAGGTCATTTTTGCTGTATAACTTTTGATTTTTTTTAAATTTCCCGCCAAACCCCTAAAGATGAACGCCACTGCTTAATGCTTTTTGGGGTTTCCAATGATGCAGAAACGATTGCCAACATCGGTATTTGTTAAAATCTAACAATAAAAATGTTTCCCATATGCTGCGTAAATTCTGCCCATCACTGTATATATATACAGTGACTGGCAAAAAGTTCGCAACATATGGGAAAAATTTTTATTAGGTGAGTATTGGAAAAACTTTTCCGGGGGATCGGTTCTGCATGTCCGATAACCTAAAAATCGATTTTGACATACGTCACGTGACCACTGGTATAGCGTCAAATTAAAAAAAAAATTGTTAATTTACAAAAAGTGAGGTTAGTTGACGAGATATCAAAAAAAGTTATTTGAAAAAATTGCTTAGAATTAAATTCTAGGTCCTTGTGCAAAATTTTAAGATTTTATTTAAAAAAATTGGAAAACTCAATTTTTTTTAAATATTTTTTTATCGATTTACAAATTTCCAGTTTTTTTCGTTTAGATAGCTTGGCTAATGTAAAGCCCATGTATCTGGATGAAAATAAACGAATGTAGTAGTTTTTTCTACAATTGACAGGACAAAATTAAAAAAAACAGGGTTTCGCCGGACGCTAGCTGTTGCAATGATTTGTATCTAGCAGCAGTGTCAAAATTTTAGAGACATTTCAATGAGATTACATTGAGAAAACCTTAATCGTCTTAGATATATCTGAAGTTCGACTTTTTGTAAAGTTAAGGCGAGTAAAATAGATAATAAACAAAAAATTACCTGTTTATTTAATCGAAATTTCATAAACGAAAACCAATGTAAGAAAAACTTAAAAGTAGTCAAATTCTGTACTAACAACATAAAAAATCATTGTTTTTCCTTGGGTGCACAAAATTTAAAACTCAGTATGACCACCATTTCTCTCCATACATACTATTGTTCTCGAGCGCAACTCTCGATTAACATTTCGGAGCATTTTACGATTTATTTGCAATACACAATTTCTAATGACATTCTCTAAATTTTGTATATTCCTAAAGGGTCGATGTTTGTACATAGAGTTCTTTAGGTATCCCCACATAAAGAAATCTAACGGAGTCAGATCTGGTGATCTCGCAGGCCACGGATTTTCAGAAAACCGTCCTATCCACTGGTTTCCAAATTCTTGATCCAGCCATCTCTTCACCTCATTTGTGGAATGAATGCTAGCTCCGTCTTGTTGAAAGTATAAATTTCTTCTTTCGGCTAATGACAAATTGTCTAAAAAGTCAGATATCTCAGTTTGTAGAAATTCTAAATATCGTTCTGAATTTAAATTGTCTCTAAAGAAAAAAGGTCCCACTATTCTGAGGTTGAAAATTCCGCACCACACATTAACCTTAAAACTATATTGGTCTTTACTCTGCATTACAAAGTCTGGGTTTTCGGTGGCCCACCATCTACAGTTTTGTGAACTGACGGTTCCGTTAGAGGTAAATGTAGCTTCATCCGAGAAAAGAACGTTCTTTGGGAAATTAAAATCTTCCTCAATCATACCCTGGAACCAGGCACAAAAATCGAAGCGGGCGTCATAATCCCTATCTTTTAATACTTGTACAAATTTAGGTTTGTACGGATGAAATTTGTTTCTTTTTAATATCCTCCGCACAGATCTTTCGTGAATGTTAGTGATCTCCGATATTTGACTAACTGCTAATTGGGGTGTTTCTGTGATCGACAAACACACATCCAGAGAACCTTCGTCACCTGTTACCGGTTTTTCATGGGAAACTTTATACTGATTTTCTACCGATCCCGTTTCTTTAAATTTATTGACTAGACGAGATACTGTGGAATAATGGAGGGATTTATCGGGGTGCCTCTCATTAAAAATTGCTGCTGTTTCTCTATGGCTTTTGTAATTATCTCCAGAAATTAAAATAATTTCTATCTTTTCCTGAAGAAGTAGTGTGGGTGCCATTTTAAGGAATAAAATATTAATAAACTTATGTAAAATATCAAACTTAGTAAGATGCGAGACATAAACCAATGACATAGGTTGAAATCAAACAAATTATAATTTGTTTGACATTTTTCTGTTGTTTTTAACCTACTAGATTATTTGGTTGTTTTAATTTCAGAGCCTGCTTTGGTAGTTTTAAGTACAACTAAATAGACCTGGTTGTTAAATTTATGTGCGAAAAATCTTAATAAAATCTTGATACAGTCATTTCATTAGATTCAAACCATTGCAACAGCGAGCGTCCGGCGAACACCTATTTTTTCGATTTTGTCCTGTCAATTGTAGAATTGTAGATCTGACTCCGTTAGATTTTTTTATGTGGGGATACCTAAAGAACCCTGTGTACAAACATCGACCCTTTAGGAATATACAAAATTTAGAGAATGTCATTATAAATTGTGTATTGCAAATAAATCGTAAAATGCTCCGAAATGTAAATCGAGAGTTGCGCTCGAGAACAACAGTATGTATGGAGAGAAATGGTGGTCATGCTGAGTTTTAAATTTTGTGCACCCAAGGAAAAACAATGATTTTTTGTGTTGTTAGTACAGAATTTGACTACTTTTAAGTTTTTCTTACATTGGTTTTCGTTTATAAAATTTCGATTAAATAAACAGGTAATTTTTTGTTTATTATCTATTTTAATCCCCTTAACTTTACAAAAAGTCGAACTTCAGATATATTTAAGACGATTAAGGTTTTCTCAATGTAATCTCATTGAAATGTCTCTAAAATTTTGACACTGCTGCTAGATACAAATCATTGCAACAGCTAGCGTCCGGCGAAACCCTGTTTTTTTTAATTTTGTCCTGTCAATTGTAGAAAAAACTACTACATTCGTTTATTTTCATCCAGATACATGGGCTTTACATTAGCCAAGCTATCTAAACGAAAAAAACCGGAAATTTGTAAATCGATAAAAAAATATTTAAAAAAAATTGAGTTTTCCAATTTTTTTAAATAAAATCTTAAAACTTTGCACAAGGACCTAGAATTTAATTCTAAGCAATTTTTTCAAATAACTTTTTTTGATATCTCGTCAACTAACCTCACTTTTTGTAAATTAACAATTTTTTTTTTAATTTGACGCTATACCAGTGGTCACGTGACGTATGTCAAAATCGATTTTTAGGTTATCGGACATGCAGAACCGATCCCCTGGGAAAGTTTTTCCGATACTCTCCTAATAAAAATTTTTCCCATATGTTGCGAACTTTTTGCCGGTCACTGTATATATATATATATATATATATATATATATATATATATATATATATATATATATATATATATATATATATATATATATATATATATATATACAGGCTGATCCAAATTAAGTGTCCACCATTGGTAACTTTGTTATTATTATAGATACAGAATTGGTTAAATGAGTAAACTAGTAGTATTTTTAACGCTCATAAAAATAGGAGAACGCAAAAAACAATTGAGCATCGTGTTTTCGAGTTTTGAAGTAAAATAAAAAAAATTTAAATGGAAACCCCTGTATATTATATTTTTTTCTGTTAACACTCCAAATTTAAAACAAAAAAGATTATAATGAATTTTCTTCTAGGATGAAAATTAATGAGGTTATGAAGCCCAAACAAAAACAATTAAGTAGATTTACAAACTTTATTTTACTCAACTACTTATAATAAAACAAAACAAAATAACTAATTTTTTCTTAAAAGATGCTCAAAAATACCACCCCGTTCTTCAATACATTTTTGTGCACGTTTCTGAACTGCTCGAACGGTACTTAGTATTGTCCTACCATCTATCTGGTTTATCTTTTCCCTCATTGCAGTCTTTAAGGCATCAACGTTATCATACCTTTGCTTGTAAATTTGGTTCTTTAAATAACCCCACAAAAAGAAATCAAGCGGTTTTAGGTCTGGTGACCGGGGACGCCACAGAATAGGGCCAGTTGTTCCCATCCATTGATCATTAAAAATAGTACTTAGAAGTTGATAAGTACCTCTGTAGTTGTGGGCAGGTGCGCCATCTTGCTGGAAATGCAGATTCGGCCTACTTATAAGATCTAGGTCATCTAAGAAATTATTCAGAATTCCGGTCATAAGTTCTATGTACCTTTCACCAGTCAGGGTGCCCTCATAAAAAAAAAACGGACACACAATTTGTGAACCAATTATACCACACCAAACGTTAAAACTGAAACGGACTTGTGGACCTCTTGGATTTACTAACAAAAGATTTTCCTTTGACCAGTAATGATGGTTTTTTCTATTGTACATTCCAGAATTTGAAAAATTTGATTCATCGGTCCATAAAATATAACGAAAGTTATTTACATTTTGGCGACAGAAGTTAAGATATCAGTAGCAAAAAACAAGTCTTCTTTGTGGATCCAATGCCAAAAGCGCTTGAACTGGTCGGTACTTATAAGGAATAAATTTGTACTTTTTCAGAAGCCTATGAACAGTACCATAAGACAAATAAGAATCCTTGACAATATCTCGTATGGAATTCTCACGGTAGGATTCAAAATATCCAATAGCTGCGGTTTCCATGGCCTCGTTTATTATGAAATTCTTTTTTGTCCTTATTGTGGCAAAAACACTTTCATGGCTTTTAAATTTTCGGTAGGGCCTCAGAAAATAACGCGCATGCGGTTAAATGCGAAGTGGATATAACTGAGCGTAGTATTCTCTTGCTCCCAAAGATGATTTTCTGCACACTAAATAGGATTCCAACATATCACACTTTTCTGAATGGGTAAAAACCATTTTTCTCCAAACCAATAACTGACCACAAAACTTATAAGCGAAAAACGAATAAAAAACATACTAATAATTGACACTATTTGACAGACGGAGTTATCATTATTTTCCAAAGCCTTCTAGATCCATGGATCTCCTGTTCTGCAGTTCATTGCTAATCCTAATACCATCAAATCGTGAAGGTCATGTTGTTTTCATAGCCATCTTAATATTGTAATCTGTTATTATTTAGAAATCGTAATATCGACGTTATTTTTGACTCTAGAAGAAAATTCATTATAAGCATTTTTGTTTTAAATATAAAGTTTTGACAGAAAAAATATAATATACAGGGGTTTCCATTTTAAAAAATTGTATTGTACTTCAAAACTCGAAAACACGATTCTCAATTGTTTTTTGCTTTCTTTTATTTTAATGAGCGTTAAAAATACTACTAGTTTGCTAATTTCAACAATTTTGTATCTTTAATAATAAGAGAGTTACCAATGGTGGACACTTAATTTGGATCAGCCTGTATATATACAGGGTGTTTCCTAACCTCTCTGACAAAAGAAAGGAGGAGAACCCTCACATAATTTTAAGACGAAAATGTGTTATAAATTTTTTTAGAATGTCGCTTTGTTTTCGAAATACAGGGTGTTAAAAAAATAAAATTTTATGCGTTTTTTTAAAATTATTAATTAGTGGCAAGCGAAATTCCAGTGATATTTAGTACACATAATAAGGGGTTTAAATACTTTACTTTGTGTCCATTTTAAACTTTTCAAATAGTTCAGTGGCGGAGATCCGGGTAACGAGTACCATAATTTCGCAAAAATAAATAATACGGGCCTGTTTAGCATTGAATATTTTGATCTTACCTGATGTTAAAATTAATTTTAAGCAAATTACGTCTCTTGCGTTTTTCTCCTATCTCTTAGGGTTTTAGAGTAAAATGTAATTTATTTGCTATGTTACACGAAGTACCTACTAGTTGATACAGTATCAATAAAAATCATTTAAATAAAATTATTTAAAAATCTTACATAATGAACTCACATGAACAAAAGTCTAAAATAAACTGCTGAAAATGTCCTCCATGAGCCAGTAAACACCCGCGTGCCCTGGATATCACTGGACTATTGCTTGCCAAAAAACGCATAAAATTTTATTTTTTTAACACCCTGTATTTCGAAAACAAAGCGACATTCTAAATAATTTTATAACACATTTTTGTCTTAAAATTATGTGAGGATTCTCCTCCGTTCTTTTGTCAGAGAGGTTAGGAAACACCCTGTATATATATATATATATATATATATATATATATATATATATATATATATATATATATATATATATATATATATATATATATATATATATATATATATATATATTAATAAGTTAAATGTTTTAACTGTAATTATGTCTGTGTCACTAGTCCTATGTAAATATAATTTGTGATAGTTTTACCAGTGCACCACTGAAGTTTCGTTCGAAGGTAGGATATTTTTAAGTTTTAATTGTAACTAAATTACTAATAAAGCGGTTTTTAGCTTTCAAAAAACCAAAAAAAATTCTGATGAAGGTCGACGAATACGACCGAAACGTAAATACAATGTGAATAACAACCCACAAATTTGTATAATTTTTTCCCCGGGATCCAAAAACCCAAGAACCCTCAAATAATAAAATATATATAAGGATCCAAGAAACAAATCAAACCATAAACTATATATGTATATATATATATACATATATAAATGAGAATGTCTCAGGTAGTGTGGAGAGGTCGCGAGACTCCCACATCCAAGCTACCATGGGAGATCCGATAAGGATCCCTATGACATTTCTCAGAGAGCAATCTCAAGAACTTCTACCTTTCAAAACTTTCAGGTTGTCTTTTATAGGCAAGAACTGTGGAATTATATGGGAGCAGAAATGCTCATGCTACTGTAAGGCCTCTGATGAGTCGATGTGGTGTCTTTTAACAACTTAGACACCGAGGAAGACGAAACAGTAGTTCTCCAGATAATTCCAAACATACTTAACTATGTTCAAAATGAGAATGTCTCAGGTAGTGTGGAGAGGTCGCGAGACTCCCACATCCAAGCTACCATGGGAGATCCGATAAGGATCCCTATGACATTTCTCAGAGAGCAATCTCAAGAACTTCTACCTTTCAAAACTTTCAGGTTGTCTTTTATAGGCAAGAACTGTGGAATTATATGGGAGCAGAAATGCTCATGCTACTGTAAGGCCTCTGATGAGTCGATGTGGTGTCTTTTAACAACTTAGACACCGAGGAAGACGAAACAGTAGTTCTCCAGATAATTCCAAACATACTTAACTATATACATATATATATATATATATATATATATATATATATATATATATATATATATATATATATATATATATATATATACAGTGAGGACCAAAAGTCCCGCATAAATTCGATAAAAATTGAAGGAAACATTTTTCGGAAAATCGCTCGGACACGTCGACTTTTATTTTTAGTTAGGCATTTTTTGACATGACTGACAAATATACAGGGTCACTCATGTAGTAGATAAATGTCATTGTCAATGTTTTTCTTGTGGAACACCCTGTATATCATTGAATTTTTGAATTCTTTAAACAAAAGATTTTGAACATATTTGGTATAACATACCCTATAACTAGTGTCAATAGTTATCGGGAAATTTACGAATATCATAAAACGCACTCATAAATATCGATCTATTTATTAAAAATGGAATTATAAAAATAAAAAAAAACAATAAAAACTACTCTAATCTTGATTTTAGTAAATGTTCGAACTGTGCCCCGTTTACTTCTTGACAGTAAGCAAGTCGCAACTCGAATTCTTCAAGAACGTTATGTATCATTTCAGGGGGTATTTGTTGAATTTCATATGTGATTTTATTTTTTAATTCTTCTATACTGTTTGGCTTATTCACATACACTCTATGTTTTAGATAACCCCACAAAAAGAAGTCCATAGGGGTTAGGTCAGGCGACCTAGCAGGCCACTCTAATTGACCCCTTCGCCCAATCCATCGACCCGGAAATACTTCGTTTAAATATTGGCGCACCTCTCTACTAAAGTGTGGAGGTGCACCATTTTGTTGAAACCAAATTGAATCTCCTGGAATGTTGGGGTTATTTGCATTTGGAAACATAAGACATACGTCGGGAATCAGTTCATTCCTTAAAAATTCCAAATAACGTTGACCTGTTAAAGTACCATCGAAAAAATACGGTCCTATGACTCTGTCGTTCACAATACCAGCCCAAACATTGACAGACTGAGGATATTGAGTGTGAGCTTCAATCGTCCAATTTGGATTGGTAGAAGACCAGTAGCGACAGTTTTGTCTGTTCACCACACCATTCAGACAGAATGTCGACTCGTCGGAAAAAATTATTCTACGAGTAAAAAATCGGTCATTATTGCAAATATTCATTAAAGTTTCGCAAAACTCTAATCGACGATCTGAATCATCTTCGTTAAGCTCGTGGATTAGTTTTATTTTATACGGATGATATTTTTCTTTTTTCAAAATCCTTCTTGATGATTTTCCAATTTCGTCATTCAATGCTATCTCGTGAGTCGGTTTATGAGGATTTTCTTCAATGGACAAAACAACGTTTAATTTCTTATTCTTAGAAATTGAGGTTCGACCAGATCTAGGATGGTCTCTTACGTGTCCTGCTTCCCTAAATTTCCTTTCAACTCTGCTTACGGTAGACTGAGTTATTTGAGTGTCAGGATATTTGGTATTCAACATTTCGCAAACCTGGTTTTGAGTCCTAATTCGATCACCACACCCTATCATGATTAATATGTCTATTCTCTGAGTTTCACTTAATTTAACCATCTTCTTTCGGCAATAAGTGTATCGTGGGCAATATTAAATTTTACAGTAAACAAGGTAAACGCTGTTTGATAACTGTCAGTTTTGAAAATGACGTGACAATGTCATTGCAACAATTGATAAAAAGTAAAAACAAGGAAACGTCAACAACAATATTAGATAACTAGATGAATATTTATTAGTGCGTTTTATGATATTCAATCGTAAATTTCCCGATAACTATTGACTTTAGGTATAGGGTATGTTATACCAAATATGTTCAAAATCTTTTAAAGAATTCAAAAATTCAATGATGTACAGGGTGTTCCATAAGAAAAACATTGACAATGACATTTATCTACTACATGAGTGGCCCTGTATACTGTCTGTCATGTCAAAAAATGCGCAACCAGAAACAAAATTGACGTGTCCGAGCGTTTTTCTAAAAAAATGTTCCTTCAATTATTATCGAATTTATGCGGGACTTTTGGCCCTCACTGTATATATATATATATATATATATATATATATATATATATATATATATATATATATATATATATATATATATATATATATGTATATATGTATATATGTATATATATATATATATTTATATATATATATATATATATATATATATATATATATATATATATATATATATATATATATATATATATATATATATATATATATATATATATATATTTAACAACTTTATATACAAAATTAGTTAATAATATCAAACAGGTTACAGCTATGAATACAAATAAACTAGAAATGTAGAATTAGTAGCTGGGTCGGGCGGACCGACCGATACCCTCGCCCACAAGTGGCGCCATCCCACGACCACCTACGGAATAACCCAAAACTGTGGTCAAATAGAAAACTGCTTGATGGCGAGCGCAACATAGTTCGAAGATTGGCCAGCGAGCGTTAGTGAGGGGGCGCTGCGAGCGTGCTGGCAGAACTGGCAGCTATTTTACACTCTCACCAAAGTCGAGACAAAAAAAGCTTTTTTGCGTTTTTTTTTCGCGTCCTCAGCGAGAGTGTAAAATAGTTGCCAGCACTGCCAGTTCTGCCAGCACTTCGTGCTATGCGCACACTATTTTTTATACCTATACAGGAATAATTATGTTTCGCATATCTGATCGTTGACAGATGACACATGACAGGTGTCGGACGGCAAGATGGCTGGCGTCGTACGGCTCGTTGTAAGTGCATTTTCTGAAACACCCTGTATGCCGTGATGGGGCACAAAAATCACCCTCAAACACCCTGTATGTAATCACGTTTAACATTCGAAGAGATTGGCATATGACTTATGACGGATGACAAATGGGAGGAGGCGGACGGCACGTTGGCTGTGGCGCTTTGAGACAACCTGTATAATTTTTTGAAGCTTCAAATCGTACGAAGACGCTCGGTATAGTTGTCAGCC
This sequence comes from Philopedon plagiatum, assembly GCA_963971165.1. NCBI lineage: Eukaryota > Metazoa > Arthropoda > Insecta > Coleoptera > Curculionidae > Philopedon > Philopedon plagiatum. The sequence goes on along the minus strand of OZ020192.1, from coordinate 54,358,783 downwards.
TCGTGCCTTGCGGTAGTGCATGACGCCAATAACACGAGGCTAATTAACAAAACGTACATATGTATCTATGTACATTTATTAGTTAAACTTTATATTTGACATATATCACGTGTTCAACGTAACGTAACAAGTCGTTTGTAAAAAACCCGAAGTGAATGGATCAACTCGTTCGTGAGTTATCGCTTAAGTCCCTTAATGGCTGAAAAGAATTGGATAAGTCAAAAAGACCTTTCTATTAGTTAAACTGTTTTAAACATCCCTCACTTAGTAAATGGCACAGCATATTATGCAGTGGCCATTGTCAATGATCTTTGCGTAGTAAATCAGTATACCTCGTATATTCTAATATACGTCGTATACCACAATATTACATACTATAAAGATTGCATCAGGCTGGGTCAGCGCAACAGTCGTTTTAATTGTTTCGACGCGTTTTTCGAGGCATGAATATGTACTAAAGTTAGTAATTATAAAAAATTATTTATTTAACCACAATATATATATATATATATATATATATATATATATATATATATATATATATATATATATATATATATATAGATATTAAACAGGTTACAGCTATGAATAAAAGTAAAGTAGAAATACTGCTCATATTTTCGGATAAAGATGGGGTTAGTGTAGAATTAGTAGTAGGAGCAATAGTAGCAGATGCGCTCTCATTCTTGCACTTGCTAAGGAACGTCATCCATCCTGTTTCACCAGTCGTCGAATCTTGAAAGAGAAAGTGAACCTTCTAGCGAAAGGAGCTGCTGGTGTTTGATGGAGGTATCGTGGTGGAGAATACAGACATGTGGTCAGTAATCTGAGGGTTGAAAGCCATCGGAATCCATGGTCTGCTAGCATTACAATCTCCAAAATCGAACGAAACAGAGGCGTTTTAACATGTAAAGGCCGATATACGTAGAAGACGTTGTGTACTACTGCAACCAGCAGAATGAAGGATAAACTTAACAGAGCCATAGCTGACGCCAAAATGATTTAAATCGTTGAAGAATAGAGATTTATAATATCATAGAGGTGTATCATTCCCCTGGTAAATAACACCATCAGCGCTATTAAGAACAGAGAACTAACATGGAGAGTTCGGAGCGGTTCTGGTTTTATCTTTTTCAGGCTTCGGGGTGTGACTACCTTTTTCATTTGTCGACACTTCCACAATATTTTAGCTAATCGGCAATGTTTAGAGTACTTATAGTGGTCGGCTAACGGATCGCCTCCTTCCTTCCAGTCAGAGCGATCAACCAATTAGCGGGGGGTTCTATGAAGAAGAATTGTAAAAAACCAAACAATCTGACGTATTTCTTATTGAGCAAGTTTTGCGTAAAAAAGGCAAAAAGATATATGTGAAATGGATTGGGATTGATAGTCGCATGATAGTTGGATAGATATGGTCAAGGATGTGGTTTAAGCTTGCTCTCTGTACAAATAGTCAACATTGTTCGGTTTTGGTTAGTAGGAATCATGCCTTATTGCAAAGAGTGTGATGCGGAATTTTTATTTCATAGTTCTCATAACCGTACCACAAAACATGAGAATAGTGATAAATAGAGAGTTCTGCATCCACACCACACTGTCTATGCGCATGCGCGAGAACTACGCATGCGTCATTTGCGCGCGCATCTGTCACCTGTCAACTGTCATACTTCATCTGTCAACTGTCATATGTCAACTGTCATATATCAACTCTCATATGTCAACTGTCATCTGTCATATGTCATATGTCATATGTCATATGTCATATGTCATCTGTCATCTGTCACACTCTTGGGCGTTAGTTACTTTGGTCTTAACTACTTGGGGCTTTAACTACTTGGGCATCAACTACTTGGGCACTATCTATTTGGGACCTAACTACATCGGACATTAGTACTACTACTCCTTAAAAAATATTATTATTAAGTATTTCATGAAGATGACGTCAAAAAAGGAAAGCGGCAATAAGGGTTGTAAGCTCGTACAGGACCATACCCACAAAGGCACTCCTTGTCATTGCCAGGACTCCACCAATACACCTGGCTGTGGATGAGAGATGCGCCGTGCAAGATGCAAAAAACAAAACAACTGCAAGAGAAATAACTCTACAGAGGTGGCAAGAAGAATGGCAGGAAGATAATGGCAAGGGCTTGTGGACCCGGAGGCTTATTCCAAATCTGGAACCATGGATAAATAGGGGGTGTGGGGAAATGACCTATCACCTGACCCAGCTTCTCTAAGGACAGGGGTGTTTCCAGTCTTACCGATACCGATTTAAACTAGCAGAAAGCGGGGAATGCCTATATTGCGAAATGGAGGATACAGCTGAACATACCTTCTTCGTATGCTGTAGATGGGAAAATGGAAGACAGGAGGTTGAGAACGAAATAGGACAAATTACTCCTGAAAATATAGTTGCAAAAATGGTGGAAAACGAAGGCAACTGGAATACCATAAGTAAGCTCGCTAAGCGTATAATAGACCAGAAAGAGAAAGATGTTAGACGGCAGGAAGGCAGGTAAACTGCAACACGGAACTACTTACCAACAACTTATGCCCGACTCTTCCCGAAGTAATGCCGACAGCAGTCCCGGGAAGAGTAACGACAAAGGCCAAAGTGGGGGAAGGGTTTAGTGGGTCGGCTACGTTCGGGAGTCTCACTCGTCCAGTGAGACTGGGCGTGCATAGATACGCATTCCTAATCCCCACACGAATAAAAAAAAACTACTCCTTAAAAAATATTATTATTAAGTATTTCATGAAGATGACGTCAAAAACTTTTTTTATTTATTTTACCCATACTGGGATTAGAACCGGGGACCTGTATGTTGGAATATCAGCGCTCTAGCCGATCTCGCCATCGAGTTCCAATAAAATATTGAGTTCATAACATATAGACTTGCATTGTCAGCCTCGTGCTTTGCGGTAGTGCATGACGGCAATAGCACGAAGCTACTTAACAAAACATACACATGTATCTATGTATATTTATTAGTTATACTTTATATTTGACATACGTCACGTGTTCAGCATGACGTAACAAGTCATTTTGAAAAAAAAACCGAAGTGAGTCAATCAAGTCGTTCGTGAGTTATCGCTTAAGTCCCTCAATGGCTGAAAAGAATTGGATAAGTCAATCTTTCTATTAGTTAAACTGTTTTAAACATCCGTCATTTAGATTACTGCTAAAGCATATAACACTGCTAATGCCTAAACGGCAATGCAGTAGTTATTGCCAATGATCTTTGCGTAGTAAGATATAAATCAGTATACCTTGTATATTCTAATATTTTTATACCTGGTATACCACAATATTACATGCTATAAAGATTGCATCATCATCGGAAAATTACTAGACAAAGCGAGCTAAAATTAATCGACACGAGGCAAGGTCAGCGCAACAGTCGTTTTAATGTTTTAGACGCGTTTTCAATGGCGAGATCATCGGTCTATTCAACAGTCGTTCCCAAGCATTCTTTCAGAACAGTCAGTTCTGTAAAAATATACGTTGGATTTGTTTTTTCTTGTGTTGTAAAGTGTGTGTAATATTATTAGGTAAGTACATTTATTTACATGTATTATATCAAGAAACAAATAAAAAGTAATTCAATTCTCTAGTAAAAATCTGTTGTGTCTTAGTATAATTTAGCAAAAATTATTATTTGTGTGTATAGCAGTGTTAAAAATATTACAGACATGACTATCTGTATATCATAGGTCTATTATTAAAAAACTTCTACTTAGTTATGCCATTTTGCCTTCTACTTGTAAAAAATTAAAAAGGATTGAAATATTCCCATAATAAAAATAATAATTTGTTCATGGGTCTGTCACACAAATAGATAGTTCTATAAGGCTAAAAAATATAACTGCGTAATATTATGAAATAGCTAAAAAGTATCAATCGCTGCTTACCTCAGCCCTCATCCGCAACTATATTGTTTTTTACAGAAGATATTTGTATGTCAACACTGCAACCGATCGTTCTCCAGGAAGGATATTCTTAAACGTCATGGAGACTGTAGTGTATTCTTCAGTAAAAAACCATGTTTTTACATACAATTACTTTTATTTAGCCAAATTACAAAGAAGAAACGTTTGATAGGAAACAGAGAATTTTGTTATATGCTTTTACATAGTTACATAAAAAACTGCTCTGTTTCTCATACTAATAATAAAGAGTAGGCTGCAACAATACCCAACCCACCTAGCATATCTAAGGGTAATTCTACACTATAATGATCTTTAGCAATCTACAGACATCATATTTCCTCCACCCTTAAGTTCTGTGACAATCTCACTTAAAGATTTAAACGATCGGGAGGTTTTATTTTTCTACGAGGTCTATTGCTTGCCAATGAACTATTACTACTAATAAATACCTTTTTCCCTGTCATAATCTTGTACAATTTTTCCCTATCTTTATCTTGTATCACCTCTGGTTGTTTTAACTCAGGTATCCCTATTTCACTGTTATCATTTTTATCCCTTCTATAATGTCTTTAATTACATCTTCGTTTCTTGATACTACATAGCCCTTTTCAATTTCTACCTTATCATAAAATTTTCCTATCTTTTTCACTAACCTCACTCCCCTCTCTAAATTCTACATTCCTATTACCATGATGAAATTTTATTTGACTTTCCCTAGCCTTTTCTACTGCCGACTTTGACAAAAAATCTAAACGTGTTTTTACCTTTCTTGAAAACATCAACTTGGAAGGAGTTTCCCCTGTAACACAATGTGGTGTATTTCGGTAAGAAAAGAGGTATTTACTTATCAAAGTTGAAAAACTTGCATTTTTAGAATTTGTATCTATCAAAAGCTTATTAAGAGCACTTTTAAAAGTTTTTACGCTATTCTCTGCTGCACCATTCGTCGCTGGATGGTACGGAGGAGAAGTTACATGTTTAATGCCGTTATTTTTACAAAAATCTTGAAATTCCTGGCTTACCAGTTGCGGTCCGTTATCCGATATTATAGTATTGGGTAACCCATAACGAGCAAAACAGTCACGTAAATTGTCAATTGTACTTATCGAGTCTGTTTTAGTCATGTCATAAACTTCCGGCCATTTTGAATATGCGTCAGTAATAATTAAAAAAAATTTTCCTTTCACGGGACCTAAAAAGTCCACGTGAATTCTATCAAAAACGTGCTTACCTCCATCTTCTAACAAGGTACTGAGAACATTTTGTTCTGTATCTTGTACCCTATTTACATTACAATTATTTTCCTGTGAAAAATCGATCTTAATATTTAAAAGTTTCATAAGATCCCTACCCATTAATGGCGTTGACCCATTTTTAACATCAATTAACCTACAATCTTCAAAGACTTTGTTGTCAAATCTAATTGTCACATAAAATTCCCCTTCAGGTTTAATCATACTACCATCGTAACATCTTAATTTAACATTGGTATTTTTTAATATGCAGTCCTTAAAATTCTCATTGAAAATACTTTCTGGAATCACTGATATTCCAGCACCGGGGTCTAACTCCATCTCTAAATTTTTATCATTGATCCACAAACTAACCTTTGTAGGCCTTACGTACTCTGTACCATTATTTACATAATAGATTTCCATGAAGTCAAAAACTTCATTATCAATGTCATTGTCAATGTCATTATCAATGTCATTGTCAATCTGTACGTCATTAATTTCTACATAATTAGTTTGTTGACCACAAACCTTAGCTAAATGCCCTACTTTTTTACAATTTTTGCATTTATATTTAATGTACTTACAATTTTCCGTCTTATGATTATCATAACCACAACATTTACACTTACAAGGCATCTTGTTTTTCATATTATTATAATTTTTTCCATCCTTTTTTGTTCCTTGCCCAGTCTCATACCTCTGCTGCATTCGTCCTGTCCCACTGTGGCTGCCCTTGCTTCCCCTATTAATCGACAATCGATGCAATTGCTGAGATCCCTGCAAAGATGTTGCCAGTGCCGCTTCTTTATTTACTGCTACTTCCAGGATTTGTTCCAGTGATTTTGTGTGCTCTTCTTCACATACTCTATCCAAAATCATGTTACGTCGAAGCCCTGACACAAATCTGTCTTTTAAAACTTCTTTTAAGTTTACACCAAACTTGCAATGACTTGCTTTATTTTTTATTCTTGCATACCACTGTCTTATGCCTTCATTTTCGAACTGCCTTAGCCCATAAAACTCAATACGTTCTTTAAAAACCGATATACGCTTTGAAAAGTGACTTGTCAAAATCATACACAATTCATTATACGTCTTACTTTTGGGTAATTCTGGATCACATAAATCTCTTAAGGTCCTGTATGCTTGTTCACCCACTAATGTTAATAAAACTGGTACCTTTTTATCATCTTCTATGTAATTCGCTGCAAAATATTGTTCCAATCTTTCTACCCACATTTGCCAATCCTCATCGGGTCTGTACTCTGAGATTGATCCAACTGGAGCTCTATACATTACTGCTGTGGCCGCCCTGGCCCCTTCAGCCATATTTCACGTTCGCCTTGAACTTGAAATCTTCAAAAATTAATACATTACTGCTGTGGCCGCCCTGGCCCCTTCAGCCATATTTCACGTTCGCCTTGAACTTGAAATTTTCACAATTAAATACTTATTTTGCCTGCGTCTTTACTGTACTGTTATACTCGTCGCCATTTGTAGTGTATAGTTATACTGTACTTTTATCCTCGTCGCCATTTGTAGTGTATTCTTCAGTAAAAAAACATGTTTTTACATACAATTACTTTTATTTAGCCAAATTACAAAGAAGAAACGTTTGATAGGAAACAGAGAATTTTGTTATATGCTTTTACATAGTTACATAAAAAAACTGCTCTGTTTCTCATACTAATAATAAAGATTAGGCTGCAACAATACGCAACCCACCTAGCATATCTAAGGGTAATTCTACACTATAATGATCTTTAGCAATCTACAGACATCATAGAGACTGTAGTCGTGTAGTAAAAGCGTGTGAGACTTGTAGAGTCATCCTCCCCTCAGAAATAGCGCTCCAGAAACATCAACGGGAAAACACAGAGCTTCAAAGAGGACAGCTGAACCCTCGCAAACACCCATAACGAAAAAAGCAAGACTTGTCACGTCTGATGGTAAGTTTATATATATTTTACTGTTTTAATTATTAATTAGTTGTTTAGTTTTTATTTATACTAAATATTTTGTTCCTATTTCAAGAACAATCGACATCAGTTACGCAGCATTGCTCTATATGTCAGATAGATGTCACTACCAATCACTGGCTTGGACATCTAAGAACCCAACGTCATCGAGAACAATGCTGCGTGGTGCAGGAGGAAGGTGTGGAGCTTGTGAAAACATCCCCTAGAAGTCGAATGGCTACCTACCGACTTTCTTCAAATCAAGACCCCACCGACATCAGTAGCTACCTCGAACATCTAAGGGATAAATTTGTCAAGTTGGTGGGAAACATTTTACAGCAGTATGAAATCCCAAAAGTCGGTTTGGTGCTTTTTGAACGTTTCCTTCTGCAGGCCAAGGGAACAGATGAAGTCAAGTCGTTCAACAGCAAATGCGTGATGGTGAGCGAGGGCACAGAGTTGGAAGAGTTGTTTAACCAGTTTACTGTGATCCTTGACAAGAAGTATTCCGAATTCAAGGAAAAAGACAGCGGTAAGTATTTTTTCTCTTACGATAAAAATAACATACTTTCTAACAATGTAAAAACTTAATACTAAATTGCTATTCCTATTGTTGCAGGGTGGGCGATCCAACAACTGCTCTATTTAGAATTAGGAATCAACAAGGTCAAGCCTCTAAAGCCATCCTCCTACATTCCACTGCCAAAGGAGAGTGAAGCAAAGAAAGCTGTTCTGAACATTCAGAACGCGGACGAAAAATGTTTCATGTGGTTAGTTCTCGCTGCCTTACATCCTTTGGATCGAGCTCAAAATGCAAACAGAGTTGTGAACTATTTGCCTTTTGAAAACGAGTTGGACTTTACAGGTATGGAATTTCCGATTAAACTTATCGATATATTAAAGTTTGAGCGACTCAGCAATATTTCTATCAATGTCTATGGATTTGAAAGGGTTTTTGACAATGGTAAAAATAGTATTGAAGTCGTGGGGCCCTTATACTTTACAAATTCTCGTAATAGGGAGCGACATCGACGTAAATCTGTTAGTAATCAGTGATGACTATGGTAATAGTCATTACTGCTTAATAAGAAGTTTATCTCGCCTGATCTCAAGACAGTTATCCTCACACCATGGTGCCAAGTATTGATGTGATGGTTGTTTATCTTATTTTTAATCAGAGCAAAAATTAAAAGAACATCAAGAACATGATTGCGGACACGTTTTAGCTAAAGTCCCAACAACAGATTAAAAAAAATAAATATGGCGAAGAAATTCCCGAGAATATTTTGAAATTTACAAACTTTGAAAATAAGTTAGAGTTGCCTTTCGTTGTTTATGCCGATTTCGAGACTATCCTTGAACCTATCGATACAGAGGAAAATGCTTAGGATCCCGATACGTCCTATACTTTGAGAACGCATAAGCATGCCCCGTACTCTTTCGGTTACCACATCAAATGCGACTTTGATGATACTCATTCAATTTATCAAAGTTATAGGGGGCAGGATGCACATGAAGAATTCGTAAAACGCTTAGAGACTGATTGTAAATCAATCTATAATCGCTTTATGAAGGAAGTAGTGCCCATGTTACCTATTTCTGCGGAACAAGGGATTGAGCATCAAAATGCTGTGGTGTGTCATATCTGCGAAAAGACATTTGATGTAGCATTAAACGATCGAGTGCATGACCATAACCAAATGGCTTATATCGTGCGCCTGGGCACTCTGTATGTAACCTAAATTACAAAATCCCTCAATTTATACCCATCTTTTTCCATAATATGTCCAACTTTGATTCCCAGCTGTTTGTCAAGGAATTGACTGTCAACGAAGAAAAGCTGGATATTATCCCCCAAAACAAGGAAAAGTATATATCATTTACTAAACATGTTTTGGTGGATAACATCGAAAACAAGGATGGTAAAAAACGACAGGTATTTTTAAAATTACGCTTTCTCGGCAGTTTTCGTTTCATGGCCAGCGGTCTAGATAAACTTAGTCAAAATTTAAAACCAGAACAATGTCGAGAAGTTAGAAAATATTTCGCGGAGGACAATAAGTTTCAGCTTATTCGACAGAAGGGTGTCTTCCCATGTAATTACGTAGATAGTTTCACAAAATTGAACGATACAAAGCTTCCATCATATAAAGACTTTTACAACCAGCTAAAGAAAGAAAACATTAGTAAAGAGGATGACAAGCGTGCTTGGACTGTGTGGAATTTATTTGAGTGCAAAACTTTAGGCGAATATTCAGATATTTATGTAAAATCCGACGTTTTATTATTAACAGATGTTTTTGAAAGTTTTAGAGACGTGTGCCTTAGCACTTACGGTCTAGATCCGCTAGATCCTGCGCAGTATTTTACAACGCTTTCCCTTTCATTTGCCTCGGCGCTCAAGACCACATCAATTAACTTAGAATTACTGACAGATCTAGACATGGTTCACTTCTTTAAATACGGTATTCGCGGTGTTGTCAGTCAGTGTAGCGTTAGAAAAGCTTTTGCGAACAACAAATTTCTACCGCATTATGACGCTTCCAAATCTACTTCCTACATCATGTATTTGGTTGCAACCAACCTGTATGGTGTCACAATATTTACCAACGGGGAATTTTAAGTGGTTAGATGAGACCGAAATTCAAAACATATAGTACATGAATGTCACGAATGATTCTAAATCTGGCTACGTATTAGAGGTAGATTTAGAATATCCGGAACAGTTGCATTATTTACACAACGAAATACCCTTTTGCCCACAATCCATTGTTTCTCCAGTATCCAAATTTAAGAATACTAAAAAACTAATTCCAAATATTAAGTCTAAAAGTAAATATATTTCATTATCAAAATTTGCGTCAGGCTTTAGATCATGGGCTTCAGCTCACAAAAATTCATCGCGTATTAAGTTTTGACCCATCACCATGGCTTAAGAAATATATCGATCTAAACACCTTAATGCGCAATAAAGCGAAAAATACGTTTTTGAAAGATTTCTTTAAACTTATGAACAATGCTGGGTTTGGTAAAACGATGGAAAATGTGGAGAAAAGGGTAGATGTTAAGCTGGTTTCTCATTGGGAAAATATTGGTAGAAGGTTGGGGATCGAAGCGTTAATTTCGAAACCTCATTTTAAAGACCACACTATTTTCAACGAGAACCTGGTAGCTATCCAGATGAAAAAACAAAAAGTCACATATAGTAAAATTATTTACGTAGGTTTTAGTATCTTCGAAATATCCAAGACAATTATGTATAACTTTCTGTACGGGTATAACAAGCCAAAGTATGGTAACAACGCGGTATTACTCTACACTGACACCGATTCCTTTGTTTTAAAAATTACAACCGAAAAGTTCTATAATGACATGAAACAAAATTTAGATAGGTTCGATACGTCCAATTACTCACAAGATATCCCACATGATGTTCCTGTAAACCAATCAATTTTGGGTAAAATGAAAGACGAGTATGCGGCAAAAATCATTTGGGATTTCTACGGCACCGGGGCGACAGCATATTGTGTAAATGTTGAGGGAGAGTTAACGAAAAAAGCTAAGGGAGTTCCTGACTACGTCACGCAGAAAGAACTGACTCTGGATGATTACAGAGAAGCAGTTGACATAGAAGGAACTCACATTCATCGACAGATGAACACTTTCCGTTCACATTTACACTATATGTATGTCGAACTGAAAAATAAAGTAGCGCTATCACACGCGGACGATAAGCGTTATCATATTCCCGGCGACTTGAAGAACACGCTTGCTTGGGGTCATCGAGATTATGAAAAGTATAAGGAATCATCGGAAATTCCATGAGCTAAGACTGATCACCGACAGCTAACTTTACGCCAATCACCTTTGGTAGCTAAATGTGTGACTTTAGAGGCTGTGATATTAGGCTAGTAGTATATTTTATTTATTAAATTATTTATTGTATTTATTTTACCCTAATCTACTCTATTTACTGTATTTACCTATTTACTGTATATGTTTTACACTTTATTAAATGTTTTTTGTGTTTAAATTGTTGTCTTATTTCCTTAGAATAAATAAAACAAATAAACAGTATACTAGTGAGTAACAGTATAATATTCAATATTAAGCTTATACAATTCATAAATATGCTTTGCAAATAGGTGTATTAACTTCTCGGGCCATCTAAATAGATACTTGTCTGTTGCGGGATCTTCAAACTTGAGACTTCTCTTATCACCATTGCGATGAAACACTAAAGTATACTGTCCAGTTATCATAAATATATCCACCCAGTGCGTATTGAAGCAATCAAAAGTGCTTAGAAATTCTTCAAATTCATCACTGGAGAAATAAATTTTACCATAACCAATAGTATCCAAAATTACTTGTTTACGTTCCTCTTCTAATGTAGTAGAAATGACTGTTATAAAGTCATCAATCTCGTAAACTCGGTTAGGCTTAGTTGTGAGAAGTCATTTTTACCACAGCGTCAGGGTTTGTTTTACAAATTAATTTTATTCACGAACGCCTGTTTAGTTTTTACTTAATAATTTACCTTGGTCGATCAGTTGTATCCTCACTCTTACACTGGGTGGGCTTGCATTGCCCTGTGTTCCCGGATACTCCCTGGGAATGTTGATTGCCTTTTATCTTGTCCAAATCAGCTTGACATCACCTTGTCCATCGTTCACAGCTTGTGGTTCGATTTAACGTTCTCTTTTGTTGGGCCCTGAATTTTGTTTTCCACGCCTTGCTTAAAGTCCTCCCTGTATATAGACGAACGCTGTTAGTCTATTTGTGCTAATTTGCTTTTAGGGGGTGAGTTTTAACTGCTTACTTACCTCCTGGAAGTCAGCTGTTGACATTTTCCTGCAACATTGGAGCGCCCTTAATTTGTATGGCTTTTGAACGCCTTGCTTTTCCTTTCCTGGATTCCTGGATTTAGCATTCTCTATTATTTAGATTCGTTTTCCAAAACATTGTCTTTGGATTTGATAATCAGTTCATTTTCATGTGAAGGTTAGGACGTTGTGTGTATGTTTTCGTCTGACGGAACTGTAAGGCGGGACAATATCAAGTTCGGACCGCGAGGCCGATGCACGTAGAAATGGTGCATCAGTGTTAAGAACCAACTGACCTGTGCGCATACACGAACGGTCCCAAAGCGCGTTTTGGAGTCGTCGATATGTGAGCGCAGCTGCCGCAGTGGCATTTTTGAGTGTGGGAAGGCGGAATTTTGTGGCACTACGTCATCGTTTTCCTTTCTTTAGTTTCGACATTCTGGGTTTCAGTTGTTAGTATCTTCAGATATATCCGTACTGAAATGGTGCGTCTCGATCGATACCGGCGTAGGTATAACTTTCTGTATTTCCGTGACTTTATTGTTTCACGCAAGGGGCCTCTGTATGATTTTAGTGTCTTTGTTTGATTGAGTGGCGACAATTAGAGTTGTGAGTTCCGGTGGTTTTTGCGTTTGTGCCTGAGTATGGGGTCCAAATCTTGTGCAATCCAGTAGTTCTTGTCGGTATGCCGTGGCGCCATCTTTAGACTAGTAATCACTGTTAAGGTTCCCCGCGAGGGTTACCCGTTTCTCCCCTGAACATTTTTTTCCCTTGGCGTCTGTGCAAAGATCAGTTTGGATATCTGGGGGAAATGTCGTTCGGTGACATTTCGTTTCTTGTTTCAGAAAAATCATTTTTCATCTGGAAGCCGTCGACACTGGGACATCGGTTCAGGTCTTTTGTCATTCGTGACACTGTGTAGCTGGATTTAAAGGCCTGACCGATTATTTTTCATTGCTTCGATGAAATTCATCCGCTAGTGTGGAGTTTTAAGGTCCCGTGTTGATTGGATGCCATTGATGGGTGAGTGTTTTTATACGCTTTTGAATCTATGCGTAGATGCCACGTGCATGGTAAAATTTTCAAGTCTAAGGGTTTCTTTCTTTCATTTCTCTCAAGCCATCAACATCGACATGACGATTTGACGCCCAAACCGCTGGAAGCTGCCCCTGTTTGGTGTTTCTGTCTCTAGAATTTGGAATATCGAGCCCTCTGTTTTAGGAGGTAAATCGCCTTGGAGTTTTTTTTTTGTCCCGTGTTTCTCAAATACTTATTAATCGCCTATTTTCTGATCATAAATTTATAAATTTTAAGTAAAATTTTAGCGAACCGTAATTATCGAAGTTCTGTTTCAAAGTATTTTGTTCTAAGTCTAGTTTTTGAATAGCTCTATGTGCTACATCATATTATGAATAATAATATCCAAGCTTCTCAATTTCTTTAATATTAATATTACTTTACCTAATTTGCATTTTTTTATAAGCTCGAATAATTTTTGAGGCTTGGTCGTGTACCGTAAAGCTCATACAATCTATAAGTTATGTTTAGGACCTCTTTATACCAGCTTACGGGCCAGTTGTAACGGTTAGGCTTGGACTTTATTTGATTTTAGTAGTATCAGTCACCCGATTAGTAAATATAGATTGCTTTAATCGTTTTTTTTTTCGTATTGACTTTATCGCAAAGCACATACAGGCGTTACTGGGCTATCTAATTTTAATTTCAAACCATAATTTGTGAATAGAAGAGCTTGGGGTACAAGAAATGCAGGCTGTGCGATAAGAGTGTTTTAAATATATTAATTTGTTATTATTAAGTGTCAGTCGCCAGTCTGTCAGGAAGTGCCGCCAAATCTTTTATTTTTTTATAAGTTAAACTGTGTACGAGCTTGGGGTTTCACGGGTTTTATTTTTATGAAGTTGGAAAATTTAGTGTTCATGGGTGATATTAACTTCAATATCCTAGAAAATAATAAAAATGTAATAAATGAATATATAAACTGTATGCTGCAGAATGGATTCGTTTGTATGATCGATAAGCCTACTAGGGAAAAACCTGGAGTAAGACCCTCATGTATACTCTATTCTACTCAAAATACAACTAAAACGTAATAATAATCTTAGAGGTCATAATAAAATTATAATAAAAACAGACTTTAATAAACTAAAAATTAATTTAGAAAAAGAAACTTGGGAAAAGGTTATTGAAACAAATGATGCAGATGGTTGTGCTGAAACATTAGTTAACATAATAAAAAACTATATTAAGTCTGTTACACAAGAAAAGTATATTAAGTGTAAAAATAGAAGGCTTAAACCATGGATCAGACAGGGTCTCATTAACTCTATCCATAAGAGAGACAAATTAAAGAAAAGAAGTGTTATACTTACAACAGAGGAATCTATATGGGAATATCATGAATACGGAAATATCCTTAATCGATTGATTAGAGCAGCAAAGAATTCGCACCACACTGTTAAGATAGAGGAAAGCAAAAATGATCCAAAATTAACGTGGACGTTCATAAGAGATGTCTCAAATATAAAAGAAAATATTGAAAGTGCCTTCAGCTCTATTTTAGACAGTCAGGGACGGGAGCTGGTCACAGATATGGAGATGGCTGAAGCATTTAATAAATTTTTTACTGAGATGGGTAATAAAATGGCTAACAAGATAGTAAGACATCCTAATGCCCTTGAAGATAAAACCCCCAAACCAGAAAAATCTGTTTCTTAGACCAATTACGGAAAATGAATTGATTATGCTAATAAAAACACTTAAAGATAAAGCTGCTTCTGGTGAAGATGGTATTAGTGTCAAAGTTATAAAAGACAATCATATGTCATTGCTAATGCCACTCTTACACATGATAAATTTAATTTTTAATACTGGTAAATTTCCTAATTGTTTCAAGCATGCTGTGATAACTCCAATATACAAATCAGGTGATAAAACAGTACTAACAAACTAGCGTCCAATCGCCTTAACAAATACTATTTCAAAACTTGTAGAGAAATGTATAGGTTTGAGACTTAATGAGTACATAGAGAAAAATAATCTTATTTCTAATCGCCAATGCGGCTTAAAAAAATACTAGTACTGAGGATGCTGTAAACTGTCTTGCAGATTATGTCAGCAATGCCTTTGAGAGTGGAAGAAAGTGCCTAGGTATTTTCCTGGACTTGGGTAAGGCATTTGCTAGTGTGTCACACAAAATTCTAATTTCTAAACTAGGAAATATTGGTATACATGGGAATGTACAAAATTTGTTTCATAGCTACTTAATTAATAGAACCCAAAGTGTAAAAATAAATGGATACATAAGGAGTCCGAGAAGGGTTGAATTTGGTGTACCACAGGGGACTGTACTAGGACCAGTCCTATTCTCTTTATATGTTAACGAGCTTTTAAGCCTGATGGAGGATGTTGATGTGATTTGTTTTGCAGACAATACGGTTGTAATAATACAAGAAAATAACTGGAGAATGGCAATAGATAGAGCTGAGAAAGCACTTCTTAATATAGAAAAATCATGTTTCATTTGTTTTTCTGTTAGTGATGTTGGGAGCACAACTGTAACTGAACTCTTCATAAGTTTACTTGTGACGGACTGGATTCGTGTGGCTGCAGATTAAAAATTAACAGAGTTGACCAAACCAAATATTTGGGAGTGTATTTTGACATGTATATGAGATGGGAAACTCACATTCAGTATGTTACTACTAGAGTTCGAAAGTTGATTTACAAATTTTACCAGCTTAGGAAAATACTCTCAAGAAAGCTATTAAAAACAGTTTACTATGCATTAGTGGATTCTGTGATGGGATATTGCATTACTGCGTGGGAAGCATCTTGTGGATCAGTTTTGAAACCATTGATTCTGGCACAAAAATATATTCTCAAGATTATTTTAAATAAAAGGAAACGTTACTCAATTGAAAATCTGTTTAGAGAAGCAAAAGTTTTAAAACTAAATCAAATGTACATTAGAGCAATAGTCAGACTGTTCTCAAACAATAAAAATTACCTGAGTAAAATTATCCATGATAAAACTAGACAAGCTTCAAAAAGAAATGTGATAACCCCGAGAATGAGATATTCCAAAAGTCAACGAAGTCCTTTATTCACTGCTCCAAAAATATAATATGTTACCTACTAATCCATGGATTTATTATATAAAAGGATACGGGATGATGTAACATTCTTTGAAGCCAAAACAAACCATTCTAAGCGACACTGTAAACACAATTTGTAAACATTGGCCACATCTTATTTTACCTTGTATTTGTGTACAAAAAATACGTTAGAAGCATTACAAGATTTGCTAAAAGTAATAAAAGCCCTAAATTACTTTATTTTCTGCTAAATAATAATAAATTTAAGTTAAAAAGGTTTTATCATTTATAGGTTATGTTATTTCTAAAGGTGTTTATTTAAAGTCGCTCCGAGTCATTTATAAATCTATATAAATCTATACGTCGCACTTTTTCTTTTCTAGTTCATTAGACAAAGACGTACGTGTAACCGAGTGTTCAGACCGAGGTTCAGCCGTTTTCCTAAACAACCAGCACAGACAACAACACTTCTGAGCTCCAACACTCCAATGCTATTTTATCTCTTTCTACTACCATTCTTGATTCAATTACGTAGTAATTCATAGTCTTGTCTATGTTCGTAGTTCGTAAACAGCTCCCCCAAGAGAATAACCAACAACAAAATATAAGGCTTCACGTTCGATACGCTCACAGTATACGGATATCGAATCCTTTTATATAATAAATCCATGTACTAATCTAAGACAGAATTGTTATAAAATAACTAAAAGAAGACTGACTGTTTGGTTAATGGAGAATAATATATACTGGTTCTAAAAAAAATAAATACCTACTATAGATATAAAATAATGTTTATTATTCTTTATCCCGATGGTTGGAAGAGAGCTCTAGTGACGCCGTTACCGAAAACAAATGACCCTCAAGAATTCAAGGACTTAAGACCTATTAGCGTCCTTCCTATTCTTTCTAAAGTTTTGGAAAACATTATAAATAAACAACTCACAGAATATGTGGAGCGAAACCGGATTCTACCGGAAACTCAGTCGGGTTTTCGACGGAATCACGGGTGCTCTACTGCTTTGACGAATGTTAGTGATGATATCTTTAGAGCTACTGATGCTGGTAGAGTTACGGTATTGGCGTTACTGGATTTCTCGAAAGCCTTCGATACTTTAAATCATAAAATTCTTTTAGCAGTTTTACACTACATAGGTTTGAGCAGTAAATCCGTAAAGTTTTTTGAAAACTTTTTAACTGGAAGGACCCAGTGCGTTAAGATTGGGGAGAGTGTATCTGCAGAGTTACCTATTAAAAGTGGCGTGCCGCAGGGGTCAGTTATAAGTCCTTTGTTGTACGCTATTTATACTTGTAATATTCAAAGTGCTCTAAAGCATGCCAATGCTCAATACTATGCAGATGACACCCAAATATACCTATCCTTCAAAAAGGAAAATGCTCTTGAATCTCTTCAAAATTTAAATAACGATTTAGAAAACCTACGATCTCTCTCTTTAAAACATTCTTTGTATCTAAACCCAAAAAAATGTTGCTTAATGTTGTTCGGTCCAAAAACTGACGTCAGTTTTATAAAGGATCAAGTCAATATAAAAACAGATAATACTACACTAGAAATAAAAAATAATGTACGTAATCTTGGACTTGTGTTTGACAGTTCACTAAGGTTTGAACAACATATTTCAAGCTGTATTCAACGTGCTTATATTAGGTTAAAACTGCTTTACTCTAGTCGTCATGATTTGTCAGTGAAGCTTAAGAAGCTGTTGTGTGATTCCCTTGTTCTCTCTATATTCAAGCATGCAGATGTTGTTTATGGTAGCTGTTTAACTCAAATTCAAAAAGACAGAATACAAAAAGTGCAAAATTCATGCCTTCGTCTAATATATGGGATTAAAAAGTTTGAAAGAATTTCTCACAAGCTATTGGAGGCAAAATGGTTGAATATGGAGGGTAGGCGACGGGCCCACTTAGCTTGTTTTTACCATAGAATTATTATCTATAAAACCCCTGCTTACTTGCATGATAGGATTGTGTTTCGCTCTCACGTGCATAACATAAACATTCGTTATAAAGGTCTGCTAACGCCACCTATACATAAAACCACACTTTTTGAAAGAAGTTTCTCATATAATGTAGTTAACCTGTATAATTCTCTTCCTGAAAACCTAAAATCGATGTCCCCTTCGAAATTTAATCGTCTTATTTTTCAGTATTACCTAAATAGACAAAACAATCTATAGTAAGCAATTTTTTTTGAATCAAAATTTTAGAATATTGGGTTGTTAATAATGTAGTAAATATTTATTTACCTATATACTAAAGTTTATTTCAACTAATCACTATGTTACACCAAAACAAAATTTTTATTTCATATATTACGGTTAAGTAGAGCAGGATAGATAACTCCTATGGGGTAGTCTATCACTGAACTTCGCCTTTTTTTGCATTGCAAAAGTATTCTTTTTGAATGTACACTGATCTATATTGTAAAGTGGGACAATGTAAAAATAAAGACATTATTATTATTATTATTATTATTATTATTATTATTATTATTAGCTATAAGTTTATTATTAGAATATATTGTGGAACTATATTATTATAAATTGTAATATTAAATTGTAAATAGTTCTAAATGCACACACAGACTACTAGTCCATTGTGCATAAATAAACAATAAATAAATAAATAAATAAATAAATAAATGTGAAAAAATTCAATTCATGTTCGTCATCAATAATCTCCATTATCTGTTCCGCCTTAGCAGAAATAAAAGTGTCTTACCTGCCATAATTATCCACATCATTTAAAAAATCCAAAATCATTTTAATTTCTTTCAACTATTGACTATACAACAAAATAAAAATTTCTCTATATAAAATAAAGAGTTAAGTATATGTTTGATTATATTGAAAGGAATAACAAAAAAATAGAGAATAAAAACTTTCATGTTAGAAGAAAAAAAATGTCCAGTCACTTGAATTACTTCCATTTCATGCAAACCCAAACAGAATTAAAAGGAAGGAAATAGCCGGAGACAAAGAAACCTATATTGTATGCCTCGGTTGCAGTTGTTGATCTTCCTGCGCTCGTTTGTCAACCTACAGCCTCTTCATAAACTAAATCATTTGTTCTCCTGATAAAATAATATTGTTTTGTTGCACTTGATATTAAATGTTTACTCACATTTTAGTTACTGTCAAAGTGGATACATATATCTATCCAAGCGACAAATTTAAGGATTTTTTTATTTCTCTTGAATCCAAAAGAAACGCTGATGATGCAGAAGGAATTACGTACCAGGCAGGGAAATTTGAATTAGGGAGTGATGCTCTATCAAAGTTTAGCGATACTTGCAAAGATACTGTTGTAGAAGCTAATAATCAACATAAAAAGCAGGTAATTTTAATTTTAATGTTATTTTATAGTAGGTAGGCCCTCAACGTTACCTTGAGTAAAGTAGATAACCTATCGTTTAAAGTAGTACAAAGGCATTGTTTGTAGGTATATTTATGTTATTGCAAGGCAGCTGACTACTTGCCTAAAAAATAATTTATTAACCTTTGGTTTAAACTGATACACACACTACACACTTTTAAATTTCTGTTAAATTTGAAATACATTGATGAAAAATATAAGAAAATAAAAACCACCAAAAACCAATATTAAAATCGAAATTCATTTGGAAGAATAACAACAAAACCTAAAACTTTACCATAACTGAACAAATACAGAACATCACAAATAAAACTTGAGCCGAAAAACAATATCCAGAAATAACAATAGCACAAATAAACCTTTTTAAAATCAACATTAGCAAAACATAACACATGCAAATCATAACTTTTTATAGAATATAACTTGAGACGCAATTAATTTTAACTGCGAAGATGGAAAAGAAAGACAGCATTGTCAATTGTATATACTAACAGAAACAAACCTGAGCAAATGGCCATAATATATATATATATATATATATATATATATATATATATATATATATATATATATATATATATATATATATATATATATATATATATATATATATATAGATATATATATATATATATATATATATATATATATATATATATATATATATATATATATAATATATATATATATATAGATATATATATATATATATATATATATATATATATATATATATATATATATATATATATATATATATATATATATATATATATATATATACAGGGCGTTTCAGAAGTCTCGCATAAAATTCATATTTCTTGAATGCGTTATTTTTGAGGAAAACGCTAAAACACGTGAATTGGTTGAACTGTTTACTAATTTTTTTGTAATATTTTCAACCATCTCCCTTCAACCCTCTAAACCCCAACCACAGTACCTTTTCTTTCAAATGGCAACCTGTGGCTCGTTGAGAAGGTCGTTAAAAACTGAATGTAACATTATCTTTAAAATATAATTTAATTTTTTTGTAGGTTTTTTAAAATGCTATAAAACTTTTTATACGGTAAATTTGGTGCTTTATATCGGGAAACCAACAAGATGTGTAAGATTTTTTTGCATATTCTTTACCTAATAAATAAAATAACATTATTATTTATTTTTATATATGATTTTTTTTATTCTTAATCCCTTTGGCTAGATAGACAAAATTCCAGTAAATTTAGTACTTTTATTATTGAGTTTTAAAGCAGTTCTGTGTGGTTTTAATAAAAATGGTGTCAGAGAGGTAACGTATTAAAATGTTGATGTTGTTGGGTTTCTGGGACAGAATATGGAACCAAAATGAAGCTTGCGTGCTATTTAATGCAAAGTATCACAAAAATCCAATTACGGAGGCATGAGTATCATATTTCTTAAATTGAGGAACACGGTACAGTATGACATTTACCTAAAAGTGGTCAACCAGCTGCGTTAAATGAAGACAAAAAACTTGATATACTCCTATCTTAATGAAAATCCTCATTCCTCAAGTGATACATCAGCCCTGAATAACGACGCTACCAAATCAACCGTCTTAAAATTTGTATTTTTACAAATCTTTGACTTTGTCAAGAGTATCATCCATATAAGGTAAATCTTTTACAGGAGCCTTTGGAGGATAATTATAATAGAAGACTGCAGTTCTGTGTGAGACATGATGGTATGACAAAAATATCGTATTTCCACGAAACATTATTGTTTCTGATGAGGCTACATTTTATTTAAATGGAGTGGTTAACAGACATAATTATCGATTCTGGTCCAGCAAAACCCACACTGGATATTCGAAGCACATACTCAACGTCCTGAGAAAGTAAATATGTGGGCTAAACATAATTAATAATAGAATTTTGAGGCCATATTTTTCGACAAAAATCTTACAGCTGAACATTATTTAGATTTCCTCACATTTGAGTTAATACCCGCATTAGCAGTTATTTTTCCTGCCGAAGTTGATCCAGATATTCCACATGAAAGAGTATGGTTTCAACAAGATGGCGCACCACCCCATTTTGGTATTTATTTTCGGAGGTACTAGATCGAATTTTTCCAAACCGCTGGATAGGTCGACGAGGTGCAGTTGAATGACTATCAAGATCTCTTGACTTTACATACCACAAAACATTGACGACCTGACAGATAGAATTCGAATTGAGATCAATAACTTAGAGCTCCAAGCTATTCGTAATTCAGTAGTTAGATTTTACCACCGACTTGGTGCATGTCGAGTAGAAGGTGGGGGTCATTTTTAACATTTGTAACGTTAGGTCACATGAGGTAAGTACTAATTAACTACTTCTAACATAATTTGAAATATTATTATTTTTTATTATATTTATTTATTTCTACAATAACATTACTCCGACTATTAGGTCTATAAAAGCTAGTAATCAAAAACGTAGAGCATGGTTTATTGATACCACTAAATTCAGTTTTTAACGAGTTCCTCAACGAGCACCCATTTGACACAGATTGCCATTTGAGAAAAAAAGTTGGAGTGACTGGTGGTCAGAGGGTTGAAGGTAGATGGTTCAAAATATTACAGAAAAATGGAGAAACATTTCAATAAATTCACGTGCTTTACTTTAAAATAAGGAATAAGGCCAACTAGTTGTGTTGCTCCAAAAATTTTTGGCTGCTAACACAAAACAATAAATAGGTATATATCGAATTTCTTCAGTACAAGTGCACCATTGTACGACAACAGTAAAAAATGGGAAATTTATATATATATATATATATATATATATATATATATATATATATATATATATATATATATATATATATATATATATATATATATATATATACAGGGTGATTCACGGTCGATGGTAGGTTAGACGTTTATGGAGAACGGAACGCGGGATTTTTTTGAAAATTTGGCAACGTGGGTAATTAGCTATGCTCTGTCCATCTAAAATATTTTCAGCATTGCGACGTTGCCGCTTCTATCAAAAAGTCCTAGCAACTTTATTTTTTTAAATGGAACACCCCATATATTAATAAATTTTTAGAATCGCTCTTTTATTACAATACTTTTTTGTTAATATTACCCTATACCTATCTCTATCGGTTTTCGAGATAAAAATTAGTTTGTGTTAAATATGGTCCAAAACATGGCCCTAATTACACGTAAGTAAATTAGTGCTCTCAATTCATGGAAAGTTGATATTTTGGCGGTAGTTTAGACAGACCCGATGTATTTATTTTTCACCATGAAATCGACTCCATATCATACAGGGCGTGCTAAGATTACTATTATTTCCGTTGTTCATAAAAGGGGTCAAATGTTCGTTTTTTTAAATGAAACCCCCTGTATATTAATCAATAAATTGAAAGACGAAGAAAAACGCTTTAAGATGGTACATCATATTCCTATACCTAAATCATCAAGTTTTCTTAATAAAAGCGCTTTTTTGTGAAAAAAAAAATAAAGACTTTAATTTTAAGTAACCATGGATATCAAACATCAAAATATCAAACTTACGACATTTTGACGACTGTGTTTAAAAAAATCTCCCAAAATGAACGCAGATAATCATTATTCAAACGAAGTTCTTATGAAATTATTTATTTTACACGGACAATGTGATCAAATCATTGCCAGAACTTGCAGAAAATTTAACCAAATGTATCCTGAATTGACACAAATGAACGAAAGGAAGTTTGTAAGATTACAAAATAATTTCATTAACATGTGAAAATAAATTAAATAACAAAATTAGGAAGGTTCAAAAAACAAAACTGTAAACAAAATAAGAAATTTTTACAATAAATGCTGGAAATGTTGTCCATTACATTCTAAACATTTTAGTATGTGCTTTTGTACGCGACTCGTAGTTGCTTTTTCAATTTCATGGGGATCCAGATCTTCAATACACCGAACTATTCGCCGTCGCAGTTCTTCTTTGGTAGGCACTGGAGTACTGTACACTCTTTCTTTTAAAACACCCCATAAATAAAAGTCAAGCGGCGTGAGATCGGGGGATCTCGGTGGCCAATCCCACGGCCCTAAGCGCCTAAACCAACGATCGTCAAATATTTCATAAAGTACCCTGGAAACTTCCTGGGTGCAATGAGCTGGCGCTCCGTCCAGTTGAAACCACGAATTCCTATAATCCTCTAAAGATAAATTTTCGACGAAATCGGTAACAGTCGTCCTTAGTATTTCGAGATATCTCTCAGCATTTAAAGTGGCATCATAAATAAAAAAGCTAATTTTGTGCTTTTTTAAAATACAAAAAACATTTAGGTCAAATTTTTCTTGAAATCCCATTTCTTTTGTCACGTGAGGATTATGATCAGCCCAAAAATGCTTATTTCTTCTATTAAAAATCCCATCCCTTGTAAATTTTGCTTCGTCGCTCCAAATGATTTTTGACAAAAACTCCGGATCCTCTTGTATACGTATTAAAAGGGTTTCGCAAAAATGCACTCTACGTTCAAAGTCTTCTGCTTTGAGGGCTTGCACTTTAGTAAATTTAAACGGATGCATTTCGTGATTTCCCAAAATTCGTTGTATTGAAGCATATGATACACCCAAATCTTTTTCTGCACTACGAATGGAAGCCTCTGGATATGCATAAAAATATGCCAAAACGTTGACAATATTATCTTCATTTGAAGTAACAGGTTTTGGTAATGTTAGAGGCGCTTTTAAATTTGAGCCATAGTTAATGAAATTATTTTGTAATCTTACAAACTTCCTTTCGTTCATTTGTGTCAATTCAGGATACATTTGGTTAAATTTTCTGCAAGTTCTGGCAATGATTTGATCACATTGTCCGTGTAAAATAAATAATTTCATAAGAACTTCGTTTGAATAATGATTATCTGCGTTCATTTTGGGAGATTTTTTTAAACACAGTCGTCAAAATGTCGTAAGTTTGATATTTTGATGTTTGATATCCATGGTTACTTAAAATTAAAGTCTTTATTTTTTTTTTCACAAAAAAGCGCTTTTATTAAGAAAACTTGATGATTTAGGTATAGGAATATGATGTACCATCTTAAAGCGTTTTTCTTCGTCTTTCAATTTATTGATTAATATACAGGGGGTTTCATTTAAAAAAACGAACATTTGACCCCTTTTATGAACAACGGAAATAATAGTAATCTTAGCACGCCCTGTATGATATGGAGTCGATTTCATGGTGAAAAATAAATACATCGGGTCTGTCTAAACTACCGCCAAAATATCAACTTTCCATGAATTGAGAGCACTAATTTACTTACGTGTAATTAGGGCCATGTTTTGGACCATATTTAACACAAACTAATTTTTATCTCGAAAACCGATAGAGATAGGTATAGGGTAATATTAACAAAAAAGTATTGTAATAAAAGAGCGATTCTAAAAATTTATTAATATATGGGGTGTTCCATTTAAAAAAATAAAGTTGCTAGGACTTTTTGATAGAAGCGGCAACGTCGCAATGCTGAAAATATTTTAGATGGACAGAGCATAGCTAATTACCCACGTTGCCAAATTTTCAAAAAAATCCCGCGTTCCGTTCTCCATAAACGTCTAACCTACCATCGACCGTGAATCACCCTGTATATATATATACAGTGACCGGCAAAAAGTTCGCAACATATGGGAAAAATTTTTATTAGGTGAGTATTGGAAAAACTTTTCCGGGGGATCGGTTCTGCATGTCCGATAACCTAAAAATCGATTTTGACATACGTCACGTGACCACTGGTATAGCGTCAAATTAAAAAAAAAATTGTTAATTTACAAAAAGTGAGGTTAGTTGACGAGATATCAAAAAAAGTTATTTGAAAAAATTGCTTAGAATTAAATTCTAGGTCCTTGTGCAAAATTTTAAGATTTTATTTAAAAAAATTGGAAAACTCAATTTTTTTTAAATATTTTTTTATCGATTTACAAATTTCCAGTTTTTTTCGTTTAGATAGCTTGGCTAATGTAAAGCCCATGTATCTGGATGAAAATAAACGAATGTAGTAGTTTTTTCTACAATTGACAGGACAAAATTAAAAAAAACAGGGTTTCGCCGGACGCTAGCTGTTGCAATGATTTGTCTCTAGCAGCAGTGTCAAAATTTTAGAGACATTTCAATGAGATTACATTGAGAAAACCTTAATCGTCTTAAATATATCTGAAGTTCGACTTTTTGTAAAGTTAAGGGGAGTAAAATAGATAATAAACAAAAAATTACCTGTTTATTTAATCGAAATTTCATAAACGAAAACCAATGTAAGAAAAACTTAAAAGTAGTCAAATTCTGTACTAACAACATAAAAAATCATTGTTTTTCCTTGGGTGCACAAAATTTAAAACTCAGTATGACCACCATTTCTCTCCATACATACTATTGTTCTCGAGCGCAACTCTCGACTAACATTTCGGAGCATTTTACGATTTATTTGCAATACACAATTTCTAATGACATTCTCTAAATTTTGTATATTCCTAAAGGGTCGATGTTTGTACACAGAGTTCTTTAGGTATCCCCACATAAATAAATCTAACGGAGTCAGATCTGGTGATCTCGCAGGCCACGGATTTTCAGAAAACCGTCCTATCCACTGGTTTCCAAATTCTTGATCCAGCCATCTCTTCACCTCATTTGTGGAATGAATGCTAGCTCCGTCTTGTTGAAAGTATAAATTTCTTCTTTCGGCTAATGACAAATTGTCTAAAAAGTCAGATATCTCAGTTTGTAGAAATTCTAAATATCGTTCTGAATTTAAATTGTCTCTAAAGAAAAAAGGTCCCACTATTCTGAGGTTGAAAATTCCGCACCACACATTAACCTTAAAACTATATTGGTCTTTACTCTGAATTACAAAGTCTGGGTTTTCGGTGGCCCACCATCTACAGTTTTGTGAACTGACGGTTCCGTTAGAGGTAAATGTAGCTTCATCCGAGAAAAGAACGTTCTTTGGGAAATTAAAATCTTCCTCAATCATACCCTGGAACCAGGCACAAAAATCGAAGCGGGCGTCATAATCCCTATCTTTTAATACTTGTACAAATTTAGGTTTGTACGGATGAAATTTGTTTCTTTTTAATATCCTCCGCACAGATCTTTCGTGAATGTTAGTGATCTCCGATATTTGACTAACTGCTAATTGGGGTGTTTCTGTGATCGACAAACACACATCCAGAGAACCTTCGTCACCTGTTACCGGTTTTTCATGGGAAACTTTATACTGATTTTCTACCGATCCCGTTTCTTTAAATTTATTGAGTAGACGAGATACTGTGGAATAATGGAGGGATTTATCGGGGTGCCTCTCATTAAAAATTGCTGCTGTTTCTCTATGGCTTTTGTAATTATCTCCAGAAATTAAAATAATTTCTATCTTTTCCTGAAGAAGTAGTGTGGGTGCCATTTTAAGGAATAAAATATTAATAAACTTATGTAAAATATCAAACTTAGTAAGATGCGAGACATAAACCAATGACATAGGTTGAAATCAAACAAATTATAATTTGTTTGACATTTTTCTGTTGTTTTTAACCTACTAGATTATTTGGTTGTTTTAATTTCAGAGCCTGCTTTGGTAGTTTTAAGTACAACTAAATAGACCTGGTTGTTAAATTTATGTGCGAAAAATCTTAATAAAATCTTGATACAGTCATTTCATTAGATTCAAACCATTGCAACAGCGAGCGTCCGGCGAACACCTATTTTTTCGATTTTGTCCTGTCAATTGTAGAATTGTAGATCTGACTCCGTTAGATTTTTTTATGTGGGGATACCTAAAGAACCCTGTGTACAAACATCGACCCTTTAGGAATATACAAAATTTAGAGAATGTCATTATAAATTGTGTATTGCAAATAAATCGTAAAATGCTCCGAAATGTTAATCGAGAGTTGCGCTCGAGAACAACAGTATGTATGGAGAGAAATGGTGGTCATACTGAGTTTTAAATTTTGTGCACCCAAGGAAAAACAATGATTTTTTGTGTTGTTAGTACAGAATTTGACTACTTTTAAGTTTTTCTTACATTGGTTTTCGTTTATAAAATTTCGATTAAATAAACAGGTAATTTTTTGTTTATTATCTATTTTAATCCCCTTAACTTTACAAAAAGTGGAACTTCAGATATATTTAAGACGATTAAGGTTTTCTCAATGTAATCTCATTGATATGTCTCTAAAATTTTGACACTGCTGCTAGATACAAATCATTGCAACAGCTAGCGTCCGGCGAAACCCTGTTTTTTTTAATTTTGTCCTGTCAATTGTAGAAAAAACTACTACATTCGTTTATTTTCATCCAGATACATGGGCTTTACATTAGCCAAGCTATCTAAACGAAAAAAACCGGAAATTTGTAAATCGATAAAAAAATATTTAAAAAAAATTGAGTTTTCCAATTTTTTTAAATAAAATCTTAAAATTTTGCACAAGGACCTAGAATTTAATTCTAAGCAATTTTTTCAAATAACTTTTTTTGATATCTCGTCAACTAACCTCACTTTTTGTAAATTAACAATTTTTTTTTTAATTTGACGCTATACCAGTGGTCACGTGACGTATGTCAAAATCGATTTTTAGGTTATCGGACATGCAGAACCGATCCCCTGGGAAAGTTTTTCCGATACTCTCCTAATAAAAATTTTTCCCATATGTTGCGAACTTTTTGCCGGTCACTGTATATATATATATATATATATATATATATATATATATATATATATATATATATATATATATATATATATATATATATATATATATATATATATATATATATATACAGTGTGTGTATAAAGTCTGGAAACGGCTTAATAACATCACAATTTATTGGCCGATTTAAACCAAATTTTGTACGGTTGTGTAAGAGGATCTAACGCATCGAATGACGATATTGGCGTTGTTGCCAGCCTTTCAGTTTGTCTGGAATTCGAACGAATTTTATTTTTTTAAATATAACACCCTGTATATTTTTTCATTTATAGTTTTTATTTTAAAGTTGTTACACTTTTGGTATAACATACTTTGTTCCTAATATCAGTAGTTTTCGAAATAACGACGTGTTTTGAAAATACCAACAAATTGTGTTTTATTTATTAATAAATAAAACACCAGTTCAGTTTTGATGTAAAGTCATAAAAGCTGTCTTTTTACATGCAAAAATGTCTTTAACTGAAAGTGAAAGAATTACAATTCTTATGATGAGAGGATATGGCGATAGGGTCAGGACTTTCGAAGAGGTTAAAAATCTATTTAATGACGCATTTCCAAACCGAAATCCAATTTCAAAAGCAACTGTTCTAAAAACTGTCCGACGGTTTGAAGAAACTGGAAATTGTAGAGATAGGCGACGATCAGGACGACCAGCAGTAGTAGATGAAGAGAAAAGTTTAGAAATTTTACAACACGTTTTTGAAACCCCTGTTTCTTCATTGAGAAAAATTTCTCAAGTAAGTGACGTCTGCTTCAAATCCGTCCATAATGTTTTAATAAAACATAAATATCACCCTTTTAAAATACATGTAGTTCAAGAGATATCAGAAGATGATTTTGAGCGAAGAACTGAATTTTGTGATATTATGATGTCAAGGTTTGACCAAAATAACCAGTTTTTCAATTTTATAGTATTTTCGGATGAAGCAACATTTATGTTAAATGGTAAAGTCAATAGACACAATTGTAGGTTTTGGGCAAATGAAAATCCCCACAGGATAAGAGAAGGTCATACACAACGCGCTGGACAATTGAATGTGTGGGCTGGGCTTCTGGGTAACCACAAGATCGGTCCATTTTTTATTGATGGAAACTTAACATCACAACTTTACCTTGAGCTATTGGAAACGCAAATAGTGCCTACTATACGAAATGTGATGGTCCAAATTATGGAAGTAAGTCCAACAGGACGGAGCTCCTCCCCATTTTGGTTGAAACGTGCGCGAATTTTTGAACAACACTTTTCCGAATAGATGGATCGGTAGAGGGGATTAATGACATTTTTGCATGTAAAAAGACAGCTTTTATGACTTTACATCAAAACTGAACTGGTGTTTTATTTATTAATAAATAAAACACAATTTGTTGGTATTTTCAAAACACGTCGTTATTTCGAAAACTACTGATATTAGGAACGAAGTATGTTATACCAAAAGTGTAACAAATTTAAAATAAAAACTATAAATGAAAAAATATACAGGGTGTTATATTTAAAAATATAAAATTCGTTCGAATTCCAGACAAACTGAAAAGCTGGCAACAACGCCAATATCGTCATTCGGTGCGTTAGATCCTCTTACACAACCGTACCAAATTTGGTTTAAATCGGTCAATAAATTGTGATGTTATTAAGCCGTTTCCAGACTTTATACACACACTGTATATATATATATATATATATATATATATATATATATATATATATATATATATATATATATATATATATATATATATATATATTGATAGACGGTATGTTGATACCTCCGAAATAGAGACTCAAAATACGTTGTCACCTCATATACAACGTCGATACCTCCGGTTTCGGAGGTATCAACGTATCGCCATATTTTCCACTGTCACCATCATCTAGAGGGCGTTTGCGACCGAAGAACGAAAATTTGTTCTGAGGTGCCAGTCTCTGTTTCGTAACGCCGTTAGTTCAAGCGTAGATCACGGGCGCTAGTGTCGCGCGACGAAGAGACACGCCTAGTGCGTTGATACCTCTGGTATATATGTACATTATTGTAGACAAACGTAGCACGCTGTTACCTCCGAAAAGCGGCAACGTTGTACTGTTAGGCGAAGGTCATTCTTAATGTGGCTTGCCTAAATTTCTTAGGCAACACATATTAGGCATTCTACAATATTTTCAGAAGAAATTATTGTTACCGCAATTTGTATTCGTATGTGAGAAGTAAAAAATTTAATACCGGGTTTCACCACAGATGTTTAGGACTTAATACTGGTAATCTTCTGGTTAATCATTCTGTTTTAACAAGTTTGTAACTCCTTGTTAAAAAGAAGAGCTAGCCAGTTCAACAAAACGTTACATTTTTTTAGGAAATAAAAATGAATAAAGGTATAAAGTAATTATTGTACACTTATATTTTGAAAAATCCCCGAACACATTTTATTCATGTAAAAGTAAAAAATTTCTACTTGAAAATATTTCAGCATCAACGTCAAAAAAAGGTGTATTGTTTTGATCTTCAGATTACGTCTAGGTTTTTTTGGTGAATTATCTGTAACCTGTAATAAAAGAAAATGGAGCAGATAATAAAATGAAAAAAGTTTATACTTAGCAATCTTAATAAAACAACTATGCTTTGAAACCCAGGAAAATAACTTGTTCATAGATATTTTATTCTAAATAGTGAAAACACGTGGTGTGTGGGTATATATTTGCATAAATATGATAAAAATAAAATGATAGTTTCCTTGCAAAAAATGTAATGTTAAAATCAAATCTCTGAATCTGTAATTACGTGCAAAACTACTTACCATAGAAATATATGTTACCAAGTATATTTTCTTCTATGTTTGTGTAATTTTTCCATTCGTTTTGCCTACTCACTTTAATTTTTCCATTTTACCATACTAACCAACTTCGATTTACACGGAATACAAAATAATACCAGAGAAAAACCATCTTATTTTTCTCTGACAATACACTCTATGTCATGTGTCATCTGTCTCTGTGATATCAAAATCTGACTTTTTCCGATGGGACACGACTTTTTTCCGGACTGGGCCGAACTTTAAATCGAAGTGCGATACCTAAGAAACCGGGAGGTAATCGACGTTATATATGAAGGTAACAACGTACGTTGAGTCTCTATTTCGGAGGTATCAACATACAGTTTAGCAATATAACCAGTACTAAATAGTATTAATTTTAACACGTTTAGTTTCATCAATTGGTACATTTTTCTTTCTACAACCCGCTGTTATTTTATAATCTTCGCGATCTGTTTAACTTCTAAATGATTTCTATAATACTAAAATTTTCCTTTTAAAACTTGTAGAAAAACAACAGAAATAAATTAATAATACAAAACTTTTCGTGTTCCTACTTTGCCAATTTAAAACCTTGACAGTCAACTTAAACCGGTCAGCGACAGTGGCGTAAATAACTCCCCCGCAAGCCCCCTGTTGCGGGGGGCACGAAAGCCCAGGGCGCCCTCAAGTCCCCCTCAATACGAAGGATCAAGATGGGTGCAAAATAGCAGGGGGGGCGCACATACTGAGTTTCGCCACTGGTCAGCCATAAAGTTGTTCCTGTTTATTATATTTAAATTTAAATACACAAATTGAATGTTAAAATAGGTTAAAAACAATGATCACCGGGCGCAGATCAATCTTTATTTCAGAATTCCGTAATCGTAATTTTTTCACATATTTGAGGTTGGAAAATCTGAGTTCAAACATGCCATATGACGGGTTTGTGATTTCTATGGAAACAAAACTAATACTTTCCGAAGTTTATCTGCAGCAAATTTATCAATAATTTGGGAAAAGTTAATATTATGTACGCTTAAGTCCATGCTCGATATAGGCCAGATACCAAGTGTTTTGTGATGGAAAAAACTCCGGGAAGAAATTTTATATCATGAAATAGCTTCTTAGGATTATACCAAAAAGTGCTTAAGTTTTCCCCCTCAAGCGTTCTTCCTTCCCAGAGGTTTAAAAGGACCGCTCTTTCCCCCCTTTCTAGTAACTTTACGTAAAAAATTGTGAGTTAGTTTCTCTACGGAAAAGGACAAATTTTATGCACATATGTGTTTTATCAGATTAGAATTTTTCGAAATAACGATTAAAATTAATTCAAACTTAAACAAAGTTGAGTTGAGTATTCTGTTATTACCATAAATTCAGTATATATCATTGTGATACTCATATAATATTATAAATCTTATAAAAAAAAACAAAATTTTGAAGTACGCCATATATCGCGGACAATGATTTATAGTCCAGTACCAATTTGAACTTCGCGCACCGAGAGCTGTTCTTAATAACTTAACTTCGAAATTTACAGTAATACAAGTAATTATTTTCTAAAACTTTTAGAAATAATTATCAACAGTTGCAGCATATTTTTAATATTGTTTTATGACAATAATACACACACAATTATAACTTGCACTTGACCGAATTTATTTTCGTTACAGGTACAACAAATAAAATCATATTTGTAAGCAAATTAACAATATTATCTATTAAAGTAACAACATCAGAGTAACCACCCCCATTTGACCCCTTTCGGAATTGATAAAATATCAAAATTGCATACATTTTTAAAATTACAAATTAGTATCTTATTGAGAATTAAATGTAATAATTATTTTACCCCTCTTCCCCAACTAACAGATCCTTAGAAATTAAATGTCGACAAGCTCCTTCCTCAGGTGTGATTACGTTATAAAAGTAAAGCATCCCTTAAATTTAAAATTTTTGGGTCCAGAAGTTTGGATTCATTCGCGTACGGGCAAATTTTTAATATTGTTTTATCACAATAATAGTTACACACACAATTATAACTTGCACTTGACCGAATTTATTTTCGTTACAGGTACAACAAATAAAATCATATTTGTAAGCAAATTAACAATAATATCTATTAAAGTAACAACATCAGAGTAACCACCCCCATTTGACCCCTTTCGGAATTGATAAAATATCAAAATTGCATACGTTTTTAAAATTACAAATTAGTATCTTATTGAGAATAAAATGTAATAATTATTTTACCCCTCTTCCCCAACTAACAGATCCTTAGAAATTAAATGTCGACAAGCTCCTTCCTCAGGTGTGATTACGTTATAAAAGTAAAGCATCCCTTAAATTTAAAATTTTTGGGTCCAGAAGTTTGGATTCGTTCGCGTACGGGCAAACGATTCTAAACGGAAGAAACTAAGCGAACCGAAAATCCCACTATCTTTTATATTTCACAAAGTTAGTTTAATCTAATAAAGCATATATACTTTCTTATATGCGCAGCATTTTGCTAAACCAGGCAACACTGCTAGAGGTAACAAAGTTTAAGCAGTGTCACTGTTAGAACTATATTTTGACATGTATTTTGACCTGTTATGTTCTGGTATTGTTGTTATAATTAAGAGACAAGTCAAATAAATATTATAAAAGTCTCAACTTTCTTTCCCTCATAAATAAGTAATACTCCTTTAAGAATTCAAAATAGTGGCATCCCTGGTAAAATAAAATGGACATATTAAAGGAGAAAAGAAAAATTGTGAGGAAAAGCTTAGAAAATATTTTTGAAAAAATTAGCAATTTAAGAGATCAACCAGAGGTACAAGAAGATGAGATTTTAATTCTGGATTATGATTTTTCTGGTTGGTTTGAGAGAATAATGGATCTGGATAGAAATATAGAAGAAATATATAACGAAAAACAAGAAAATAGCGAAGACTATAGAAAAGATATCGAAGAAAGCTTGAATTTTGAATCAGAGTTAAGAAAAAATAGAAGAAAACTAGACATTTTGTTGAAAAAAGTGACACAACCAGTAAAATGTGAAAATGGCAGTAATGTCACCAAAAGTCCAAACAATGTCAACTTGCCAAAACTAGAAATTAAGAAATTTGACGGCAATTTAAAAAACTGGATAGCATTCTGGGGTCAGTTTAAGAAGATTCATGAAGACAAGAAGTTATGCAGTGAAGACAAGTTCCAGTATTTGGTACAATCAATGGAAGCAGGAACTGCAGTAAGAAGAATGATTGAATCGTTTCCTCCCACAGAAAATAACTACTCAAAAGCTATTGAACAACTGAAATCACGGTTTGCAAGAGAAGAACTCCTTATCGAGGTTTATGTAAGAGAACTGTTAAATTTAGTTTTAAGCAAGGAGTCCAAAGGTATGTCTCTATCTATTTTATATGATAGCTTAGAAACACAGATAAGGGCGTTAGAATCTTTGGGAGTTACAAGTGAAAAATATGCAGCAATGTTATTTCCTTTGGTAGAATCAGCATTGCCTTTAGAGTTACTTAAATTATGGGAGCGCAAGAGAAGTTCTCTGAATATCCAAGTTGAGGCTAAATTTAATTACTTAAATTATTTGCTAGATTTTCTCAAAACCGAGGTGGAATCGGAGCAAAGAATAATTTTAGCGCAGACGTTAGGAGCAAGCAGAACCAGCACATCAGAGCAAGAGTCTAAAAACCAGGTATTGGATACTGAAACACCAGAATATACAGCTGCGGCATTATACACTAACACGAAGCAAGGGCAATGCGGTAAGAAACCCATTTTTTGTATTTTTTGCGATAAACAATCACATGCAAGCCAAGATTGTCTTAAAGGACAAAATCTTAATTTAGATCAAAAAAAGGCATTAATTGCAAAAAAGAAAGGTTGTTTTGCGTGCCTCAGACTCTTTCATTCAGCTCGAAATTGTAAATGTAACGTTAAATGCTTACTCTGTTTTAAAAAACATTTTACAATCATGTGTCCAAATTTGAGTGAAAAAGCTAATAAACCGCAAGAGACTCGATTAGAAGAAAAAGTAAACAATACTTGCAATGTTACAACCAACGAAACGTTGCTTAAAACAATTTATTTAAAAGTTTCAAATGATCAAAATAGCAAGGTTGTTCGAGCCCTATTAGACGATGGTTCTCAAAGATCATATATCACTTATGATTGTGCACAAGATTTAAAATTGAAAAAATCGAGAGACGAAATAATCATTCAAGGTCTTTTTGGAGGAATTCAAAGCGAACCTAAAGCTTGCGCGATTTATAATGTAAAGATTTGCGACACTGAGGATAAATTTAATTGTAATGTGTCACTTTTGGAGCAACAGACTTTATGTAACCGTATTCCTAAACTAAATAATTTAAAAGTCTTAAAATACTTAAAAGATAGGAATATTTTAATTAATGACGCCGAAAAAAGAAGTTACGATAAAATTGATGTTTTAATAGGCGCCGATGTCATAGGACAACTTTTAACTGGCAAAATTGAAAAAATTGATGAAAGTCTTTTTGCCATCGAAACTAAATTAGGTTGGACGATTATGGGAAAAACTGTAAATAAAAATGCTAATAATTATTTCTTATCAACTTCAACATTTTTTATTGATTGTTCTATTGCGCAACTATGGGAACTTGACGCTTTGGGAATTAGAGAGTCGCACGTGACAAAAACAAAAGAAATAAATGAGGTAGAAACGTGGGACAAATTTAAGCAAAACACAGTAAAAAATAGTCAAAATAGATACGAAGTGAAGTTGCCATGGATAGAAGGAAGTCCTAATATTAGCAGTAATTATGACCTGGCCGTAAATCGTTTAATGTTTAACACTAAAAAATTAATAAATATGAATAAGTTTTCAGATTACAACAAGACGTTTGAAGATTGGGAGAGCAAAGGAATAATAGAAGAAGTAGAAGATGTAGAAAAGCACAACAATGTTCATTATCTAACCCACCATGCAGTGATCAAGGAAAGCAGTGCAACAACAAAGATTCGCCCTGTTTTCAATGGTTCATTAAAGGACAAAAATGGTAACAGTTTAAATGACCTCTTAGAAAAGGGGCCAAATCTTATAGAATTAATACCTCCTTTAATTATACATTTTCGGTTACATAAAATAGGTGTAACTGCTGATATAGCTAAAGCTTTTTTGCAGATTAGCTTGTACGAACCAGATAGGGATTATTTAAGATTTTTATGGTGAAAAGATTATTCAGAGAGATCTATTAAGGTTTATAGACATAAACGAGTTGTGTTTGGCTTAAAACCTAGTCCTTTTTTACTAGCAGCTAGTTTAAAATTACATTTAGAAAACTCTCCCAAAAATTATAAAGAAATTGCATACAAGCTTTTAAATTCATTTTATGTGGATAATTGTATAACTAGCGTAAAAAGTTACGAAGATTTAAATAAATTTAAAAATACATCTAAACTTTTACTAAGTGAAGCTAATTTTGATCTGAGAGGATGGGTGTATTCTGGATACAAAGATGAGGACACAAATGAGAGTGTGAACGCTAACCTATCTATATTGGGATTATCTTGGGATTATGAAAATGATATTTTGTTTTGTGATACTAGTGAGATAAATGAGATTCAAAAAATTCCGAGAACTAAGAGAGGTTTATTATCCACAGCTCAAAAAGTATTTGATCCTATTGGGATAACTTGCCCAGTTTCTTTAATGCCTAAAATTTTATTACAAGAATCCTGGAAACTAAAAGTTGGATGGGATAGTAAACTACCGGAAGAAATTAGTACAAAATTTGATAAATGGTTAGAACAGATTCATTTGATTTCCTTGTGTAAGATTCCGAGATGTATAGCTGGTAATTTTGACTTTGAAAATGCGAAAGGTGTCAGTTTACACGTGTTTGTAGATGCTAGTAAAGTAGCTTATGCAGCTTGTATCTTTATCAGATTAGATTTTGAAAACTATGTGACTGTAAGCTTATTACATGCTAAGACTAGAATTTCACCGATAAAAGTTATGACTTTACCCAGGTTAGAACTGATGGCCGCTGTAATTGGTGTTAGATTAACACAAACAATAAAATCTGTAAATGAACTTTCTCAGGTAGAAACATTTTATTGGAGCGATTCTATGGTAGTTTTATCCTGGATTAAGAATAAAGCAATCTGGAACACTTTCGTAGGAAACAGAGTGAAAGAGATAAGATCGTGTAGCAACCCTAATGAGTGGAACCACGTTCCTGGAAAAATAAATATTGCGGATCTTTTATCTCGTGGATGTGATGTAAAGCAGTTACTTGAGAGTAGATGGTGGAATGGGCCTGAATGGTTAGAAAAGGATAAGAAATATTGGCCAAATACGGAACTAGTCAGTTTTGACACAAATATTGAGGAAATGGTGTCTGCTAATTTGGTCGAAAATAAAGTAATGTTTAGTAATTTTTTAAATTATTTTCAGTCATTTTCGAGAATTGTTAACATGATTGCGTGGATGTTAAGATTTGGTACTAATACGAGAATTTTAAGTAAAAGAGTTGAAAATTCTAAAAAGGAAAGTGTAAAAAGAAATAAAAGTAACATTTTAACTTTTGATGAAGTGCGTAAAGCAGAAAAAATATTAATAAAAATTATTCAAAAGGAAACGTTACAAGAAAAAACTTTAAATAAATTGCATATACGTACAGATGAATTTGACATTATAAGAGTGGAATCTAAATTAGTTTTTGGTGACTTTGAAGATAATTTTATATTTCCTATGGTTTTACCTGGCAATCATCATATAGTTAAAAAAATGATTATGGAAGAACATATCAAGAATCATCATGCAGGTGTTAAAACTCTTATGTGTATTATTCGAGAACATTACTGGATTTTAAAGGCAAGAAAATCCATTAAGGAAGTGATTTCTAAATGTGTAAAATGTAATAGGGTTAGTAGTAAACATTTAGAGACTCCACTAGCACCCTTACCTAAAAATAGAATTGAAAACACGGAAGTATTTGATGTCACTGGAATTGATTTAGCTGGTCCGCTGTATCTTAAAACTAAACAAAAATGTTGGATTGTGATATTTACATGTGCCGTGTATAGAGCAGTACATTTAGAGCTTACTTTATCGCTATCAACAGAAGCATTTTTGTTTGCCTTTAGACGATTTATAAGTAGAAGAACAAGACCAAAGGTGATTTACACAGACAATGGTACAAACTTCGTTGGGATGGAAAACCAACTGTCAAAATTGGATTGGGACGAAATTCAAGCATTTTCAAATGTAAGAAGAATAAAATGGATTTTTAATCCACCTGCTGCGCCGTGGTGGGGTGGGTTTTGGGAAAGATTGGTTAGAATTGTTAAGGATTTATTGAAGAAAAATTTAGGAAAAGAAAATTTGTTTTATGAGGAACTCTATACAATTCTTTGTGACATAGAAGAGACAATTAATAGAAGACCATTGACTTATGTGTCAGAAGAAGATGACTTGGTTCCTTTATGCCCTATACATTTTCTAAAGCATACAACAACAGAACAGCAAATGTCAGAAGATTTAGATAAAATAGAGACAAACCATTATATAAAAAGACTAAATTATATACAGAAGTTAAGAGATATTTTCAGACAGCGCTTTGAAAAGGAGTATCTTGCAAACCTTATACATGTTGGAAAATCAAGAAAAAGTAGAGATGTTACAGTGGGAGAAGTAGTACTGATTGGGTCAGAAAACATGAAACGAATGTTATGGCCCGTAGGAAGAGTAATAGAGGTGTGCGCGGGAAAAGATGGAATCAATAGAGTGGCCAAATTAAAAACAAAACATGGAGTACAGGTGAGACCTCTCCAAAGACTGTTTCCCTTGGAAGTTTCCGATGAAGTTTCAGTGGAAAATTGTATCGAACCAGAAAAAGCTACAGTGGAAGTTTCCAATAAAGTTTCAGTGGAAAATGATATCGAACTAGAAAAGGCAACAGTTGAAGACCCGACGCGAAGATCAAGATACGGACGTTTGTTGAGAAAACCACATCGATATTGAATTGCGGTTCGCGTTGGGAGGATGTTAGAACTATATTTTGACATGTATTTTGACCTGTTATGTTCTGGTATTGTTGTTATAATTAAGAGACAAGTTGTCAAATAAATATTATAAAAGTCTCAACTTTCTTTCCCTCATAAATAAGTAATACTCCTTTAAGAATCCAAAAGTCACAAAGCTATATACATCACGGAGGTAATAACAATCTAAGTTTATCCGGTCGTATATGAAAATTCTAACAATTAAAAATCTTTTCCTCTCTCTTGATAGACCTGTTAAGAGAGTCCCCCTAAGCATATAAAGGTAATTTTCTTGTTAAAAAGTCAACTGGTTATGGTGGAGGCCAGGTCGCCCAGCCTGTGCACCGGAGGTGACAACTTAACAGGCATCAATATATATATATATATATATATATATATATATATATATATATATATATATATATATATATATATATATATATATATTGATGCGTGCATGGCTATCTAACTGGGCTCCATACGTTACACAGGCACCCAGGCCTCCACTGTAAAGAACAAAGTTTTGCGTGTATATTGTATTCAAATTGCATTAAATAGTAAATGTCTACGTGAGCAACGTGAGAGGGGTAAGAAATAAGCATCCAAAAAAGATACAAATTTTTACTATACTTTTAAATGTAACACGCCTCCATACATTTTACTTCTAGTAAGCCTCCTCTGTATAAGTTTTTATGCGCACAGCGATTGCATACGCCTCCGACAAAGTTGCCAAATTTAAGTAACGCCTTTAACAAGGTGGCACGTGGTAAATTGGTTTTTTACACATATTAGCTTATAATAGTATTGTAAAATATAGTGAACAGCAATAAAAAGTCTCCCATTAAGTCGGTCTCTCTGTCTGTTAGCGCTAAACCTTGAAAACTAATTGATGGAAAACTAAAATATTTTAGAAATAGATTAGCGTGAGACCTAGCTTAAAACCCAATACATTTCCGATTAACTATGTACAGCATGAACACTTTAAATCATTAATTTCTAAAAATAAGGTTTTAGTGTACATAATAAATAATGTAGTAAAATAAAAATGTTTGGTGCATAACAGACAAGAAAGACAGTGTGTTCTGCGCTTGCATTAAAGTATGTGACATCCAAAAACTAATGGAAAATCCCGGGCCAGGATGCTTTCACCTTGTTGGGGATCATCAGACTGACGTAACCCTCAGGCAACAGGCATAGTTCTGTTTTAGAAGTAATGTTGACTAGGCGGGATTGCTATTGATAGTTACGTCAGTCTGATGATCCCCAACAAGGGTGAAAGCTTACTGTCTACCCGGCCCGGGGCTTTCCATTAGTTCTTGGATGCTCCCTACTTTATGAAAGAGCAGAACACACTGTCTTTTTTGTCCGTTATGCCACAAACAGTTCCATTAATTTCTAATTTGTCTTTAACTTAACTGTTTGTTAAAAGAGAATCTTTTGTAAATGACGAAGGGTTTTACTGTAGATATGAAGAAGAACACTTGATATAGAGCCAGAGGCGTATTAAGCCATCATAGGCGCCCTAAGTCCCCCCAAAATTTTGCGCCACATTCAGATTATTGATCTTTTGACTTCTATCGCTAGAGAAAGTATTTTATTGGCGAAAAAAAAATCTTTCGAGATTTTTTTAGATCACGTTTGGGGGTGTCCGGATCAGGAAAAACATGGTTTCCTATTTCCGTCTGTATGCTGGCGCGGAAACTTAAAAACAGTGTGAGCGAGCACCTTTTAATAAATAGTATCTATTTTTTGTTAAGAATGATACATTTTACACAAATTATACTTTGTATGTAGCTAAGG
Source organism: Philopedon plagiatum (assembly GCA_963971165.1). Taxonomy (NCBI): domain Eukaryota; kingdom Metazoa; phylum Arthropoda; class Insecta; order Coleoptera; family Curculionidae; genus Philopedon; species Philopedon plagiatum. The sequence goes on along the minus strand of OZ020192.1, from coordinate 54,318,007 downwards.
CTTTTACCGTTGATATAATAGTATTTTTTATTGTTTCTTTAATTCGAAAACATAAGTATTGTGATGAACGCAAAGCTTTTAGTTACAATTTCGATGTTTCATACAACAGAATGTGAAAGAGTAGGAAAATGTTTGTTTAGTTTTATAATAACTGTAAAACATTAGCTTAAAAGAAATAAACACGCAAATGACGATTTTACGTAAAGAATTAACTTGATAAAGTTTTTATACAGGTTGGGTACTTTAAAAAAAACTCTTTCAAATGTCTTTGGCCCCCACTGGGATTAAGCGTAGGTTCGTGACTTTTTCTTTTGCAAAGCCAGGTGCGCATTTTACCTTGTATACAGAACGAACAAATATTATCTTTTTCTTCTCTCGCTAGAGGAGTTATTATTTTATTCGTTTAATAATCGCCTCCCGAAATTTTTTCAGATCTTTATATTTTGGGGTTTCTGAATCACAAAAAAATATTTTCTCATTTCCGTCGGTCTATCCATGGGCGCGAAAACTTGCTAATCACTCGAACAAAATAAAAAATTTTGCATTTAATTAGGCTTTGTCCTGGCTCAAAACCGACCAATAAACTTTATACAGGGCGGACACCTTAAATACGATTAATTTTACAAAAATTGTGTTTCCTCAATAGCTAAGGCTTTTATCGTTGATATAATTTAAGGCACTTTTATGCCGTAGATACAGGGCGGGCAACTTAAAAAAATTAATTTTGTTGGTTTTTGCTCTAATTAAGGCACTGTATCACAGATGGGTAAATCTGTGACTGTATATTTACCTAAGACAATACTTATTCAGTAGTTACATTCTGCATTAGTAAGTTATTATTTATAAACTTGCATGTGCTACAATTTGAGTTGGTATTATACCTTACTAGTTAATGTAAGTTACATGCTACTGTTGACCATTAAAGACAAAATAGTTTGCATTTTGAAATATTATTATTTCACGATAGATAATCCATGCAAAGATATTTATATATTTTCCGTACTGAACTAATGTACTGAAGTTATAAGAGAGTATAGGCACAGCCTTCTGTCTCTCCAACAGTACGGATTTCAAGCATCGAAATGTACGAGCGATGCTATCTTCGGGTGTCTGGAGCGCCTGTATGTTTCTTTAAACTCAGGGGTGGCGGCTGCAGCAGTGTTCTGTGATTTGTCAAAGGCATTTGACTGCGTGAATCACCGAATACTGCCGTGGAAGTTGGCGATGAATGAAATCAGGGGAGCGGCCCCGGGGTGGCTTCGCTCGTATTAGACGGGGCGTGTGCAGACAGTTGTATTGAATAATGACAGCTCTGAAATGATTGTTAAGTATGGGGTTCCCAGGGGTCTGTTCTGGGTCCTCTTCTTTTTTTAATCTATGTAACTGACCTGCCTCATCTGCTCATCGAGGGGGAGTTTACTGTCTTTGCTGACGACACCACCATTCTCTGGCACGGTGCAGACATTGGTGGGCTGAGAATTGATATTGGTTCTGACATGGATAAGATGAAAAAATGGTGTGATGCAAATATGCTGTCTTTCAATGTTTCCAAATCTAATGTGTTAAGCTTTAAATGTGAAATAGGCAGTATCTCGTTGGAAAACGAAAGAATTGCATCGTCTAATTTGCTCACTTAAATTTCAAAACCATGTCAGTAATCTCTATAGCAGAATTTCGTCTGTTATGCGCTCAGGGTTATTTCGAATAGTTTAGATTTTTGCATAAAAAAAATTCTTACTATGCCCTTATAGAGTCCCATCTCCGTTATGGCATTTGTTTTTGGGGTTCTTGTTCTCATTATTTGTTCCATTCAGTGTTTCTACTACAGAAAAGGGCGGTGAGATACACGTGTTGGGCCAGATTTCGTGATTCTTGTAGGCGGCTTGTTTTAAGGTATAAAATTTTGACACTCTGCTGCATATTTATTTTGGAATCTGTCCGTATTGTATACAGGAAGCATATTGGCGAAATTCTCGCAACTTCCCAACACAATACGCGTCAGTCATATTTTCTTGGCTTGCCTATTCCTCACTCGGGGCAAATAAAAAAATCTATAATTTATGGAGCCAAGAGGGTTTTTAATCATCTTCCTCTTAGACTAAGAAGGCAGCAATGTGAGAAGAAGCTTAGGAGGGGTATAAGAAAGTTTTTGGTCGGCAAGGCATATTATACACTGGAGGAGTTTTTTGGTTATCCACTGCAGTGACCTTGCTATTGTGTTTTTTGGGTTATTTATTTTAGATTTTCTGTTTTTTAGACCACAACCCAAACTGTGATAAATTTTTGACTTTTTATTATATTTGTTTGTTAGAACTTACTTTTCTTATATTTTTTACATATACTTATTTTTTAATACAATTTTATATAAAAAAAATCCCCAAAAATTATTTTAAAAAAATCCATAAAGAGTTAAGTACCTCTATATATTGAAATACTGGATTTCATTTAGTTACTTTTTATTTATTCTTTTAACACTTTCACTGCCCGCAACGCGCCTAGCGCGTTTTGACTGGTTTCGGTAATGTGCCCTGAACGCGCCTGGCGCGTTTTGTGTCACTGAGCTTCTTATGGGATGAATAATATTTCGGCACGGCGGGAAATGTTTCACAATAGGCCTGGGCACAGCACGATTGTCATATTAAATGCCAAAAATTTTAAGTTTGTATTTGTGAGGTTAGGTCGTGTGTAAAGTAACAGTAAAGGTTGTGTTTCTCAAGTTTATAAAAGGGGTGAGTAATTTTGAAATATATACAAGTATTAAAACATTTTATTTAAAATTATTTTATGTATTGCTGTAACACAATGATATTACAGTAGGTAATTTCTTTATTTTGTTTTTTACGGATGTAATAGTCATTGGAACAGAAAAACGCGCCTAGCGCGGTCTGGGCACATGACGGATATAAACAAGATATGGAGAGGAAAAAAACGGAGACAAACAAGACAAACAAGATAAGAAATAATTCAATTTTTTATTGTCCACGATGTTAAGGGGAGCCTGGATTTTGCTTGACGCCATGTTTTCGACATTTTCACAATTATAAATAAAATACTTGTTTCATCTTTGTAATTAGTTGTAACAACGCACGTAGCGCGTTCGGAGCACATACTATAAAAATACTTTCAACAAAAAACGTCCTCAGGTGCCCAGAACGCGCAAGGAGCGTTGGTTTTTTTTAAATTAAAATTTAAATAAACTTTGTTTTTCTTCTTAAAATAAAGTATTTGAAGAAAGCTTTTTGTGTTATTTTACAAAAATAAGCAAGAAACCGAAAATTCCTTGCTGGGCACACAGGGTTACAAGCAATCTGAAGGTGGGCAGTGAAAGTGTTAATAACTATAAACATGTTTTGTCAATAAGATTTTCTTCTTTGGACAATAAAGCTTTATTGATTTGATTGATTTGATATATAAACTAAGGACCAAGTAGGAATTTATTCTTATCTTGACAGTAATTGTGAATTATTAAAACTGATTTATTTAATTTTTTTTGTAATTTAATATTTATTTTTAAAAATTGCATCGCTGACGCGCCACCCTTAAATTTTTTTTTATCAAGCCCGAGCTTTCTAGGCTTGTTGGATAATACGCTCCTGTATAGGGCGGACAACTCTAGAAAATTTAACTGAATATTTATAATATATTAATATTTTTCACATATAGCTCTGTCGCTGACAAAACTATATGCACTTTTTATTTATTGTTTCATCAGAGTATTTTATTCAATTTTACAACATAAATCTTACTTATTCTTGTCTATTATCCTTTTTTAGTGTTCCGTGAAATGGAATCACTTCGGTGTCCGTCCGTCCGTTCGGTCCCCGTCCGTCCGTCTGTCAGAGAGGATGAAACTATTCAACGTAATAATTTGAAATTTAGCAGAGAGATAGAGTGTGGTGGCCCAATTATAGACGTGAAGTATAGGAAGTTAAATTTTGATTCTGGGGGTTAATTTCGGGTGGAAAATTGGGAAATGGATTTTTTTTTAAGGGCATCGTGTGGGGAGTCAAATGAAAGGATATTGAATCACGAATTCAATAATATATATAATGTATTTTCTATGCATTTTTTAAATATTTTTCGGAAAAAAACGCTTAAAAATTGCTGTCCCCCACCACACTTATTACCAGAAGGAGCGCTCAGAAAAATCTGAAAAAATCATGAACATTGAGAATTAGATGTACCTAGATTAAACCAAAATTATCAGGATTGAAAAATTCTATCGCGATCAATTGTTATAAATAATTTAATTGTTTATTTCCTTATAACTGCCGAATCATTGGTTTTAGAAAAAATTTTTCAAAAAAAATATTTCTCACGATGTAACGAACAACTTTTGTGCTTACACGTTTCTCAAAATTTTTAATTTGGCCCACTGATGCTGTCTGCGGCGGGTAGCGCAGCAGATGGGCGGAGATAGGGCGACCGAGGTTTGCTCAGGTTAAGTGGGGGCTGATGGCACGGAACACTAATTGTGCAAGTATAGCTTACACTTGACCGATTTTTTATACTTTTATTTCTGAATGAAAGTTCCACGAAATGCAGATTTTTTGTATGATTTATAAGTTACACAGTGCAAATATACTAATATATATAAAACAAATTTAAGCTCTATTCTTTTCCTTTTTGCCTATTATTTCTTACACCTGTCTCACCTGTAATTTTTTTTCTAAATAACGTTTAAAATCTAGCAAGCCCATTTGGGATTAGATTACATTGTTTAGCTGTAGATCAGTAAAAGTTGGTAAAAGTTAAAGTTGATATATAATGTATAATCTATTTAGAATTTTGTTAGCTTAAAAATCCACCATTACAGGTGTAAAGGGTAGAATTCAACCAATTTTGTAAGTATAAAAAGTGAAAATAAATATAATCTTAAATAGAACCAAATCTATTTGGGTGTCTTTATTAATTTTCATATTTTGTATGGATATTTTCTAGAAAGTCTATTTTAATATTTTTTATTAGCTGCTATGTCATGGAAAATATAAGGTTCTAAAGTAAATTTGACCAATGCGTACCAATGTCTCACTTAATGTGGACACAAGCTAATAGCTCGGTTAATTATGAAATTTCATTTTTGCCGTGTTGATACAGTCACAACGCACATTTCCACTGTTTTAAAATTTTTTCTACCTCATAGACGTACGTTTTTTCATAGTGGTTAAAAGAAAATTATTTGAAGTGCTTTGGGGACCTTTTAATTTAAAAAAAAAATTATTAGATATGAATTTGCTACCTCCTGAAACCCTGATACGACGCTTGACAGAGTTGCGTCAACATAGGCTTTAAGCTTTTTTTTAACGTTATATTTTAACGTTGAAAGTTATGTATTTTTCCATTGTTACCTAACATAAAGACTTTTTTACATCTCTTTGTTTCTTTATTGCGTTAAGTCTTTAACAACGCTAAGCAACACATGGACTTTAAGAGAAATTATAAGTAAGTAATAAAAAAAGTATCAAAATTGGAGTAGAATAACCCGCAGGGCTTTTCGACCAAAACTCTATGTTATTTCTTATGGAGGTTCAATCTGCATTTTTGGTGCCATTTTAGGGCGTGGTCACTTTTCCCTAGGCAGATACCGCGGCAAGGCAGGAGTCGGGCAACCTCGGGAAGACTCGGCAATGATCGGAAGGGTAGGTTCAGTGACCCAGATAGATCAGCGACTGCATGGGGGGGGGGGTCTCAGGAGACTTCTTCAAGGATATATCAAACCATCCAGTCCAGCGTTTAATGATTTAGGATATGATTTAGAAATTTAGATGACAAGTCGAAAGGGCTGTGTGTGTGTGTGTGTGTGTGTGTGTGTGTGTAGGTGTGTGATGGTGTGTGTGTGTGTGTGTAGGTGTGTGTGATTGTGTGTATGTGTGTGTGTGTGTGTGTGTGTGTGTGTGTGTGTGTGTGTGTGTGTGTGTGTGTGTGTGTGTGTGTGTGTGTGTGATGGTGTGTGTGTGTGTGTGTGTATGGGGTACAGGTAATACGAGGGACGAGGATTCATACTGAGTAGGGAACCATCTGAATTTCCTACACTAAGTATCAACTATAATTTTCTAGTATATTCGCAACGTTTTATTATAATGATTTACACGAGTAATTTGATAATATATTATCGGCCTTTCCACTGTCGCATGTATTGAAGCATTATTTCGGCCAAAATAGGATATAAAAAGTTTATAGATGGTTTGACAGTAAAACAATAAAGTTAAGTTAAACGTTCATCAATCCATATCAAAAAAAATCCATATTAAAAATTTCAGTATGTTAACTTCAAATCCCAAGGGTAGTTTACCCCTTTCATCCCCCATACATATAAAGATTGGTATAAAGTGGAAGGTAAAAATATGAAGAAGTTGAATGCGTAATTGTTATTTCTTATCACAAGGGCCCAGGAGTTTTATTTGTTAGTTAACTACAGTGTGAAGAATACTAGTTAATAAAATAAATATTATATACACGTGCGTTAAGGTATTAAGTGATTCCAACTACAAGCCGGTAAAACTCAATAGTGCTATGTACATAAAATTATATAATCATCAATTAGCAGTGATTAAACTGTGCAGTTTCATTTACTCTAGTAATTTTCGATAAACTAATCTCAGCAGGATATTACGCAACATATGACATACTGTTTTTAGAAATAGAACAAAATAAAATAACTTACCCCATATGCTGCTCAAATAACTTACTCCATATGCTGCTAAAATAACTTACCCCATATGCTGCTATTGAATCTGCAAGAAAAGTACTAAAATCGCACCGATTATCTCCATCCTACAACCGCCCTACATTCTGTTTTTAGATGTTTTACCCTATAAAATAAAATATATTTTGAATATTACGACAGAAATTCCTAGTAACAACAATTATTCCTAAAATAAACACCTGTATAATTTTGTAATGTTTAAGCTAAAGATAGTGGGTTATATCTTATGCTAGTGCTTTAAAATATGAACATACACATACCAGTACAACTTATAAAATAGGTGAAATATTATCAATAACGTTACCAAAATGGCTGTACTCCCTCGTAGGTTTACTTGTTGAAGTTTTAAGAACTGAGAGGGATAATAATATTACCCGGAACGAATTTCAAATATACGCTACCTGGCAAAATTATTTACAGCTCTAAACTCCCCGATGAAAACGGTACATCAAAAACAGGTAAATGCACGAAAAATGTTCTAGAAAGTACGGGCGATTTAAACTCAAGACCATAGAATATTACTTTGACTTTAAAATATACAAATTAATATTCTAATGATCTCAAGTCAAAAAAGTCCAAAAGATGGTACTGACTAAGAAGACGGCCCTTCTGCTGAAACAATGTACACACACTTAACGGAAAATTATAATGGTTCTGGAACGGCAATGCTGTGGAAAAAGGTTTAGGGTAAGTCATAGATTATAAAAATTATTACGCAATTATACACAGAAAACAGCATATATGAAAATAGTTTTTCCCTCCTAGACTACCTCACAACACTACGAAATAGTTACAAGAGCTTTTTCTTCACACTTTAGGATATATTTATCTAGAATCTTCTAGAAAATATCCCATAGGACTTAGAACCTTTTAATTAAAAACACCCAGGTATATTTCAACACATGTTTTTAATTAAGTTGTTTAAAAAGCAATTGACGATGCTCACTAGCACCGCTATTTTAGGGGTTTGGTGGAGGGTTTTAAACCCCCAGCTACCCTTTGGTATGTCACGTGGTATCACCACGATATAGCCCTAAAACCATTAGTAATTAGAAATATATCATATCAATATACAAAAAACATACGCCTTATCGTAAAAAGTGGTAATTTATGTAGTGATTAGTACGACTATTACAAGCTTTTTGTATTGACAAATGCATTTTATTGGTAATTTCATTGCAAACAGAATAAGACGATTTTAAAAATTTCAAAGCAAACATAACAAACAGAAAGATAACATTACTTTCAAGTTAATTAATTGCGACCACAAGATGTATGTACGTTTTAAACTTACATCAATTTTAGCGAGAAAATTTTACAGTGGTGTACCAATGAAAAATTTATGCATGTAATAATGTAGTATGCTGGAAAATATATTAGAGTTTTTTCTTCATTTCTACAACACTGACATATTCAGTTGCAAAGTGGCGGAAACTGGCTATATAATAGAAAATTTATGCTTCATAAAACCAAAAGATTTCCGAAAGTTTGTGTTAAAAAGTTTTATAAAATGGTCGAAGGTATGTTTTACACATAATGTAATATTTATTTTTTTTTTAATAATTTTTTTTCTTATAAAGAACTTCACGCACTTCTCTTCGCGGAAAGCATCGTCGAGGCCCAGTTTCCGGGGCAAGATGTAAGTTTTTAAGTTTTATTTATTTTCCAAATCTAATACAATTTAATCTTTCTTACCATGGTCCCCAATTCTCCACGATCTCTACCATAGGTGACTCCTTTTTATAATCTTCAAAGTATTTCATCCCACGAAAGACTAAAGCACGCTGTTTATTATTTAAGCTCTCAAGGGCTTCATCGGTCAACGTCATACGCTTAGGTAAAAAAACTAAATGGTTTTCTAGTTCAACTTTCGTTTGCTTACCGAATCTTCCATCATGTTTTTCCATACAAACAATTGGATAACACTTATCTTGAACCATATCACTCAGTCGAAGTATGGACTTATGGGTGGCAAATAATCCAATTTTATTAATTTCGCTAAGTGACTGCATTATTAATTAAACTTACTTACTTTTTTAAATTAAAAAATATGAAAAAACTGTTTGGTCTTTAGTAAAAACGAGGTATTTTATGGTGTTAAAGCATCCCCACATTTTTCAAACCCTCCCTCCCCAACATTTTCTGATATCTATAATACTATTTTTTAAGTATTATATAGAATCTTAAGCACCAATTATTCTTTAGAAAATTTTTTTCTGTTATGCATTCCAATTAAAAGTATTATTTAAACTTTGGCCACTCCCATTATCCCCCACTACTGCGTTTCATACAGCTCTAATAGGTATGTAGTTTGCCGGAAATATTTTTTATTTAAACTTTTTCTGCAATAGTATTTTCAAAACTTAGACACACTTGATCAGCTTAAGTAGTCGCAGTTTCATTTTTTAAAAATTTTGGTATTTTTAGTGCTATTTTTTAGTGCTATATCTGATATTGGTAAGTCATTATTTCTAATGAATTTTTTATTTTAAATTTTAAAACGGTATGAATTATATGAAGATATTTTTAGTGTTTTTTATTGATTTGGTACAGAATTTTCTCAAACATATGCTTTTCTTTTCAGGCTCTACATTTTATAAATATAAAATCTTATGGTGTATTCACTATTCATGCTTTAACTGCGGACATTTATTTAATTATAATAATAACAGTTTATGCGAACTTTATTTTGATTTTTGGTTCGAGTTGTATGGTTTTTCTTATATTTATAATGATTCATTACTAGATGGAATAAATAAGAGGGCCTTGGGTATTAGCACTGATAATGCTGTAGGGGAAAGTATCCTATATTGTACTGCATCCTAAATTGTATCACCTTAATATTTCCTAAATTCTCTATGTGAGGGACCCTCTAGCATACGCATGTGGTAGTTTAACCAATCGGAAGCCATCTTGCAAGATATCACGCGAGTAGAAAAGTTACCGGCAGTGAATATCGAAGTTGTTTATTTTCCTTAAATCGGAAGTAAGTTTTGTATGTATTTTCCTAAGATATAGAACGAAATCCGTATTGTTATTCTAATAGCTGTTTATTTCACTAAATATGTAAGTTTTCATGCACATTTTGCACTATTTATATTTGGGCTGAGCCAACATTTGAAATTATATTTTGTAAATATTAAGAAAATTTAATTGTTTCCTAATTTGTACCAGCATTGAGTTGCCTATTTTGTACCGGTCAAATTTTAGCAACTTTCTTTAATTTTATTGCGGAATGCGCCAAAAGGGTATGAAATGGAGCAAGTGGTCAAAGGCGAACATGGACGACACATTGAAGAATTATAAAACTGTGAAATATGGATTGAACGAGATATGTAAGATGTATAACGTCTCAAAGTTTTAAAAGAAATTTGTAACGAGTGCTAAAATTTAGTAAACTCTCATAGAGTTAATGTATTTGATATGACTACTGTAGTATATTGAACATTGGTACTCTAAATGTTAGGTGACTTTTGGTATTACTCTTCTGTGTGTGTTTTAATCTATGGTTGTTGTTTCGATGTCTTGTTAATAGATGTCGTGCCTTGTATTAAAAGCAATGTAATATTTGTAATGCGTTAGAGTAGATAGGATAGAAAAAAAGGTCTTTCTCTCTCTCTTCTTCCATGAAGCCATCTTCGTGCAGTAGTTTTAAGGAATTAAAAATAAATCTTAAGTTTTCCACGTGTTGGCATTCTTATTGTTTAATCCGACGATACCACATTTTGGCGACGAGGATGGGATCATTATGTGGGGCTATAGGGTTATAGTACCTACTAAATTAAGACAACAACTTTTATCAGAATTACATAGTACACATGAAGGGATTAGTAAAATGAAAGCGAATGCTAGGTCTTACTTTTGGTGGCCTTCGCTTGATAAGGATATTGAGAGGGTTGTTTTTGAATGTCGAATATGTTCTTTGTCTAAACCAGAACCTAATAAGTCAACTTTGATTCCTTGTGCGAAATCAAATTATTTTTATGAAAGAGTACATGCTGACTTTTTGGGTCCTATTAGAGGCAAAATGATTTTAATTATAATTGACACGTATTCAAAGTGGCCGGAAGCATTTATCATGAAAAGTACTGATGCTTTAAGTACAGTTGAAAAGTTTCGTGAATGTTTTGCGCGTTTTGGCCTACCCAAGGTTGTAGTAACGGACAATGGTCCCCAATTTTGTGCGGAAGAATTTTCCAAATTTTTGAGTTTTAATGGCATAAAACATCAAACAGCTCCTCCGTATCACCCTTCAACTAATGGTTTTGCCGAAAATGCAGTGAAAAATTTTAAAAGCAGCATTTTAAAAGCATTTAAGGATGAGACTAATAGTGATGTTTCATTTGAAACAGTTATGAATCGTTATTTATTTCACTACAGAAATTCAGTACACATCACTACTGGTGTCACTCCGAGCAGTTTAATTTTTAAGCATAAGACTAGAAATAGGTTCGATTTGCTCACCGAGAACAATGTTAATACAGAGAAAAACGTTTCAACCTACAGTGGTAAAAGAAATAAAATTTTTAAAGAGGGGGATATAGTATTGTGTCGAGATTATAGGAATCCAAATAAAAAGGCATGGGCTGAAGCAAAGATTGATGAAGTTCTAGGTGATAGGATTTATTTATGTAAACTTCTGAAAGAGGGATTTATTTGGAAAAGGCATATCGACCAAATTTTGAGTAGTGAGTTGAGGCAAGATAATGAGCGCTCAAGTTTTGTCGATGTTCCTGATAATATTAGCAATGATAATAATGTTGTTTGTGATAAAACGTACATACCTGTTTCTATGCCTGATTTGCCTACTGGTGATATTATACCTAACAGTGACAGTGAAAGTGTAAAAGCAGAGTTGAGTTTTGATCCTGGAAATGCGATGAACAAGAGTGAAATAGGTGATCAAAATAAAGACTGTGCTAGACAACAAGAAAATAAGGATTCTTTAGTGGACAGTAAGAATAGGCATACTAATTTAAACATTAATGATCGTCCAAAAAGGCAAATAAGGGCACCTGAGCGTTTAAATTTATAGATGGGGTAGATTGTAGTATATTGAACATTGGTACTCTAAATGTTAGGTGACTTTTGGTATTACTCTTCTGTGTGTGTTTTAATCTATGGTTGTTGTTTCGATGTCTTGTTAATAGATGTCGTGCCTTGTATTAAAAGCAATGTAATATTTGTAATGCGTTAGAGTAGATAGGATAGAAAAAAAGGTCTCTCTCTCTCTCTTCTTCCATGAAGCCATCTTCGTGCAGTAGTTTTAAGGAATTAAAAATAAATCTTAAGTTTTCCACGTGTTGGCATTCTTATTGTTTAATCCGACGATACCACAACTACATTGAGATTATACCTATTTTTCAATAAAAAAATATTTTGATGCTTTATTGCTAATTTTTTGCTTTATTCTGGTTGGTACAAATTAGGAAACCAGGTAGCACAATTTAGGAAACTAGTTGCCTAAATTGTACTACTTGCAATGGTTTTCAAAAAACGCTTTCTTATTTAATTTATAAAATATAAAGGTAAAAAACTGTCAATTTTGGTAGGAAACATCACTATGAATAACAGGTCAAGTTCTCAAACCGCACAGATTAAACCGTTTACTTCTGAACGCATTTTTTACAAAGTGGTACAATATAGGCTACTTTACCCTATTATGTATAATGTTTTTAAGAAACTTAAATATAACATTAGGTAAAGTACAAGCTTCAGGAATAGTTTCTTCAGGACTGTTTATATATTATCAACACCTTAGATATGACTCATTTATTTAAATACTAGCGTAACAAAACTTCTATAAAATAATTAGAGTTTAGTAAAAATAAAAATGACAATATTATTATATTTTTTATTCAATATCCAGGAGGGTGTTAGGAATTTGAAAAATATATTTCAGATTTATTTGGTGTGGGTTTATATGGAGGATAGTAAAATAAAAGCCGATGGTATAATTAATAATTTTTATTAAAAACATATCACATTAAAAAACAAACCATATAATACTTTTGTATCTATACAGGTATTTCTTTTCTAGATTTAACACCATTATTTATAGAATTCAATCACTCCAAGCTGTTCCAGCTCACGTAAAATACGCCATATTTTATCCATATTGCAGTCAACATGCTTTTCAGCTTCTAATTTTTTTAATTCGTCAATTAGCTCGTTAACATCGTTATAATGCAACACACCGCTGGATGCAACTCTTTCAGCTGTAGGAATTTTGTGAACCACTTGTTTTTTCGGATTTGTAGAATAAATTCTTTTAGGCGGAAATAACTTTGCTATAATATTCTTGTACTTCCAATTAGTGCTTGAAAGAATGCGTTCATCTCGGTTAAAATTCCTCCTATGGACGTTGGTAAGAAGTAGAATTTCTTTGTAGTCATTTAAGTCCTTTGTCGAGTATCCTTTTGGCTGCGTACTCGTAAGTAAACTTAATAGCCCAGTCGTTAAAGTATATGTATCATTGTTAATCAATAACTTATTATTTTGAATCTCTACTGGAACATTTCCAATAAAGTACTCACTGCCATCAGTTCTAAATCCCATGACGTTTTTATCTGCCATTTCCAGGAGTGTCATTTTAATTTTTCTTTCAACCATCTTACCTCTGTGATGTCATGCAAACTAATGAGCATGCGAACTGAGTGTTTCACTATTTATTAAACCTAACACCACCCAAACACTAACCTAACACTATGCTAACACCACCCTAAACAACCCCACAACACTATCTAACATCCCCATCAACCACCTAACGCCTACATAACTGTCTAACTAGTAGAAATGCTGTTCGTAAAACCCCTGCCGGGGCAGTTTTTAACATTAGCTCTATTAAACCGATCACAGAGGGTATGTGTTTTCCTTATAGGGATGTATTTAGATTAAACCATTACCATGATAGCAACAGCTAAACGCGCATTATGAACAGTTGATATACACTAAGTTTTTATATTTTAGAGGTCCGGCTATAACTAATTAATACATATAATTTACATATAATTTACATATACACACCCTAGTGGGTAGTTTTATAAACTAAATGGCGTAACCATCATTTATGTCAAGCCCAAAAAGAATGAAATATATATAATTTTTATTTAAACTTATCTCTTTTTAAAAAAAGATTAAATAAATGACTTGTTTGAAGCGTAGTATCGGTATAATAACTGAAATATAATAATTTAATTTCTTACACACATGTTTTCACCAACAATGTGATTAATTACTAATAATTAAAAATAATTTATCGGTAAAATAATTTATCGGTAAAAGTTTTATCTTTTTGAAGTCCGTAATGTTCTATGTATTTTCATATCCCTCGTGTCTTGGGTAGGGGTTAATCGGTTAACTACCCCCTTCTATTTTTAAACATCTCGCCGATTGATATTAACACTAGAATATTTTGTAAAAATTCTTTCAGATTCGATTGCAGTTAAGAACGCGTTTGCCAAGTTGGATCTTTTTTCTTTGAACGTTTGAATATATCGCGAAAAACTTAGAAATTTCCAAGCCAGTCTTTAACGACCTAGAACGATTTAAATACCGAAGCTCCAAATTTCCCACCACCACCACCATGTCGTCGTCGTTGTCAATACCACGTGTTAGAGTAGTACACACTTCCAGAGAAAGAGAACCCTACGAAAATGTAGGAGATAACAATAAATGTTATTTATGTTATGGGAAAGTCAATACCAATGGGTTGTGGCTCTCCAAAAACTGCATTCTTTCTCATAGCAAGTGTCAACAGGAAAAGCGAGCTCATCTGAAACAATACATTCGAATGGGGTACCACATGACGTGACAACCGTATGATACCTAATAATGTAAATATTGTGTTTATATTTTTAATTTTTTTTATGAAATTTTAATTTTTACAACAATAACTATGCCAATGATAAAAGTTAAATGCATTTTCCTTAGAACAATTTAGGTTATTATGGACGCCGTGTTTATTGCAATGGTAAGACTTAAAAATATTTCTTAAATATACAGTTTTTGAGCAGTTTCTCGACCGAAATTTCTTCTGTCATTAGGACATCGCCATCAAGTTGACACCAGCTCAAACCGTGTATATGCTCTGTTGGAAAGTTAAAATGTTATTGCAGCTTAGTATTAGGCCTAGGAGAGGGTAGATAATATTAATTCTAAACCATTATACTGAATATTTAAATTTTTTTCTGTTTATTAGCAAACTTTTTTGTTTAATTTCAAGGTATTTATTTTATTCAAACTATATAAACATGGACTGTGATAGGAAAAATTGTGTTACACCAGAACAGATAGGTGACAGAATTTAGGCACCAGCAAAACTACCAGAGTTAAGCGCTAACTTAATTAGTAATTGCGTAAAAAAGAAACATTATATAGAAAAATTCGAGCTTCCAATTTATTGTAAGGGGTAGGCTCTTCGAGTTCTTTCTTAGGCTAGTAGAAAAAAGGTATAAGATTTAGGCTAGTAGAAAAGTCATGAGGTATAAATAGCTATTTATTTCGATCTATAATTTTACATGATTTGCTATAATATTACTTAGTAAATCTTTGAGTTGTTCTAAAAGTCCTAGATTAGGGCATTTAATACCAAAGAAATTAAGATCCATCTTTCCTGAACTAACGAGGCTGTTGGTAAATTCATTATATTCGAAATACATGCCCTTTTGAAGGAAGTATAGACGACCATTTGTGTATCGAAATACGCCATCTACTCGGGCAGGAACGCCAGTAAAAAGTTCCGATATTAGGTGTGTTTCTTTCGGTTTAAAGCTACATTCATCCATGCCCCATACCACAAAGTTATTGGTAAACAAATAGGTTCGTCCCTTATTAGTGTTAACTGCTGCAGAAATGATAGTTTTATCACCTCTTCTAGCAAGCATATTAATATTTTCCGAGCGTATTAATTTAAAGGTTCCATATTCAAAAAAGTAAATTGTATCACCCACAATGGTAACAATTTCGCCATTGGGTCTTTCATAAATAGCTGTAATGTTTTCTAAATCTTTTGGCAAGAATGGCAAGTAATCAGTTATCAGGAAAGGCTTGTTATTAATTTCTTTGTTATTTAAATTCAGCATCCACACATATTTTTCATAAAATATATACAACTTATTTTTTACCACTAAAAATGTGTTAAGTGTTTTAAAATTTAAATCACATAACTCTGGTCGTATCTCGATTTTCTGCGTTGTTGTTTGCAAACTCGGGGTTTTTTCCGTTGGTTCCCGTGGCGGCACAGGCTTTTCTGTTGGTTTCATACTTGGTGGTGGTGGTGGTACCGGTTTTTCCGTTGGTTTCGTACGTGGCAGCAATGGTTTGTCTGTTGGTTTCGTGCGTGGTGGAACAGGTTTTTCCGTTGGTTTCATACGTGGTGGTGGTGATGGTTTTTCTGTAGACACCAAAGGTGTCTTTGCAGGTATGGGATTCGGTAGCGATGGTATAGGGCGTGTGATTGGTCCATAGGTGTCTTTGCAGGTATGGGATTCGGTAGCGATGGTATAGGGCGTGTGATTGGTCCATAGAGTTGTTGTATGCCATATATATCATCCGTAGATAGGTTATTGCGTTTTTGGTACCATGGGAGCATAATCGCATTCGGGTCCATTGAGTGCTCTAAGCCTAGAGCATGGCCAATTTCATGTACCATTACCCCCAATAAATTGTAGTGTGTCTTATAAAAAATTGTTGTCATAAAACTCCATGGAAGGCGATCATTTATATGAATTTCTACATTACTGCCGCCGTCGGGGAAATAAGCATGTCCTAATACTCGATCGGCTAACTCGAATGGACAGGAGCTATTTTCATTTGTCATTGAGTGGTTTGCGTACTCAAAGGCGATAGTTATGTTTGCATCCTTCTGTTCTGTCCGGGTAAAGCGAAGGTTGGATGCTGCTTCCCAGATCCCAAAGGCCTCGTTTGCTGCCCTCTGATATGGATAACGAGATGTAGCATATGTTGGAGGATAAATATTCCATGTTAAATCTATGCTAGACCACTTTGTAGGGTGTGTTTGAAACTGCGCTACATCTTTAACGCCACATCGGGGTTGGCGCATCAGGTTTATCGTTTTTTCGTTTAAAGTTCCATCTGCGGGTAACTCATAGCTTTCTTGGAATTGTTTCAAACCTTGAGATATTGCTATCATAGAGTTGCTGGTATTAGTGTTGTTAAGGTACCCATATTGCGCTAAATATTTCCATGCGTCTGCTTGAGTGAATTGTTCTTCTTCTGATTTTAACTCATATTCATCATATTTAACTTCATCTATAGAAGGTATTCCTTCTTCGCTGGATACTGATTCTGCGTGTACAGTACTTACAAGCGCTAAGGTTAATATTATTAACAGCTCCATCTTGCAAAAAGGCTAAACTATACGTCCGTCTTGTTGAAAGGTGCATCTAGGACTGATTATTTTAGAGTCAGTGATGCCTATTTATAATAAAACAAGTCTTTCCAGTCCTCTCAAAATACTCCATATTTCACTAGAATTAGCATTAATTTCTTCTAAATATTTCATTTTCCCTTTAGCTCTGGTCGATACTCGCTACAATCACAAGCCCTACCCCAAAATCACTCTTTGAACATTGTGGTTGCTTTGACAGACTAGCAAAGACTAATTGTTTAGCAGTAAAACTAAACATATGCAATAATAAAAGTGGTGGGGGTAAATTTTTCTAACGAACCGAGGTTATAAATAGGGGTGCATTACACCCCTGAGCTCATTATTTCATTAAACGCGCAAGCGAGCAGACGTGTTAAAATAAATATTTTTGTTACAGAGAAAAAATGGTTTTCGCAAGCGATTACGTGAAAGCAATTAAAGCTCAGGTGGGCCCTAATTTAACGGTTGAGACCTGTGGTAAAATTTTAAAGGAATGTACTCTCGCAATCAGGAATCTGAATAAAAAACTGAAACATGTCAAATCTGTGTCTGAGAAGGCGCACATTTCGGCTTGTTTGGGACAGATTAAGGGCTTTCAACGGCTCTTAAAAGATAATAAGGTCGGGAGTGGGAGCGGTATTAGACGAGCTAGAACAGCAACCTCTCGAGTTCAGTGGGATGATGTTAATTCAGCCTTTCAATCTCGCATTAGGACAGGTGTAATCACTAATATGAGCCATACCGATGTATCCCCGTTTTTGGACGACTGTTATGTCCTTTTTAAACGGAGGATACAGAATGCTCTGAAGAAGAACGAGGCTCTTAAGGTTAACGCAGTATTGTGCGGCGAGTTTAAAATTAGTAAGGCTGATGAGGTCGTAACTGAAAATAAATACTTAAATACTGCCAACGCTCCGATTTACCCTGATTCTAATTTGGATGCTTGATTCAGCGATAAAGTGATTCAGCCACTTTTAACTGATATGGATACGTTTAACGAGGGTCGTTCGGGCTGGGCGTTGAGCAGGATCAATAATTTAACGTTAAATATCAATAGCTACAACCCCCTACGTGCTGGCGGTCATATCGAGCTTCCAAACTCAATTGCCAACAAGCATGCGTGTATCAACGTCAAAAATGCTGATGACATGTGTTTTGCATGGGCAGTTGTTTCCGCCGTGCACTCCGTTAGCATGCACTCTGACAGGACATCATCATACCCAAACCCAAAGGATGTGCTTAATTTAACGGGGATGCAGTTCCCCATGACAGTACGTCAGATTCCAAGGTTTGAAGCTCAAAACAACCTCTCTATTAATGTATACCGGCTACAGAAATTTAAATATAATTTTCAGGTTTTTCCTTCATATTTAACCGAAAATAAACAAAATAAACACATCAACTTACTTCTTATTCAAGACACTTACACTGATGACGCTGAGTTTGATGATTTGTCGCCAGTTAGATATCATTATGTATGGATTAAAAATCTATCACGTTTACTATCTAAACAGCTTAGTAAAGAAAAGATTCAAAAGTTCTTTTGTGACCGTTGTTTGCACTATTTTAGATCCAATGATAAATTGAACGCGCATGTGAAAGAGTGTATTAAAATAGACGATGGTTTAGTGCCTAAAATACCCTCGAAAGAACGGTCTCTTATCAAATTTAAGAATTTTGAGTTCAAGGAAAAGGTTCCTTTTGTTATATACGCCGATACTGAGTGTTTGCTGCAGCCTGTACAGGACGATTTGAGCAAAAACACGCAAAAATACCAAAAACATCTAGCATACAGTGTAGGGTATTACGTAAAATGTTGTTATGATGATACACTCTCCTTTTACAGGTCATATACAGGGGCAGACTGTATGAAATGGTTTGTTACAGAACTAAGTGATTTTGCCGAAAACGTCGAAACAGTATTTTTCTGCGATTTATCTATGGAGAAGTTAACACCCGAACAAGAAGATCAATTTAACAATGCGACAGTTTGCCATATTTTCGAAGAACCTTTTTCTGAAGGAGATAAGCGCGTGCGAGATCATAATCATATCAATTCAAAATGGCGGGGAACTGCCCATGAAACTTGTAATTTAAATTACCAGGATTGTCGCACTGTTCCTGTTTATTCCATAACCTTAGTTCCTATGACGGTCATCTGTTAATAAAGGCGTTGGCCGCTGTAGAAGGGCCAATCGATGTTTTACCTGTTAACAAGGAGAAATATATATCTTTCACCAAGCAGATTAAGGATAATACGGTTAAATTTCGTTTCATAGACAGCTTTAGATTTCTGGCTTCCAGCCTTGATAAGCTGGCATCTTACCTAGAGAACTATCCCATTCTAAAGTCGGAATTTAAAAACTTGTCCGAGGAACAGTATTCGTTACTTTCTAGAAAAGGCGTCTTTCCATACGACTTTATGGATGGTTGGGACAAGCTAAAAGAAAACAAACTACCTGCTAAATATAGTTTTTACAATAGTTTAGACGATACTCTAATAAGTAACAAAGAATACGCACATTCCCAACAAGTCTGGGCAAGCTTCAACTGTCAGTCAATGCAAGATTATTCGGACCTGTATTTAAAGACAGATGTTTTGCTGCTAGCTGACGTTTTTGAGGAGTTTCGTCGCATTAGCATAAAAACGTATAATCTAGATCCTGCGCATGCGTACACCCTACCGGGATATGCCTGGTAGTGCATGTTGTATATAACAAAACAGAAACTTGAGTTGCTTACGGACATAGATATGGTCTTATTTATTGAAAAGGGAATAAGGGGCGGATTAAGCCAGTGCTCAAAAAGATATGCCGAATCTAACAATAAATATATGAAAAATTATAATTCTAATAATGAAACAACTTATTTAATATACAAGGATGTTAATAATCAGTACGGATGGGCTATGATTCAATATCTGCCTTACGGGGGATTTATTTGGCTTTCTAATGACGAAATTTCAAATCTTGATGTATTGGAGATACCCGATAATTCTCCTACAGGGTACATTTTGGAAGTTGATCTAGAAATACCCGAATCGTTACACGATAAATTTTCAGATTTACCTCCGTGCCCTGAACATCGTGAGCCCAAAGGTTCAAAAACCAAAAAACTTTTAGCCACTCTATACAACAAAGAAAAATACGTAATCCATTACAGGAACTTAAAGCAAGCTGTTAAACTCGGTGTAAAAATTACGAAGGTACACAGGGTTTTAGCATTTAAACAATCCGATTGTCAATATATTTACCTCAACACTAGGCTTCGTCAAGCTGCCAAGAACGATTTTGAAAAGACCTTTTTCAAATTAATGAACAACGCGGTTTTCGGTAAGACGATGGAAAACATTCGAAATCATTCTAATGTAAAATTGATAACCAAGTGGGATGGGCGATATGGCGCTGAAGCTCTTATTGCTAGACCGGAATTTAGGAGCGCTGTAATCATTGATGAAAACCTTGTGATAGTAGAACTTACAAAAACTAATGTTTATTTCAACAAGCCCATATACGTTGGTATGTGCATTTTAGACTTGGCTAAGACAATGATATATGATTTTCACTATAATTATATGAATAGGACATTTGGGGATCGGTGTCAAGTGTTATATACTGACACAGACAGCCTTATTTACGAAATTAAACATGAAAACGTTTATGAGGTTATTAAAGAAGATTGCCATCAGTATTTTGATACCAGTGATTACCCAGAAAATAATGTATATGGTATTCCTAAAGTTAATAAGAAAGTTCTGGGTTTGATGAAAGATGAAAACAACGGCCGAATCATGACGCATTTTATTGGTTTACGAGCTAAAATGTATGCTATTAAAGTACAGTATACACCTGAAGAGCTCGAACAGGAACGCATCAAACTAGAACAAGCTGCTAAAGAATGTGCTGAAATCGAGAGGGCGTTGTCGAACGTGGGGGTAGTCAAAAAGATAAAGGGGGTTAAAAAGTCTGTTATAAAAAACACAATATCATTTGAGGACTATGTTGATTGCTTAGAAACTTTTACAGAGAAACATATCTCCCAAAATTTAATTCGGTCTCGAAAGCATGAGCTACATTCCATAAAACAAACCAAAATAGGTCTCAGCCCTTTTGATGACAAGCGTAAAATCACTAAATCATCGCACCTAACCTTGCCCTGGGGACATTACACCCTAATGGATGAGGATTAGGTGATGTGGTAATGTATGATTTTCCATGTACCTATATAATTACTTTTATTTTCAGAGTATCTTTAGGGTCATTATAGATTTCCGCAAATCCATTATTTGTTATAGATTGCTGCTTTAAAGCGTTTTGAAAACATGAATCTATTAGGAGTATACCAAAATATTACTGTATAACATTAAAGAGCCATAAGTTATACATGTTAAAAAAGAAGCCAACTGTTAAAAGAGACAAAAAAAATCTAAAAAACAAAAAAACATTATTTGTTAAAGATTACTGCTTTAAAGCGTTTTAAAAACAGGAATCTATTAAAAACATACCAAAATATTACTGTATAACATTAAAGAGCCATAAGTTATACATGTTAAAAAAGATGTCAACTGTTAAAAGAGCCAAAAAAAATATATAAAAATCAAAAAACCTAAAAAAGCCATTACAGTCAGTACTATTAATAAAGTACTATAAAAGATGCTAACGTGGTTTTTGCTTTGAAACTTCGTTTTCCATTCAAAAAAATCGAATGGGGTGCGACTAAGGGCTCAGTTCACGCCTGGCAGCCCCGTTACGATTCTATTTATCTAATATTTTGCTACCTCATTAATTTAATTTTAAGACTATTCTTAGATAAGTAGAATTAACCGGATGCCCTTAAACATCAACAAAATGCATTCATCTATTGTAAAAAGCTTGTAATAGTCGTACTAATCACTACATAAATTACCACTTTTTACGATAAGGCGTATGTTTTTTGTATATTGATATGATATATTTCTAATTACTAATGGTTTTAGGGCTATATCGTGGTGATACCACGTGACATACCAAAGGGTAGCTGGGGGTTTAAAACCCTCCACCAAACCCCTAAAATAGCGGTGCTAGTGAGCATCGTCAATTGCTTTTTAAACAACTTAATTAAAAACATGTGTTGAAATATACCTGGGTGTTTTTAATTAAAAGGTTCTAAGTCCTATGGGATATTTTCTAGAAGATTCTAGATAAATATATCCTAAAGTGTGAAGAAAAAGCTCTTGTAACTATTTCGTAGTGTTGTGAGGTAGTCTAGGAGGGAAAAACTATTTTCATATATGCTGTTTTCTGTGTATAATTGCGTAATAATTTTTATAATCTATGACTTACCCTAAACCTTTTTCCACAGCATTGCCGTTCCAGAACCATTATAATTTTCCGTTAAGTGTGTGTACATTGTTTCAGCAGAAGGGCCGTCTTCTTAGTCAGTACCATCTTTTGGACTTTTTTGACTTGAGATCATTAGAATATTAATTTGTATATTTTAAAGTCAAAGTAATATTCTATGGTCTTGAGTTTAAATCGCCCGTACTTTCTAGAACATTTTTCGTGCATTTACCTGTTTTTGATGTACCGTTTTCATCGGAGAGTTTAGAGCTGTAAATAATTTTGCCAGGTAGCGTATATTTGAAATTCGTTCCGGATAATATTATTATACCTCTAAGTTCTTAAAACTTCAACAAGTAAACCTACGAGGGAGTACAGCCATTTTGGTAACGTTATTGATAATATTTCACCTATTTTATAAGTTGTACTGGTATGTGTATGTTCATATTTTAAAGCACTAGCATAAGATATAACCCACTATCTTTAGCTTAAACATTACAAAATTATACAGGTGTTTATTTTAGGAATAATTGTTGTTACTAGGAATTTCTGTCGTAATATTCAAAATATATTTTATTTTATAGGGTAAAACATCTAAAAACAGAATGTAGGGCGGTTGTAGGATGGAGATAATCGGTGCGATTTTAGTACTTTTCTTGCAGATTCAATAGCAGCATATGGGGTAAGTTATTTTAGCAGCATATGGAGTAAGTTATTTGAGCAGCATATGGGGTAAGTTATTTTATTTTGTTCTATTTCTAAAAACAGTATGTCATATGTTGCGTAATATCCTGCTGAGATTAGTTTATCGAAAATTACTAGAGTGAATGAAACTGCACAGTTTAATCACTGCTAATTGATGATTATATAATTTTATGTACATAGCACTATTGAGTTTTACCGGCTTGTAGTTGGAATCACTTAATACCTTAACGCACGTGTATATAATATTTATTTTATTAACTAGTATTCTTCACACTGTAGTTAACTAACAAATAAAACTCCTGGGCCCTTGTGATAAGAAATAACAATTACGCATTCAACTTCTTCATATTTTTACCTTCCACTTGATACCAATCTTTATATGTATGGGGGATGAAAGGGGTAAACTACCCTTGGGATTTGAAGTTAATATACTGAAATTTTTAATATGGATTTTTTTTTGATATGGATTGATGAATGTTTAACTTAACTTTATTGTTTTACTGTCAAACCATCTATAAACTTTTCATATCCTATTTTGGCCGAAATAATGCTTCAATACATGCGACAGTGGAAAGGCCGATAATATATTATCAAATTACTCGTGTAAATCATTATAATAAAACGTTGCGAATATACTAGAAAATTATAGTTGATACTTAGTGTAGGAAATTCAGATGGTTCCCTACTCAGTATGAATCCTCGTCCCTCGTATTACCTGTACCCCATACACACACACACACACACACACACACACACACACACACACACACACACACACACACACACACACACACACACACACACACACACACACACACACACACCTACACACCATCACACACACCTACACACACACACACACACACACAGCCCTTTCGACTTGTCATCTAAATTTCTAAATCATATCCTAAATCATTAAACGCTGGACTGGATGGTTTGATATATCCTTGAAGAAGTCTCCTGAGACCCCCCCCCATGCAGTCGCTGATCTATCTGGGTCACTGAACCTACCCTTCCGATCATTGCCGAGTCTTCCCGAGGTTGCCCGACTCCTGCCTTGCCGCGGTATCTGCCTAGGGAAAAGTGACCACGCCCTAAAATGGCACCCAAAAAGCAGATTGAACCTCCATAAGAAATAACATAGAGTTTTGGTCGAAAAGCCCTGCGGGTTATTCTACTAATTGGTAATAGATTTAAATATTAAAAATAAATAAATACGTTTTAGTATTTTAATAAACTCCTTCATTAAAGGGATAAAAATACAGTAGACTATTTAAACCAGGCAATTCCAAACGTGTAAGTTTCGAGTCGGCGTACACGTTGGTACTGACGACCGACGTTGGTACACGTGTCTAAAAAACCTATTGTTGAAAATCAGCGACCAACATTTAATGCTAGTCGCCAACAAATGTTAACCGCTGAAATTTAACAATAGCGTTTTTAAAATCGTGTGCAAACGGATTCGCCAGCGACTCGAAAAGTATACATTTGCGGGCCCTTGTTTCAATAAAATTGATCCCACATAGAAAAAATTACGCAAAATCTCATTTATTGTATGTATGTTACAGATAATTAGAATGTGTCGATTAGGCTAAATATTACGATAAAAAGTTTTTGTCGCATTTTTTCAGTGGCAGGTACATTAAAACAAAAATAACATGATAATTTTGATAACTAGAATAGAAGGGGTTTGATATGAACGTCTGATTGAAAAACTTTCATTCGAACACTTTTCAGACATTCCTTTAAGGTCCAAGAACTAGTTCTAGTTTTAGTGAAATTTTAACGATAGAAATTGTATTATGAGCAGTAAAGGTTACACCTTCAGTGGCTACAAGTTTAGCTCAGAAACGGACGAAAACATGCTCTTTAAATAGAAAACCAAGAATATTAAAAGCAAATTGATTGAGTCGGCCGATACTTGGTGGAAGTCCATAACTAATATTATGGGTTAACCAGAAAAACTACTAGTTTGACTTAGTAAACTTCCACTATATTGACAAAATTATTGACATGTTTCGCTACACTGTAGCTTCTTCAGAATAAGTTTTACGAATGAGTGGTGACTAACAATTGCAATAATGTAAACCTCTAGGGTAATTAAATAATATAATAAAATAGGGGTAGGTAGATGATTTAATCTGGTACATTTGGGTTTTCCTAAAGCTTAAGATGAATATAATATTTTATTTTTACAAAGGGGTGTTATCAGACAAAATTTAATGAGGTAGAATTACTAGTAAAGCTTAAGATGCCTAAAATATTTTATTTTTACAAAGAGGTGTTAAACAAATTTAATAAGGTAGAATTACTAAGCTCTATTTGGTCATTAAGAAGTACGTTGGAGTTTTTAAGTTTATTTATTTCCATGGACTCTAGCAAATTCAATTTGACACCTTTATTTTCAATATGTAAAATTTTATAATTCGGATCAAAATTATGTTGATTTTCTACTAAATGGCAGGCATAATTAGAGTCTTGTTTATGTTTAATAAAGCTATTGTGATGTTCTTGTATCCTTTTACCAAAATTCCTACCAGTTTGGCCTATATACGTCTTCGGACAATCTTTACATGTTAATTTGTAAACACCGGATTTTTTATTTTTGTTTGTTTTTGTTTTACTATTTCTAATGAATCTGTCAAAAGAATTATTGGTTTTGTAAGCAACGTTGATATCATGTTTATTTAAAAAATTGCCAATCTTTTTAGTAGGCTCTCCAACAAAAGTAATAAGGTTAAATTTTTTATTAGGGTCCTTGATGTGTGGATAAACTAAATCAATGGCTTTTTTGTATGTTTTTTTTTCCTTAAAATTTGATCAATTAGATTAGAGGCATATCCATTATTAATAGCAATTTGTTTTATTATGTTCAACTCTTTCAAAAAATCTTCTTCATTTAAAGGGAAAGTTACAAGTCTATGAATCATGCTATGGAATGCTGCTAATTTATGTTGTATGGGGTGGCAAGAATTATTAGGTATTGTAGTATCTGTATGAGAAGGTTTGTGGTAGACAGAGAAGACATGTTTATTATTTTCTGTTTTTATAGGTAAGTCGAGAAAATTAATTGAGCCATTTAATTCTTTTTCTATAGTAAATTTGATATTATTATGTAAGCTATTGATATAATCTAGAAAAACTTTTAATTGTCTATCAGTACCTAGAAAACATGTAATGACATCATCGACGTACCTAAACCAATAAAGAAATTGTTTAAAAAGAGGGTGATTACTGATTTTATTTTCCAAAAAATCCATAAATATTTCTGCTAATAAGGGGCTGAGGGGGTTGCCCATAATTAGTCCATTTTTGCTCGTATAAAAATTATTATTGAATTCGAAATAATTTTGTTCAAGGCAGACCGAGATAGACTCTATTATTTCTTGCTTTTTAATGATATTGATATTTTGTGTACAAAGAAGTTGCTCAATCAAGTTAATAGTTTCTTTAGGTGGTATGCTAGGGAATAAATTGGTAACGTCAAAGGATATTAACTTTGCATTATTAGGTATTTTAATATTTTTTATCTTTTTAATGAGGTCTATTGAATTTTTTATTCCGAATTTAGGTGAAAATTGTGTATTTAATTTGATTATATCTATAAGTCTTTTGGAAAGTTTATACGATGGAGCTGAAAAGAAGGATACTACTGGTCTGATAGGGTAACCATCTTTATGTAATTTTATTAATGTATATAATCTTGGTGGCTGAGGGTTCATAAGGGTAAGTTTGATAGAATCCATGTCTGTAAATAGACTTTTACAATTTTGAATAATGTGTTTAATAGCTTTTTGAAACTTATCTGTTGGATCACGTTTTAAAATTTCAAAATTAATAGGGTTAAGAAAATCAATCGTTTTTTTAATATAGTCGGTTTTATCTATTGCTACAATAGTATTGCCTTTATCTGCTTTAGTGAAAATTATATCCTCAGATTTAGTTTTAATGTCAATAGCTGTTTGAATTTCTTGTTTAGAAACTGTAGGTTTTAAAAATTCTTTCTTGATTAGGTCTGATGCTTGATATTTTATGCTAGTATTAGCAGGAATATTTTTAAGTGCTAATTCTGTTTCAACGCCTAATATATCTAAAGTTTTTATAGAAATGTTTCCTTGAAGGTTGTATTTGAAACCTTTTTTAATTAATGTGTTTTCTTTATCAGAAAAATTTTTTCATGATAAATTAGTAAATCTACCAAAAAACTTATGATCTGAATGATTAGGTTTCTTATAGTTAGTTTTGGGGAAACGAGAATTGGAGGTGAGAGACTCAAGTTTTTTCTTTTGTGTTAAATATTTTTTATGAATAATGAAATTGACCTTTTCTCTGGTAGCAGAATCAAAAAGAAGAAATTCAATATAATTTAATTTATGTACCAATTCCGTATGAACTACCTTGAGATAAACGTTGTAAATACCTCTTTTTCTAAACTGAATTTTCTTTTCTTCTATTAACCACTTTTTCAAACCTGCGACTGATCCTTTTCTTGCTGCATTGCTTTTGTTGCTTGTCCTAAGCTTCATGTATCTCGGGAACACATTATTTTTGGAACACTTGTCGAAAAACCACAAATTTTGGGAACATATTGCACATCGTAATAGGAACTTAAAGTACCAGGCGGCGAGGAAACTTACTGAAGCTTCTTTTAACAAATTGATTGAGTCGGCCGATACTTGGTGGAAGTCCATAACTAATATTATGGGTTAACCAGAAAAACTACTAGTTTGACTTAGTAAACCTCCACTATATTGACAAAATTATTGACATGTTTCGCTACACTGTAGCTTCTTCAGAATAAGTTTTACGAATGAGTGGTGACTAACAATTGCAATAATGTAAACCTCTAGGGTAATTAAATAATATAATAAAATAGGGGTAGGTAGATGATTTAATCTGGTACATTTGGGTTTTCCTAAAGCTTAAGATGAATATAATATTTTATTTTGACAAAGGGGTGTTATCAGACAAAATTTAATGAGGTAGAATTACTAGTAAAGCTTAAGATGCCTAAAATATTTTATTTTTACAAAGAGGTGTTAAACAAATTTAATAAGGTAGAATTACTAAGCTCTATTTGGTCATTAAGAAGTACGTTGGAGTTTTTAAGTTTATTTATTTCCATGGACTCTAGCAAATTCAATTTGACACCTTTATTTTCAATATGTAAAATTTTATAATTCGGATCAAAATTATGTTGATTTTCTACTAAATGGCAGGCATAATTAGAGTCTTGTTTATGTTTAATAAAGCTATTTTGATGTTCTTGTATCCTTTTACCAAAATTCCTACCAGTTTGGCCTATGTACGTCTTCGGACAGTCTTTACATGTTAATTTGTAAACACCGGATTTTTTATTTTTGTTTGTTTTTGTTTTACTATTTCTAATGAATCTGCCTAAAGAATTATTGGTTTTGTAAGCAACGTTGATATCATGTTTATTTAAAAAATTGCCAATCTTTTTAGTAGGCTCTCCAACAAAAGTAATAAGGTTAAATTTTTTATTAGGGTCCTTGATGTGTGGATAAACTAAATCAATGGCTTTTTTGTATGTATTTTTTTCCTTAAAATTTGATCAATTAGATTAGAGGCATATCCATTATTAATAGCAATTTGTTTTATTATGTTCAACTCTTTCAAAAAATCTTCTTCATTTAAAGGGAAAGTTACAAGTCTATGAATCATGCTATGGAATGCTGCTAATTTATGTTGTATGGGGTGGCAAGAATTATTAGGTATTGTAGTATCTGTATGAGAAGGTTTGTGGTAGACAGAGAAGACATGTTTATTATTTTCTGTTTTTATAGTTATGTCGAGAAAATTAATTGAGCCATTTAATTCTTTTTCTATAGTAAATTTGATATTATTATGTAAGCTATTGATAAATTCTAGAAAAACTTTTAATTGTCTATCAGTACCTAGAAAACATGTAATGACATCATCGACGTACCTAAACCAATAAAGAAATTGTTTAAAAAGAGGGTGATTACTGATTTTATTTTCCAAAAAATCCATAAATATTTCTGCTAATAAGGGGCTGAGGGGGTTGCCCATAATTAGTCCATTTTTGCTCGTATAAAAATTATTATTGAATTCGAAATAATTTTGTTCAAGGCAGACCGAGATAGACTCTATTATTTCTTGCTTTTTAATGATATTGATATTTTGTGTACAAAGAAGTTGCTCAATCAAGTTAATAGTTTCTTTAGGTGGTATGCTAGGGAATAAATTGGTAACGTCAAAGGATATTAACTTTGCATTATTAGGTATTTTAATATTTTTTATCTTTTTAATGAGGTCTACTGAATTTTTTATTCCGAATTTAGGTGAAAATTGTGTATTTAATTTGATTATATCTATAAGTCTTTTGGAAAGTTTATACGATGGAGCTGAAAAGAAGGATACTACTGGTCTGATAGGGTAACCATCTTTATGTAATTTTATTAATGTATATAATCTTGGTGGCTGAGGGTTCATAAGGGTAAGTTTGATAGAATCCATGTCTGTAAATAGACTTTTACAATTTTGAATAATGTGTTTAATAGCTTTTTGAAACTTATCTGTTGGATCACGTTTTAAAATTTCAAAATTAATAGGGTTAAGAAAATCAATCGTTTTTTTAATATAGTCGGTTTTATCTATTGCTACAATAGTATTGCCTTTATCTGCTTTAGTGAAAATTATATCCTCAGATTTAGTTTTAATGTCAATAGCTGTTTGAATTTCTTGTTTAGAAACTGTAGGTTTTAAAAATTCTTTCCTGATTAGGTCTGATGCTTGATATTTTATGCTAGTATTAGCAGGAATATTTTTAAGTGCTAATTCTGTTTCAACGCCTAATATATCTAAAGTTTTTATAGAAATGTTTTCTTGAAGGTTGTATTTGAAATCTTTTTTAATTAATGTGTTTTCTTTATCAGAAAAATTTTTTGATGATAAATTAGTAAATCTTTCAAAAAACTTATGATCTGAATGATTATGTTTCTTATAGTTAGTTTTGGGGAAACGAAAATTGGAGGTGAGAGACTCAAGTTTTTTCTTTTGTGTTAAATATTTTTTATGAATAATGAAATTGACCTTTTCTCTGGTAGCAGAATCAAAAACAAGAAATTCAATATAATTTAATTTATGTACCAATTCCGTATGAACTACCTTAAGATAAACGTTGTAAATACCTCTTTTTCTAAACTGGATTTTCTTTTCTTCTATTAACCACTTTTTCAAACCTGCGACTGAGCCTTTTCTTGCTGCATTGCTTTTGTTGCTTGTCCTAAGCTTCATGTATCTCGGGAACACATTATTTTTGGAACACTTGTCGAAAAACCACAAATTTTGGAAACATATTGCACATCGTAATAGGAACTTAAAGTACCAGACGGCGAGGAAACTTACTGAAGCTTCTTTTAACAAATTGATTGAGTCGGCCGATACTTGGTGGAAGTCCATAACTAATATTATGGGTTAACCAGAAAAACTACTAGTTTGACTTAGTAAACTTCCACTATATTGACAAAATTATTGACATGTTTCGCTACACTGTAGCTTCTTCAGAATAAGTTTTACGAATGAGTGTTGACTAACAATTGCAATAATGTAAACCTCTACGGTAATTAAATAATATAATAAATGACCAAATAGAGCTTAGTAATTCTACCTTATTAAATTTGTTTAACACCTCTTTGTAAAAATAAAATATTTTAGGCATCTTAAGCTTTACTAGTAATTCTACCTCATTAAATTTTGTCTGATAACACCCCTTTGTAAAAATAAAATATTATATTCATCTTAAGCTTTAGGAAAACCCAAATGTACCAGATTAAATCATCTACCTACCCCTATTTTATTATATTATTTAATTACCCTAGAGGTTTACATTATTGCAATTGTTAGTCACCACTCATTCGTAAAACTTATTCTGAAGAAGCTACAGTGTAGCGAAACATGCCAATAATTTTGTCAATATAGTGGAAGTTTACTAAGTCAAACTAGTAGTTTTTCTGGTTAACCCATAATATTAGTTATGGACTTCCACCAAGTATCGGCCGACTCAATCAATTTGTTAAAAGACGCTTCAGTAAGTTTCCTCGCCGTCTGGTACTTTAAGTTCCTATTACGATGTGCAATATGTTCCCAAAATTTGTGGTTTTTCGACAAGTGTTCCAAAAATAATGTGTTCCCGAGATACATGAAGCTTAGGACAAGCAACAAAAGCAATGCAGCAAGAAAAGGCCCAGTCGCAGGTTTGAAAAAGTGGTTAATAGAAGAAAAGAAAATCCAGTTTAGAAAAAGAGGTATTTACAACGTTTATCTCAAGGTAGTTCATACGGAATTGGTACATAAATTAAATTATATTGAATTTCTTGTTTTTGATTCTGCTACCAGAGAAAAGGTCAATTTCATTATTCATAAAAAATATTTAACACAAAAGAAAAAACTTGAGTCTCTCACCTCCAATTCTCGTTTCCCCAAAACTAACTATAAGAAACCTAATCATTCAGATCATAAGTTTTTTGAAAGATTTACTAATTTATCATCAAAAAATTTTTCTGATAAAGAAAACACATTAATTAAAAAGGTTTCAAATACAACCTTCAAGAAAACATTTCTATAAAAACTTTAGATATATTAGGCGTTGAAACAGAATTAGCACTTAAAAATATTCCTGCTAATACTAGCATAAAATATCAAGCATCAGACCTAATCAAGAAAGAATTTTTAAAACCTACAGTTTCTAAACAAGAAATTCAAACAGCTATTGACATTAAAACTAAATCTGAGGATATAATTTTCACTAAAGCAGATAAAGGCAATACTATTGTAGCAATAGATAAAACCGACTATATTAAAAAAACGATTGATTTTCTTAACCCTATTAATTTTGAAATTTTAAAACGTGATCCAACAGATAAGTTTCAAAAAGCTATTAAACACATTATTCAAAATTGTAAAAGTCTTCTATCAAACTTACCCTTATGAACCCTCAGCCACCAAGATTATATACATTAATAAAATTACATAAAGATGGTTACCCTATCAGACCAGTAGTATCTTTCTTTTCAGTTCCATCGTATAAACTTTCCAAAAGACTTATAGATATAATCAAATTAAATACACAATTTTCACCTAAATTCGGAATAAAAAATTCAATAGACCTCATTAAAAAGATAAAAAATATTAAAATACCTAATAATGCAAAGTTAATATCCTTTGACGTTACCAATTTATTCCCTAGCATACCACCTAAAGAAACTATTAACTTGATTGAGCAACTTCTTTGTACACAAAATATCAATATCATTAAAAAGCAAGAAATAATAGAGTCTATCTCGGTCTGCCTTGAACAAAATTATTTCGAATTCAATAATAATTTTTATACGAGCAAAAATGGACTAATTATGGGCAACCCCCTCAGCCCCTTATTAGCAGAAATATTTATGGATTTTTTGGAAAATAAAATCAGTAATCACCCTCTTTTTAAACAATTTCTTTATTGGTTTAGGTATGTCGATGATGTCATTACATGTTTTCTAGGTACTGATAGACAATTAAAAGTTTTTCTAGAATTTATCAATAGCTTACATAATAATATCAAATTTACTATAGAAAAAGAATTAAATGGCTCAATTAATTTTCTCGACTTAACTATAAAAACAGAAAATAATAAACATGTCTTCTCTGTCTACCACAAACCTTCTCATACAGATACTACAATAACTAATAATTCTTGCCACCCCATACAACATAAATTAGCAGCATTCCATAGCATGATTCATAGACTTGTAACTTTCCCTTTAAATGAAGAAGATTTATTGAAAGAGTTGAACATAATAAAACAAATTGCTATTAATAATGGATATGCCTCTAATCTAATTGATCAAATTTTAAGGAAAAAAACATACAAAAAAGCCATTGATTTAGTTTATCCACACATCAAGGACCCTAATAAAAAATTTAACCTTATTACTTTTGTTGGAGAGCCTACTAAAAAGATTGGCAATTTTTTAAATAAACATGATATCAACGTTGCTTACAAAACCAATAATTCTTTAGGCAGATTCATTAGAAATAGTAAAACAAAAACAAACAAAAATAAAAAATCCGGTGTTTACAAATTAACATGTAAAGACTGTCCGAAGACGTACATAGGCCAAACTGGTAGGAATTTTGGTAAAAGGATACAAGAACATCACAATAGCTTTATTAAACATAAACAAGACTCTAATTATGCCTGCCATTTAGTAGAAAATCAACATAATTTTGATCCGAATTATAAAATTTTACATATTGAAAATAAAGGTGTCAAATTGAATTTGCTACAGTCCATGGAAATAAATAAACTTAAAAACTCCAACGTACTTCTTAATGACCAAATAGAGCTTAGTAATTCTACCTTATTAAATTTGTTTAACACCTCTTTGTAAAAATAAAATATTTTAGGCATCTTAAGCTTTACTAGTAATTCTACCTCATTAAATTTTGTCTGATAACACCCCTTTGTAAAAATAAAATATTATATTCATCTTAAGCTTTAGGAAAACCCAAATGTACCAGATTAAATCATCTACCTACCCCTATTTTATTATATTATGTAATTACTCTAGAGGTTTACATTATTGCAATTGTTAGTCACCACTCATTCGTAAAACTTATTCTGAAGAAGCTACAGTGTCGCGCAACATGTCAATAATTTTGTCAATATAGTGGAAGTTTACTAAGTCAAACTAGTAGTTTTTCTGGTTAACCCATAATATTAATATTAAAAGCTCCTAATATATTAAATTAAAGAAAAACATTTTAATATTTGT
The DNA here is from genome assembly GCA_963971165.1 of Philopedon plagiatum. Taxonomy (NCBI): domain Eukaryota; kingdom Metazoa; phylum Arthropoda; class Insecta; order Coleoptera; family Curculionidae; genus Philopedon; species Philopedon plagiatum. The sequence goes on along the minus strand of OZ020192.1, from coordinate 54,284,083 downwards.
TATACTATTTACTCTTGTGCTTACTTTTTGACCACGCCTCTGTACAATATACGAACTTAAGCATAATCTCGACACCATTAGTGGACACCCCTCTAAATGTTGGCAATATCTTTTTTGTTTAGAATATGATTTTTCGTGTTAGAGCGTGACAACAATTTAGCAAAAATAAATTTCAAGAAAGTTCTACTACTGCAACATACATTAGTAAAAAGAGCACCTATTATCTATTTATATCCTTCTCTTATCATATAAAAAACTGTACAGATAAATTTACAGACACTTCAAAGCGTTCACCGATCTTATACACATACGTACGTTTTCGGAGCCCTAATCGTAATTTCAGCAACTACTTTAAAACATAAAATAATCATAAAAGTAAATTATTTACACACGCTTAAATGTTCCGTATTAATTGGCCTCCTTACCTTGTTGCCATATTTCAGAGGCATAATAGTAAGGAGAGCATGTGGAGGTAAATGCGTCAGTGCCATTAATTAAAGTGTATATGCGTATAAAACGGTGGCGCCCCGTAGATAAAATATTGTGAACTGCATTGTATAACTGTACATGTATATCGACCCAAAATGCCTCCAAACAAAAATTGGTGAAACGTCTTCTGCTGACTTAAACCCACAAATAAATCCATTTTTCGAATGCGCCTCCGATTTTGGAGGCGTGTTCTATGAAATCATATATATTTTGGAGGCGTATAAGACATTTTGCATATATATATATATATATATATATATATATATATATATATATATATATATATATATATATATATATATATATATATATATATATACATACCCAATGCATGATACGAAGCCCAGCACATACTACCGGTGAGGGGCAGCCCACTCTAAAATTGCGACTACGGCTGTATATTCAAGGAATTTATTTTTTAACGTTAAATAAAATGTTTACCTGTGTTAGTATAATAGGTTTATATGAGATGCATTTGTTTCTAGATATCTTAGTTGTTACGAGTCCCGCTAAAATGTACGGATTTGGGAAGCCCAAAAGTATATACCGTATATAACTCCCAGTTTTAAGAAGCCTGCGGCGTTGCCACAGCATTTTTTAACGTTCTATCGATTTTTGCATATGTTTTAAATGTCTTTAGGATGCTCTTTGATACATTTCCGATTATACGAAGCCCACACATTTTATAATACAAAATATTTGGGGATATATCCGTTTGTTGTATACACTTACTACGTAACAGTCTGAAGGTTGTCGTGTCCGGATTGGCTTGGACGGCCGGCACCCTGTCGCGTGGCCGATAACCAATCAGGCGGGGCCGTGCCACGCGCCAACGGAAATAAGTTCAGTCTTTACTTTCGGCAAGATGTAAATTATGTCGGTGGTATAAAACCTGATCCAGAGGGAATAGGGAAAAGTTAGATCTTTATTTAAATCTAGGTGTTTTTTTCTCCATTTTTCCACTTAAAACAAACCAGCAATAACTTAATTAACTAAAAGAATAGAAAACAAAACAATTTTAAGCTATGCAACGCAATTCTCTTACACCTTGAATGGACTCCTGGAGCAATGGTTACATAATCATTCTGCAGCCAGTCTGGTCTCCCATAGAGGTAACATCAGTTCTCAGTTCCACTGGAATATTCGTGGGTAGGGACGCTCACGCAACAAGCCCACGAAAACTTTTGAACATAAATATGTTCATGTGTAGTATATTGCATGTTGTATTGTATACACATGTAATGACAGAGACAACGTGACATTTTATTAAGATAATAAAGAAATTTGAAAGTAAAGTAGTTCAAATACATATGTCAGGGATTATACGTACAAAAAAATTTAAGAGAGAGAGATAGAGAGAGAGAGAGAGATGCATATATCGAATTTGTATTGGGGTCAGTGGTTGACCTATTTGTATCAAGTGTGATACATGGTTGCATTCGGGAGTTAGATAGCTATTAACAAATATGCAATAATCGCTGTTCTGTACTTAAAATTCTTTTGATGATGATATATTCACCTGAAAGGTTTCGAGAAAATGCTCTTAGAATGTACAATTTATTTTTCGATATTATTAAAAATAAGTTCACTAAATAATAAATCCCTATTCGATAATTTTCAATTATTGCGAGTTTCTAGCTGGATCTCATAATTTTCTAAAATTTACCATTTAACCACATCTCTACATTAAAAGCAATAAAGATCCACAGAAGTAAGAATATTTATTTGTGTGGAGATCCCAATGGTGATCGAATTTGGGACATACAGGTTCCTGCAGCTCACCTCCCGGCTTCTGTAGATCAGTTATCAATTACCTCTCTAATAAGTTTTGCAGGCTCCTTTTTTTCTGGATGTCGTCGTTCCGGATAACGCTGTGCATAAACTCGACCTGCCAAAAAACATCAGTTCGTTTCGCATTCCCTAATATGAAAATCATATCTACGTCCTCTTCTCGGTTATACTCCATGACCAAAAATAATACTTGAATGTAAACAGCTGAAATAATTAATAACAGTGTTTCAAACTTTTCCATTACTAAACTCAAAATATGCTTTTTCCTACAACCACCTATGAAAGTGAGAAACAAAGCACGGTTAACTTGGCTAGAAAGTGCCTTATATTACACGCGTGTTGAAAAGTACTTTTCAACACATGTGTTGAAAAGTATTTGAACAGATGGTACCAATTTCATTTTTTTTATTTTCAACACGTGTGTTGAAATATTTTTCAGCACACGTGTTGAAAGTGGGGGTATTAAATAAATACAGAAATTGGGGTTTCTTGGTAAATATTTTTGTGGTCGTAGGAAAAATATTTTTCCTACGACCACCTATGAAAGTGAGAAAAAAAGCACGGTTAACTTGGCGAGAAAGTGCCTTATATCACACGCGTGTTGAAAAGTACTTTACAACACGTGTGTTGAAAAGTACTTGTCAACATGACATTTAAATAGATGGTGCCAATTTCATTTGTTTTATTTTCAGCACACTTGATGAAAATATTAGTGTTGAAAGTGAGGGTTTTAAAAGACAGAAATTGCAAATATTGCAAATTGTAAATATTTTTGTGGTCGTAGGAAAATTATTGTACATTACTCGTGTGAAAGTAATTTTCGCACACTCGTGGGATTATCGCACTCGGCTGTCGCCTCGTGCGACAACATTCCCACTCGTGTGAAAAATGTCACTTTCAACACTTGTTATGTAATATACTATTGCCTCTTTAATAAACTTTAATGTCAATAAATTGTTTTTCACCTTCGATTTTTATTCATTAAAATTGCTATTGCAATAGTTAAGAAAATGAGTTTTCGGCGAATAATTTTTAATGTGTTAGGAATTGCGATAGGATTGTAATTAGAAAAATGTTTGTTTTTTTATTCCGCATCGAATGACATAAAAATATACAGGGGCTCCAATTGAAAATAAGAAAAATAAAGTGCTTTAAAATTTGAAAAAGTTTGACACTAAATTTTGATCACCCTGTACATTTCGAATTAATCAAACTTGGGTAACGAGACTGCTAGACCTCACTTAATAAGTACCTTGTATAATTTAATTAACGAGGCACTATTTGTATTTTTTATTATTTTTTAAAACCAGTGGTGCCAAACTGATTTTTTTTGTTTTTACTTTTTTTCGCTCATATCCACGAACCGATTTCAATAAAACTTTAGGGTTATGTAGGTACCCATAAGAGGCACCCAAATAAGCAACAAAATATGTGGCATGCAGTCTAAAAATATATCTTCATGACGTCACACTTTTTTGTGACACCCTGTATAATGAAAAATATTTTTATGAAATGCGCCCTAAGATATACGTAAAGCCTGCAAAATATCAAAATCCTAACTTAATTAATAACTGGGCTACAGAAGACGGGAGGTGAGCTGAAGGACCCTGTATATACAGGGACAAACGAAAACTGAAAAAATATACTTGTCCAGTTTGGGATAGGATATAAAATATTTCAAAATACGTTAATATTAAGCTGCTTGATAGGTTAAAAATACCTCTTCTTGTATAAAGCACGCAAGTACGCTGGTAGATATCACAGTATATGAGTATGATCTATATATTTTAAAGAAAAACATTATTCGTTTGTGACTCCATTTTATAAATGATGATACAACGAAAGTTATTCGTAAATTTGACGCTTATTATAGTATATAAATATCGAGATAAATATAGATATATAAATAGTTCAAAAGCGTATTTTTAACTTTTTATTGAATTTGTCTTCTTACCATCGTAGATATAAGTATCTACCTCGTTAATACTTCATTTCTGTAACCGAACTTTTCTTATCAACTTACTGTATTTTAGAACTCCTTTGAAATATGAATACGAACTGCGTAATATAAATCGGTCAGGACTGGAGGCACCGGAAATAACACATATAGAAATGATTTCGAGTAAAATCAGCTATGCCCTTAAAAATCCTTCAAAACAAACAATAATGTTAGTAAATATACCAAAAATAATAAAAACCAAACAAATAAAGATCAAAAACGCAGTTGTTATAAATTAAATTGTGGTTCATGTGAAAAAAGTTACTAGGCCAAACAGGACATAACTTCAAAATTCGCATTTAAGCACATAAACGAGACTTTTTAAATGAACAACGTAATTCAGCATATGCAACCCATCTTTTGACATATAATAAAGATTTTAATGAAGATTTTAAGTTAAAAATATAGAAAATAAAGGTAAAAAACTTTCCATGTTAGAATTATTAGATTAACTAACGAACTAAAAAAGAAAAACCAAATCTTAAATGACCAACAATTCACCATTATTAAACTTATTTTAATAAGTTGTTTGATTTGTTCTTGTTGTTTTATTAGTCAATAATTTTGTTATGAATATTAGCGATAAAATTCACCTGAATACAATTATGTCACTGTAAAATTGTGTTAATTAGATAACCAAAATTAGGTACAAAACTATTTAAGAACAATTCTCATTTGTAAGTTTGTTAGTCGCATTTGACGAAGTAGCAGTGCTACGAAACATGCCATGCATTTTTTAAATAAAAAAGTGAAAATCTTTCACAGTTTTCTCTAAGTGTAGAGTATTTGTATAATATTGTTTGGCCACACGGTACACAATTGCAGTATGTCACTTCCTTTATAAGTCCAATATGCTTCAATATTCCCACTCATGGCGGGTCTTTAAAAAAAAGTGTACTACTTTTAAAGTAAAAAAGCATTATTATGAAAAACTCATAGCATTCCTTTCAACTTTTCTCTGTCCTCTCTTTATAACCCAACACGATTTAAACGATTATTAAAATTAAAACAAGAAAAGAATATAATAATGGCGATCTAAACAATGTTGCCAGTTTTAGAGGGCTTCTTATAATGCGCAAGACATACTGGGCTGGCTAAAATCGGTGTTATATATTAAGTACATATACTGCTAAAGTCAATCTCCCCCTACTGGCAAGTCGTTTGAACTAAAGGTACATGTTTTGAGATATTGTATCGATTTTATGAAGCCCCACAAAATTTTCTGAAATTGGCGTGGTATTATATATATGGCATGGTTGTGCTTAATACATGCTAATTTTTTAAGAAGCCCGAACCGGGCCTTCCTAAAACCACTGTGGGCTTCCTAGCATCTGCAGAACATGGTATTTTTGGCTTATATTATATATATATATATATATATATATATATATATATATATATATATATATATATATATATATATATATATATATATATATAGGGTGTTTAAAAAAACATGTGCCATCGCTCAAGGAGAGATTCCTTGTAAGAAACTAAGGCAAAAGTTTATATAAACATGGGTCCGCAGATGCTTCGTTTCAAAGATACAGGGTGTTAAAGTTTTGAATTTTTTTCAGTTTTTCAAAATGGCTTCATCAATTTTGATGAAATTTACACTGTGTAAAGTACTTAAATTAAGAATAATTCTGACCATTAAAAGACTTTGACAGGTCCTCCAGGGGCGTACATATGAGAAGACGGTACAATATTTTTCCAATAAAAACATGTACGCCACTGATTTTTTCATATTTTCTTATATCGATCAAATAGTATATTAAATTCTTAACAAAACTTATCTCTTCATATTTTTTCAGTTTTCATTTCGTTTAGGAGATAAATGTAATTTTATTAACCGTCTTACTGGTTTAGTTTTCTCAACCATCGGTTTCAACATGTAAAGACCATTTAAAAATTTAACGTCCTGTATCTTTGAAACAAAGCATCTGCGGACCCATGTTCATATAAACTTTTTGCCTCAATTTCTTTCAAAGAATCTTCCTTTAAGCGATGGCACATGTTTTTTGAAACACCCTATATATATATATATATATATATATATATATATATATATATATTTCAATTGATTAATTTATATAATAAAATAATATAATGTTAAATATAAGATTTGCCGCCAACAAGCACGTCTTCGGGGGTTTTAGCAAGTTTATTTATAATATACATATATGAAATCATATTTAAATTGTAATTAATTGGCTACTGAAATGTGAGCTATATTCCAAGTTTTGTAAGCGCAATATTTGGATTTTCATCTACAGTATTAATTGTTGCATTTTTGTCTGAATTATCGCGTACTATAAAATAAGTTCTTGTTTGGCATTTAAAAGAATTATTTTGTAGTCTTCAAAAAACCCCATTAAGAATTTAAGGGGAATGAAAACATTAAATAATCCTGTTGTTATTATTACGTTTTTAAGTTTATTGCATTCATTTTTATTATACGACATGTATCCGTTTATTGTCGAAGTTAACCCAACATCTCTAACTGAATCTATTGTAACACCGTTTAGTTGATAACGCATTTCTATAAAAAGGAATGCAATCCCATTGTTTATCAATTTTAATGTACTTGAGATAGTATTATTATCTTTTGTTAGTTTACACTCTATGTAAAGAAAGCTTTCGGAAGGAAGAGTATACTTGTCTACTTCATGAACAGGTATTATAATTTCATCATTATTTCCCAATTTAGTAGGTAGGTATGGTTCATAACCATGAACTTCGGAATGCACAATTGAATTATCTATGAAAAGACCTTCTGTTACATTAAGGACATCCATTATACTAAAACCTTTAAACCTAGATATTTCAAAAAGCTTATATTTTCAGGTGGTATCCCTGGTGTGCTTCTCTTTCTAATAATCTTTGGTTTACGATGTTTAGTCTTCTTATAGTTTTTATTAAGTTTTGTGGGTAAATTGAAGGTTTTTCTATTATAAAGAATAACCATTTTACTTCTTTTATATGCAACCTTATAGTTACAGTCTCGTCTCGAAACTCAACAATATTTAAATCTTGGTCTATTACCTTTACTGTTATTTTATCTATTACTTTAACTGTAACAGGAAAATAAATAATATTTTGGGGGCTTTCTATTATTTTAAATCCAAGGCTTACATTAGGGAAAAACTGGTGAATAATGTGTACAGGTTTTCCGTTCAGATAGGAGCCTTCTGTGATACTGCAGTCTATGCATAAAGAATTACCTTTTATAATCTCTACCGGATTTTCCGATGTTCTTGGAACTCCATCACCAGTTATAATACCCTTATTAAAACCCAAAAGCTTTCCTATTGTTCCATCTTTAAAAATAACATCTGTAGTAGACTTTATTGATGATTTTAAGTTTATGGGTAAGATATAAATCTTTGATGATGCAGCGTTTTTTTTTCACATTTCGTTGGTTTTGTACTGGATTAATATTTTTGGTTGTTGTCGATATAAACGTCAGTTCACTAAGAAAGTTTAAGATTTAGTATTGGTTTAAAGTAAGGTATTTTAGTTGATCAGTTATGTGTTGCCAGGTTTTTGTTCAGTCGAAAACTACCACCAAGAGCAAGATTTTTGAAAAATACCGAAGAGCTTAAGCATAAAATTTACATATCCTTTTAAAGTATTTTTATAACTATTTAGTTAATTTTTTAATTTAGCTAGTTTGAATTTAGTAGATTTCTTTAACAACGAGACTATAAATTAGGTGTCGAAAAGTCAGAAAAAAACTTTTTGATCAGATTGGGTCTTAGAAGAAGCTTAAAAATGCATTATTTATTCCACCTCAAAATATTGCCTTTTCATAACTAAAGGCGAAACACTTGGCTTATTTATCTGAGACAGCCCACGTAAACTTCAAGCATAAGTACTAACGTGTCGTGGGAGTCTGAAGAGACAAAAATGCGATCAATTGACACAGGATTTAAAGGATTGAAGATTGGGAGGGGAAGGGAAAACGTCTGCAGACAATTTGATCTATAATCTGGAGGCCCTTGCATACGTAACGCGCCTTTTGTTGTTCTATTATAAATAATTAACAGTGCTAATTATAGCGGTGAGGTCTTCAAAGCAAATTCCGTGTAAGTATCGATAGAAAATGGATAAATAAGAGAGTTTGGTTGGGAGGACTGAGTCAATGATGAGTCGAATGGCTCTCATTTGGAGGTCTTAGTTGGGAAACATAAAGAGGGTGTAATTAGACATGGAAGAAATAGTTTTCTGGCTCGAAAGAGAACCCCAAGCTTTTAGCTGCCGATGTGGCTGATAGTTAAATCTAATTTAAATTAAATTTGGTATAGGTAATAAACAAGATTTTAAAGATAAAGTGGAAAAATCTGAAACCAAATGTAGAAAAATGGACATACCTTCTCGTACATTATTTTTTATACTTTAGAACTATGATATGTTTGAAACAAATGGTGTGCAAGAAGTAGTATAGGGAGAGAGCGCGAAAGTAACATAAGAGAGAGGTGGTAGGGAGATAGGTATCATAACAGAGAGCTAGCATAGGAGAGAGGAGAGTTGGTAAAAGAGAGAGAGAGGTAGCATAGGAAAGAGGAGAGCTGGTAGAAGAGAGAGGTATCATAAGAGAGAGGAGAGCTAGTAAAAGAGAGAGAGGTAGTATAGGAGAGAGGAGAGCTAGTAAAAGAGAGAGGTATCATAAGAGAGAGGAGAGCTAGTAAAAGAGAGAGAGGTAGCATAGGAGAGAGGAGAGCTAGTAAAAGAGAGAGGTATCATAAGAGAGAGGAGAGCTAGTAAAAGAGAGAGGTAACATAGGAGATAGGGGAGGTAGTAAAAGGGAGAGAGAAATCCGAATACATCCGAAATCCATCATTAAAACCAGTCATAAAACTTGATGAAATCTATCGTTACAAGAAGAGGAAGCGCATTGTTTTTATCATTCTAAATCACCATGTATATGTGCACTTACTAATGTATACAATTTATATAATAAGTATTTAATGATTGAATAAAACACATAAATATATTAAAGTTTTTTATTTAAAAAATTACAAATTATGTTTAATTAGGTATCTTGAAATCTTTCTTGAATAATTTCAGGTGACAAAAACTTCTTTACTTCATCCAAATGCTCCTCAAATCCCATTTCCTTTATGGTTTGCACAAAAATTCTTATATTAGAAGTATGTAAAAAGATATTGCATTCTTCAGAAGCTTTTTCATGTTTTCTTGCCATATCCATACATTCCTCATATGTATAGAATCTTTCAAATCCATATTCAGCCTCATGGTCAGCGTCATATTCTAAATTAATAAAGTGTTTTGCTAAGTTTTTCACAGCAGTTGTTAATTTATATGCTGCTCGTTCACGAACATATGCTAACCACATCTTGTCTGAGAATATTAATAAATGGTCACAAAATTTTTACATAAAAAATTAAATGGAACTGGTGGGAAGGAGAAGCGGGAGGGGTTTCATTCAATCACAATTACTAATATAAAGTTATATCAAGCGTGAGGAATAGGGTGGGGGAGGTTGAAAAAGTTCATACTACTACTACTGTCATATTTTTAAAATTTTATTTTCAATACAACTTTTTACAAACTCATTACAGGTAAATGTTTCAACATCTTCAATAATAAAATCAGCATAAAAAGTTAACAACTCTAGAACACAACAAACATTTATACTGTTTGTATTTTTTAGAGGAGAAATAACATCATGAACATTTTTTATTAAATCGCCACTTTTAGTTGAAATTCCACTAACTAGAATATTGTAATAAACTGAAAATTCTTGGGATTTCAAAATTTCGAAACGACATTATTAAATTTGTCATGTTAATTAGTTCATTTATAGTATCACCAGCTAGAAATATTTCATTCCCGTCATTTTGTACAATTTTACTAATTCTTGAATCACCAATAAACACAAAGTGGATCTCATAACCATTTCCCTGCATGGGTTGCCACCCGGTGTTGTTGGAATAAATAAAACTCAGCATTATTCCTTGATTATTTGAAAAAGACAGTCACTGATCTTCGTTAAAAATCACATTCTGGTTATACTTGACTCCTCCAAGTTTAATAACAGGTATATAATTTTTTTCCAAGGAAAATCCTACGCTGACCCATTTGGACTTGGATTTGTTTATATAGTAAACGGTTTCATTAATTAAAACAGCTCTGCGTTTTTTTACTAAAATCTTGGTTCATTTTGAGGTTATATGGAAGCAAGAGATACAAAATAAATGCTAGTAGAATCTTTTCGTTTGGTGTTTAAATAGACAGTATGTTAAGAGGGGGGAGTATCATAATATTTTTGGATAAAGGATAAAAAACTAAGACAGGAATGTGGGATCCGTTTTTTTCTAGCATGCATCGTTAAGACGCTACAACCAGTCAAAGTGGCAAAATTTCATTTTTTACAAATGTTAATCTCAAAAACGGTTAATTTTAGATATGAAAAACCTTATAGCAACTTTACTTAAATTAATCCCAACGATCCAAAAATATCATAAAAAATGGGGTGTCTCATTTAAAACTTTGTCATGTACCTTAGTACCCTGTATATTTCACAATAATTGTAAAATGTACAGATTTCGAAACTTTATTTTGTCCACGACTGTACATAATAGAACCCCTGACAATTTTTTTCTATAAATTTTTTTCATATGTCTACCCAGTTTTAACGGTTTTTCAGCTCGTTAATTTTTTCAATGTCAGTATATGTAAAATTTAATTTAATTCAAGAAAACCTGCCGTCGTCGGGTACGCTAATTGGTATGCAGTCCGAGGACGATAATATTTTAGTTTGCTTTCGGTCGGGTTGGGTTATTAAGTAAGTAATTAAAATAATTGCTGAATATATCGTTTTGTGTTTTCGTTACGGAAGTTTTTAGTGTACATATTTATGGTGTGTTAGCATGTGAAAATAATTTAGCTTAATTAGGTATAACTGGAGAATTATAAGAGATGTAAGCTCTATCGTTTTGTTGTTAATAGTTTGAAAATATATTTGTGAATTTTTTTTATAGAACCAATATGCTCAGGTGAGAACGTAAATTAAGAACATGGTTTCATAACCCATGGATATGTCTTAAGAAGTTTGCAAGCTTATTTTAAAAACAATTTTTAATGACATAATCTGTATTTTTTATTTTTAAATTCTATGAGAAAAATATTTTCTGCGACTAACCTATCGTTTTAAAATTTATATTTATTAGGTAAAATAAACCAAGTAATGTTTAAAACTTTTTTATTCAATCGAAACAAATCCTAATAGTGTACAAGGTAGTACTCTTTTTGAAAGAAAGTAAACACAAAAAATGTATACAACAAATTCGAAAGGCCAAGTGAAAAATGTAGTAAAGTTATTTTTTGTAACAAAGGTTTATGAAGTAATATGTTGATTGCCTATAGAATAGAATACAAACGAAAGTTAAACATGAAATAAGTATTTAAAATACAATATGAAAAATATGACTTCACTTAAATCTAAAAACCATCACAAATGATTATTAATGATATCAATCAGTCTTTCACTTTCTAAAATCGATGCGCGATTTTCCAATATCGCTTTTTCACGTTTGTTTAAATGGTCTAAAAGTTCATTAATATTAGCAATCATGGTAGTGTACTGGGTAAGGCGTCTTTCCATCTCTAATCTCGTTAATTTTATTTCATCTAACTGCGTTTCCGTTTCGAGAGCAAGTAATGCCCGTCTCTCCGTGTCGTCATCTATCATTTCTACATCATTAAGTATAAGACGTTCCTGGACTGGACTTCCTGGAATTTCCTGGATTGGACTTTCTGGAATTTCCTGGACGTCAGGGTGGACTGGAATTTCCTGGACAGCGGGTTGGACTACAGCGATGTCCTGAACAGCAGGCTGGACTACAGCGACGTCCTGGACAGGCATTTGGTTCTGGTTGATTTTGGATTATATCTTCCAAGTTAAATGCGTCTCCCAATAAATTTTCAGGAAGTTCTTGGTTCATGAGATTTTGAACTGCTTCGCTTACCTCGTCTCTAGCCGGTCTGATTACTATGTTTTCTAAAATATTGACTCGTCCACTTAAAAGCGCAAGTTGGTTGATACTTGGCTTCGAGTATATTTTTTTATTTTTAACTTTTTTCAAGAAGAGTACTACCTTGTAGACTATTAGGATTTGTTTCGATTGAATGAAGTACTGTTTTAGCGCTCCCTAGCCAATATATACACTCTCTGAACAAAAAAAGAAAAAAATCTCAATTTATATGCAAAGAATTAAAGCGAGATGCAAAAATGCATGTAAGAAAAAATAAAGGTTCGCCAGAGATTTTAAAATGTGTGCAAAGGGGCAATCATTAAAAAAGAACTTAAGTAAACCTGCCCTGGTAAATTGCGAATACAAAATTTACATTCATGCATTGCAACAAAACTGCCCACGTTGATTATATTAAAATTTAACCATGTTGATTTTCTGACAAAGTAAAATATATTAAGTAGGTTTTTGGTAATATGGACTTAAACAAAAAAATTATCGTAAGAACACAGAATAACTATCCCAGTTTAAAAAATCTCCTAGAGTATATTACTCCATTTTCCTATATTTAATATAAAATAAAAGTTGGCAAAGTTATTATTTAAGCTGTTATGCATATAAGTTAAAAAAAAATGTGAAAAAATTTCTAAAAAATCTCCCAGACGGAACCAGTTTAAAAATTCAATACCACACAAATTTCAAGCATAAACATTACATACGTCTAAACATTAGGTATTGTACTATCTACATTAACTGTAACATATTTCAAGTCTTAACATTAACTCAATTGCCAATAAATTTCACTTTATAATCTGCTTCGCCTCGGTTTTTTTTGCTTTTTTCTTTTAAGTATCATTTCGTATTTTTAATGACATGCCAAAGCAGATGCAGCTGTCTTTCTACCATGTCCTTAACTTTTAATAAAAAAATCTTTAACGCTTTTTGTAGTTAAAATGGTTATTGCATCCTGTAAAGGTAAGAATATGCAGACGACCAGCTCCACAAATAAAATAAAATCATTGTGATTTTCTTACCACATATGAAAGTAAATAAATACAATAACATACGAGAATTTTAGAAACCATTTTATTCCTATAAATATTTTTATAAACATTATACACTAGGGCGCAAATATCTATTACATAAGCATCGCAAGGGTTGCAAATGTTTAAATATATTAGGTTTATATGTTAATGAAACTTTATACCGAGACAATGTAGCTTGTTAAAATCATTACTAATAAATAATACTTCTAACTAACATATGAACTATTATAATTTGTTTGACATTTAAAAAAATACATTTATTAAAATACAAGTAACAATATGTTTATCTACATTATTCTACTTGAGATGTGGTACATATGTTTCTATTGCAAATGAAACACGCTTCCTGGGGTATGGGAGGCCCATCGAAGTGTGTGATCCAGTCAGGACGATTGTAATGAAATAAACATGGCAATTTAATTTGAGGATTAAAACTTGATTTATAAGACATTGGTAATTTTCCCCATACATCCAAGAGCTCCAAAGGGTCTGCATAATGAACTAGATATTCTAATGGTAACATTTTTAGTTCATCTGTAGTAAAATATTGCAAGGTTTTCTTTCCGCTTACATGAGTAAACATTACATTTGCTGTTGGGCAAGACAGTTTTTCTTTCTTTTCCTTTTCTGCTTCCACATCTTGAACTTCAGTTCGAAACTTTTGTTAGCACTCTTAGATAGATTGGGAGGATGGGAGGTGGATTTATTATTATTAAATTGTTTTCTATGTAGTCTTGTGGATTATAGCTTTCGCAATGTTCTGTGTCCCATGAATAATCAATAGAGACTGCTACAGACATGATCTCGATTGTGTTAAATATGTAAATACTGAAAATTTATAGCAATAAAAGTGGTGTGGGGATAGGAAGTGAAAAGCTGGTAGGAGAAATGGTTTTGAAAGCTCATTTGGAAGCTCCTTTGGATCTGGAATGGATTTGATATCTTATAAGAGTGATAGGATCTGGTAGGGAGAAGAGAGAGGGGATTTGGTAGTGTGGGGTAAAGTGGTAGAAGTGGGTGGATTTGGTAGGGTGAAGAGAGGTGGACGCTGTAAAGTGAATCCAGTATATCCAGTATATCCAATGATGTAGAAACGGCGATACTGAAAATTTATAGCAATAAATATATAATATACACAGATTTAAAAAATAGTATTTCTTTAATCAATAAGGATCTTTTAAATATTTCAAAAACTATAACTGATCATGGATTAAAAATAAATGAAAATAAAACTAACTTAATTTTAACTGGTCCTAAAAGATTAATCACTAAAATAATTCTGATTTCAAAATTGTTCTTAACAATAATATTAAGATAACTTCAATCGAATATAGTAAAAATCTTGGAGTAATTTTTGATCAGTATCTAAATTTTAATAAACATATAAAAAATATAATTAAAAAAGCATACTACAAACTAAGAATTTTATATAATTTTATGGACTACTTAAATACCGATACTAAACTTAGGCGGGTTGATTCAATTATTCTAAGTGGTTTAGATTATTGTGATTTAATTTATCACAAAAATATCAGTAACGAAGATAAACATAAATTACAAATTCTTCAAAATAACTGTGTTCGTTTTTCAATAGGACTAAAAAAATATGATCACGTATCACCTACCTTTAACAAACATAATATAATTAAATTAGAAAAAAGACGCGAAATCCACTTATCCTGTTTTATATATAAAATAATTGTAACTCAGAAACCTAGATATTTATTTGAAAAAATTGAATTCAGGAATAATATTCATAATGTTAATAATAGAAATCAGAACACAATAGAAATACCTAAACATCATACTGAAAAATATAAGTCTTCGTTTAAATATACATCTTCTGTAATTTTTAATACTATTCCTCCTAGTCTAAGGGGCTTAAGCTATATAACTTTTAAAAATAATATAAAAAATTATTTAGTAGGGGTAGGATTGGAAGAATGATTTCTTATAAATCAAAATCCTACCCATTTATGCCAACTAGTATATTACTGTCATTTTTTGGTTTTCTTTTTTACTTTTATCAATTTTATATTTATATTTTACATTGTTTTTATTGGCATAAATAAACATCTTTATTATTATTATTATTATTATCATTATTAAAAGTGGTGTGGGGATAGGAAGTGAAAAGCTGGTAGGAGGAATGGTTTCGAAAGCTCATTTGGAAGCTCCTTTGGATCTGGAATGGATTTGATATCTTATAAGAGTGGTAGGATTTGGTAGGGAGAAGAGAGGGTGGACGCTTTAAAGTGAATCCAGTACATCCAATGGTGTAGAATCGGCGATAACACCCTACTTGTTAATTAATTTAGAACCCTATAGTCTAACCGATTGTGTTAACTGAGCATTATGTATTTCATTTTTTGACGTCATTTCTTTTTGTGTTCCCTGTATTGTGATCATGATTTGAAATAAAGAAGTTTATTATTATTATTTAATATTCTCACACCTCAAGTATTCCGAAGAGTTAGGAGAAATATGCGAAGCCGATTTAGAGCATGTATTGAAGCACGGAGAAGCCATTTCCAGCATCTACCATAAACATAAATCAAAATGCATTGTTTCCTGAACAAGAAATATTTAAAAAAAATCATTTTTATTATTTGTTTTTATTATAAGAAATAAATTAATTTTTATCACGAAAACGGTGCGTCAGAACAAAAAAGCTTAAGAGACAGTTTTCACACAGAATTAATTGGGCTTCAAAAAAATAAAATCAGTTTTGCAAAAATCAATGGCGTGCCATTTTTTCGCTAAAAATAATGAGTTACGCGCGCGCACGCCACTCATGCAAGTACTTTAGAAAATAAATTTTTACACGTAAAGGTACCCTTTAATTATATACTAGCGTGTACCAAAATTCATGTCAATATCCTAACGCATTTTCGAGAAATTAAAAATAAACATTTAAAAAAGAAAATTTTAAACACCCTGTATCTCGAAAAAGAAGCGTTTGAGAACCCATGTTTATATAAACCTATTTTCATATTTGTAGATGTAGAACCTGCTCTTATAATTTCTTAACATCTTTTTGTAACACCCTGTATAATAACGTATTCAAATGCAAAATAAAGTTTTCTTTAACTTATTAGATTTCTAGTTTTCTATTTTTTTGCATTTTCTTTGTTTTTGCAATAATACACTTCCGTGAAAACAGGTCGTTTTGACACAGCTGTAATAATAAAAATTATTAAAAAAAAATTATTAAAAAAAAAATTTTTATTTTTCTATTTAAAAACATGATATGTTACGGCTGTATGGTATTTTTTTTTCACTTTCCCTGCTGCCCTGGCCATCCCTTAGCTACACTTGCACAACTACCCCATGTAAAAAATTTAAGAATCTCTTTAAAAAAGCTCTAAGTTAAGAACAAGTTACCTAATTTGCGAGTTCAGTTAAGGGCATTGGTTGAATTTTTATATGTATCAGATTTATGCCTGTGGTGCTGATATTATATTATCAAAAACTGGTTAGATGGTTTTTATTTGTACACAAAATGTGCTTCATATCATATAGATTATTCAGAGAATTTCATAGAGAAGCCGGAAAATAATGTAATTTAAAAAGTTATTCACATTGTAAGATGCCTATAAAATGCAAAAAAGTTCACTGCCATTTTCTGGCTTTCCCATTATTTTTTTTTAATTATCTAGAGTGTGATATGAAACATAAATCTTGTGTACAAATAATTATCCTATACTCTGTTTTTGAAAATATTCATAATAACAGTACAACAGGTACAATTCTGATACATGTAGAAAAATTTGGCCGACCCCCTTCGGTGAGTTAACATGTATATTTATTATTTATTACTTAAAATTTTCAGATTGACAAGATTTTGGGCAAGTGCTACTAAGTAAAAATGCCCTGTATATTTCTCTAAACTTTGTTTACAATAAAATGCATATTTACATTTTTGCATAATAAACCCAAGCAAACACCCATTGTAATTGTTATTAACTGCCAAAGCAAAATGATTCACATTTTTATTACTAATGTCAGTAATGTCTTACATAGAACTCGGACTTAAATAATTCCTTTGCTTGCTAAAGCCTTTTGGAATATAATTTAAATAATAAAAACAATACAACAAAACACATTAAAAAACATCACGACCTGTCCTTATTAATGGCTTATAAAGAAACCTATAAATAGTTATTTATTATACAAGGGAAAAAGTATTAGATTTTAGCTCAAGGTTGTGTTGTTGTGTTGACAAAAAACCGAGAGCTAAAATCTAATATTTTTCCCGTGTATAATACACTATTTTTTTCTGTGACAGGAAAAACGACGATTTAATATTGAAAAAACATATTATTACAATACAGGGTGTTATTTAAGTATGTGGCCAAATCCCAAGGGGTGCTTCTTTAAGTGATTTTGAGAAGAAAAGTTCATATAAACCTGGGTCCGAAAATGCATAGTTTTTACGATACAGGGTGTCAAACTTTTAAAAAAAAATCGGATGCTCGTAAATATCTCAATACTCTTTCATTCGATTTTGTTGAAATTTGGCAATTCTGTTTGTAATAACAAGGGGATAATTCAGCCCTAATTAGATTAAAATTATTACGTCCAGTGGCGCCCCGGAAGACAGTCTAACTAATATTTTTGACAAAAAAGTTGCGCGCCACTGACTTTTTTTAAAATTATGTATTTTTTTCGAATTAAGCAGCTACAAATACAACTATTTTATCTCTTAAGTTTTTTTCATATCTTGCTTTGTTTTCGAGAAAACAAATACAAACCACTTTATTGCATGTCCCCGGGACAATAAGAGTAAAAAATTTAAACTACTTACCAAACTATTAAGCAATTAAAATTACACGAAAGTTCTCTTTTGAATTTTTTCGCACAGATTAAAACTGTTTACGAGAAATTAACATAAAATAATCGCATAACGGTATTTATTACTGCAATGTTTTAAAAGTATCAGAAAAAGAATAAGAGTGCTATATGGAAGGTAAAACAGTTGCTGTTCAAACAAATTTGATTTTTACATAAACTGTCATAACTTAAAAGAGTGCCAAGTAATTATTTCGTCGTAATTATTTGAAGTGTTTTTAACAGTTTTAAGATTATAAATTTACTAATTATTGGAAAATGGTTCAATTTACAAACTCAGAAATGGCCGATATGCATTTTGTTTATGGAATGGCCCAAGGCAATTCCAGAGAGGCTGTGCGCATTTATCAAGAACGATATCCACATCATATTGTACCAAATAGACAAACATTACGTATACGTGAAAGGCTCTGCGAATCAGGCATCTTTCAAAGGTCGGCTGCTGTAATTGGGAGACCTGCCACAATAAGAACAGTGGAGATGGGGGAAGCAGTTCTACATGAAGTTGAACGTAGCCCTGATACAAGTACATGCAAAATTGCAGAAATAATTAAACATTTCCCAGTTTACTGTATGGCAGATTTCAAGGGAAAATCAACTGCATCCTTATCACATACAACGTGTTCAAGAGATATTACCTGCCGATTTTCTCCGAGTTGTTTATTGTACTTGGCTTTTGCAACAACAGGTAGCATCTCCGGGATTTCTATCCCGTATTTTGTTTACCGATGAAGCGTATTTTTCCCGAAATTCCATTATGAACTTTCATAATAATCATATCTGGGCAAACGAAAATCCCCAAGCGGTTACAGAAACTAATTATCAACAACAGTTTTCCGTGAATGTTTGGGTTGGTATTGTAGGTTATTTTCTCATTGGACCTAATTTTTTACCCCCGAGATTAAATGGTCAAGAGTATCGTCATTGTTTGGAATTTATTTTACCTGAACCCTTAGAAAATGTCCCACTGGTAGTAAGAAGAGCAATGTGGTTTATGCACGATGGGGCTCCACCACACTTTAGCATAGTAGCAAGACAATTTCTGGATGCAGCTTATGGGGAAAACTGGATCGGTCGCGCAGGTCCACAGTCATGGCCACCCAGATCACCGGATTTAAATCCTTTAGATTTTTTCCTTTGGGGGCATTTAAAGGCTCTCGTTTACAAAACTCCAGTCAACACTGAAGAAGAACTAACCCAAAGGATACGGGATTCATGTGATCAGATAAGACATACGCCGGGAATATTTCAACGAGTTCGGCAATCAATATTAAGACGAGCCAATGCTTGCATTGAAGTTGAAGGAGGGCATTTTCAGCAACTATTATAAGTTTCGTCATATTTTCTGTTAAATACATAATTAAACATTGCAGTAATAAATACCTACCGTTATGCGATTATTTTATGTTAATTTCTTTTATCGAAATCAGTTTCAATCTGTGCGAAAAAATTCAAAAGAGGACTTTCGTGTAATTTTAATTCCTTAATAGTTTGGGAAGTAGTTTAAATTTTTTACTCTTATTGTCCCGGGGACATGCAATAAAGTGGTTTTTATTTTTTTTTCTCGAAAACAAAGCAAGATATGAAAAAAACTCAAGAGATAAAATAGTTGTATTTGTAGTTGCTTAATTAAAATACATAATTTTAAAAAAAAAGTCAGTGGCGCGCAATTGTTTTGTCAAAAAGTTTATTTTTTCCGGGACGCCACTGGACTTGATAATTTTAATCTAATTGGGGCTAAATTATCCTCTTATTATTACAAACAGAATTGACAAATTTCAACAAAATCGAATAAAAGAGTATTGAGATATTTACGAACATCCGATTTTTTTAAAAATGTTTGACATGTTTATATGAACTTTTCTTCTTAAAATCACTTAAAGAAGCACCCCTTGGAGTTTGGCCACATACTTAAATAACACCCTGTATATTAAGGTCAGAAAATTATCGATGTGAAATTTGAATTTTTAAACTGGTAGGCTGTTGTACTTATAGCGAAAATTAGACCTGCGTTGCTAAGGAAACCTTTAAAGTAATCAAACATCTGTCATTTTAATTCTGTGATTTGATTTAAAAATTGCGAACTTAGTGGTTGTTTAGTAGTTATTTTGAATAATATAAAGTTAAAAAATGTCTGATTCCGAGTTTTCTCTGACTCCACCGGAGTTAGTAGAAGCAGCGAAAGTAGCGTCACAAAAATTATTGCCAGCTAAATCGCGGAAAATTTACGAAACCGCGTATTCCAGATTTGTGGAATGGAAGATGAAAAAGACATGCAGTTCTTTCTCGGAGACGGTGTTATTGACTTATTTTTCGGAACTGGCACAACAACAAAAGCCATCAACAGTGTGGTCGAATTATTCAATGATTAAAAGTATGTTACAATCCAATAATAATGTAGACATTTCAAAATATTTCAAACTAATTACATTTCTGAAACAAAATGGGAAAGGTTACACGCCGAAGAAAGCTGCGGTTTTTACAAGTGCACAAATTAGTGATTTTTTAAATAATGCTCCCGATGAAGTTTATTTAATGGCCAAGGTTGTTGTTGTATTTGGGATTGCAGGAGCTTGTCGAATTTGTGAAATCAGCCAGGTAACTTTGGATGATATTGGAGATTCGGGAACGTTATTAATTGTGAAACTTAAGCAAACAAAGAATGATATGAACAGGAGATTTATAGTTACTGAAGAATATATTAAATTTTACTGAATGTACATAGCCCTTCGTCCAGCAGCAGCAAAGGATCGCCGCCTGTTTTATGCATATCGCAATGGAAAAAGTATCAATCAGGTTGTGGGTAAAATCAATTTTATAAAGTACCTGAAACAGTAGCTAATTTTCTTCAACTTCAAAATGCTAACTCATATACAGGTCATTCATTTCGAAGATCGTCTGCTACACTTTTAGTTGAATCTGGGGGAGACTTGATGACACTAAAGAAATATGGCGGTTGGAAGTCATCAACGGTCGCTGGAGGGTATGTTGATCAATCGGTAGCACACAGGACAGAAATAGCTAATAAAGTGTTTAGAACGTGTGGCAGTGCTGAAGTAGGTAACACCCGATTTGCGACCAGGTACATCAACGGCAGTTGTGTCCATGGCAGAAAAAAATATAATTTCAACACAAGAAAATTCGACTGTTGTACCGAATAGTTCAAGGAACGTGTCATTCATGCAATGCACATTTAATAATTGTACTTTTGATATAAAGGAAATGTAACTTTTGTATAATAAAATATTCTAAAATTAAATATCTACCTTTACTTGTGTATATATATATATATATATATATATATATATATATATATATATATATATATATATATATATATATATATATATATATATATGAAGGGCCGCGGCGAATAACGATCAAAGTCCAATTGTTTTATTTTTTCGGTATTCACATTTTAGTGTTTGAGGTCGAATATCGTTAGTTTGATTAACAGAAATAAAATAAAAAATTTGTTCATTTTATAGAAAATTCATTATTTATTAAGTATATTTAAAAAAACATGGGTTTTCAAAGTGTACGAAACTAAAAACAATTTTTTTCTTAAAAAATGTATGGACTCTGATCCTTTTTTCCTGTTAGTCGTCAATGGGCGGGTCGTCAGCAAATTCGATGTCGCTTTCGTCTTCTGTGGTTTGGGAGTCAGATACCAGGGAATCATAGAACGATTTTGCTTCCGGGCTGGTTAAGAACTGAGTAAGATGTAAAAGATCCTTCACTTTTGCTGCTTTGATGGGCAGCGGACCATCGTAGAGATTATTCAGTACAGTAGACCCTAGACTTTTCTTCTTTTGCCCTTTTTTCTGCTTTTGTTTAGGAACTGCAACAGCTCTCAAGTAGTTTCCGAAATAATTAACTTTGTGTGAGATAAACATTGGCTCATTTTTATCAACTTTCAAGACCCTAATTGGTCTTGATGGCATAGGACATTTCTGCACATAGGATTGTGAAAGAAATTCTGTCCAAGTCTGAAACGTCACTTCATCTCCACAGTTTATTACTCTAAAAGGTGACGGCTTTATTCTGCTATTTCTTAAAATCTCTCTCCATTCGTCTGGTGTCTCAGTATATGATTTTGCATTAACAAGGCTCATATCCTTGTCGCATTCCAAGTAAGAATGGCCACGTATAGGAAATACGACTTTCACACTATCAAAACGTTTTATATTATGCACTATATGATGTAAAAAGCGCATTACAGTGTAGTTCTTATTTTGTCCAGCGCAAGAGTCACAAAAAATTATCAACTCGCGCACTTGAGGGTCTAGTATATTGAAGAAAAAATGGTTTAACATTGAACAAACTTCATCTGCGCCTTTTCGTGCAACACTCTCGTCATACGTGTAGAAAACAGATGTTGAGTCAGATAAAATATGAATATTAAATGATATAAAATTTAATTGACGTCGATAATAAACATCTGACGTTGTAATATTTGGAGTTGGTAGATTCTTCTGGAAGTCCATAGCGATTGCTTCCATTTTTGCCTCCTTCTGTGACTTTTTTCTATAGTTTCTTTTCAAAGAATAAAATTTGTCACTTTTTGCCAAGTGTACTTTCTTTTCACAGTTTTTTTGCTCAAGCGTCTTTTTCATTGTTTTCTTTGTTTCTTCATCCGTACAGTTGGCCATTTTCTCTTCCAAAATGGCAATATCACCTTTTAAAATGTCACAAGTACTACACGTATCCTTTCTGGGAAAACCAAAGGAAATATTGAAATTGTTCTCGAAAATTTCGCGAAAAGTGGTATAGCTTACTTGGTTTTCTTTATTGGATTCATTGTAAAATCGATGTAGTTTAGCTATATTCAGCTCCTCGGGCAAATATAATTTTGACGTATCTCTTAGCGAATAATGTGATTTTCTTCCTTTAAGTGATTTTATAAATTCCATAACTTTCAGTTTGGTTAACTCAGTTATCCTATGGGGTCTGTTTTTGTGCTTTCCTCGACCATCTGATACAGCATCACCAAAGTTACAGAGATTTTTTTTTAAACTTTGCACGCGACGATTAGATATACCATGCAGAGACAAAAAAGCTTTATAACAAATACGCACATCTTGTAGCTTATTGTCAACACGTGCTCGAACTCTGTAGGAATAAGAGGCAGTATGGAAATTCGCATGAGCTTCATCTTTCCGATTACGTCGACGCTGGACAGGTATAAGACTGATAAGTCCACTAAGGTATTTACTTTGTGCATTGTAATCTCCCAACTGATTGAAATAGGAAATTATGCGTTGCCGTTCATCCGGAGAAATAATGTTAAAACACTTAAAATGGGTACACTTGCAGTCTTCTCCACTTTCGTGACTACCTGCACGTAATTTCTTCATAACTTCGGTCATTTTTCCTGTTTTTTTTTCTTTTCTTAACGTTACTGCACCCCACATTAACTTCTTCACGATCCGAGTCACTAGATAAATCACTCATGGTTGTTTTAATCACAAATTTTATTATTTTGTTGTTCTGTAACAAACGTCTTGTAAGAGCATAAACAAAATAACCTAAATGAAGGGCGACAGCGAACTGACAAGTTGAATCACGCAGTCGAGCAAATAATGTAGATATGGACTTTGATCCTTTATTCCTGTCAGCGCGTGGACCATGATCGTTTTTAGCCGGCTTATGGTATCTTTGAACGTTGTTTTTTCGTGGACTATGAACTTTCTTTGCCGTAATAAATTATAGTTGAATGACGCTTGGTACAAACTATATGATTACGTCATTATTTTATTTTTGGCCAAAAATGGACTCTGATCGTTCTTCGCCGCGACCCTTCATATATATATACAGTGACCGGCAAAAAGTTCGCAACATATGGGTAAAATTTTTATTAGGAGAGTATCGGAAAAACTTTCCCAGGGGATCGGTTCTGCATGTCCGATAACCTAAAAATCGATTTTGACATACGTCACGTGACCACTGGTATAGCGTCAAATTAAAAAAAAAATTGTTAATTTACAAAAAGTGAGGTTAGTTGACGAGATATCAAAAAAAGTTATTTGAAAAAATTGCTTAGAATTAAATTCTAGGTCCTTGTGCAAAATTTTAAGATTTTATTTAAAAAAATTGGAAAACTCAATTTTTTTTAAATATTTTTTTATCGATTTACAAATTTCCAGTTTTTTTCGTTTAGATAGCTTGGCTAATGTAAAGCCCATGTATCTGGATGAAAATAAACGAATGTAGTAGTTTTTTCTACAATTGACAGGACAAAATTAAAAAAAACAGGGTTTCGCCGGACGCTAGCTGTTGCAATGATTTGTATCTAGCAGCAGTGTCAAAATTTTAGAGACATATCAATGAGATTACATTGAGAAAACCTTAATCGTCTTAAATATATCTGAAGTTCCACTTTTTGTAAAGTTAAGGGGATTAAAATAGATAATAAACAAAAAATTACCTGTTTATTTAATCGAAATTTTATAAACGAAAACCAATGTAAGAAAAACTTAAAAGTAGTCAAATTCTGTACTAACAACACAAAAAATCATTGTTTTTCCTTGGGTGCACAAAATTTAAAACTCAGTATGACCACCATTTCTCTCCATACATACTGTTGTTCTCGAGCGCAACTCTCGATTAACATTTCGGAGCATTTTACGATTTATTTGCAATACACAATTTATAATGACATTCTCTAAATTTTGTATATTCCTAAAGGGTCGATGTTTGTACACAGGGTTCTTTAGGTATCCCCACATAAAAAAATCTAACGGAGTCAGATCTACAATTCTACAATTGACAGGACAAAATCGAAAAAATAGGTGTTCGCCGGACGCTCGCTGTTGCAATGGTTTGAATCTAATGAAATGACTGTATCAAGATTTTATTAAGATTTTTCGCACATAAATTTAACAACCAGGTCTATTTAGTTGTACTTAAAACTACCAAAGCAGGCTCTGAAATTAAAACAACCAAATAATCTAGTAGGTTAAAAACAACAGAAAAATGTCAAACAAATTATAATTTGTTTGATTTCAACCTATGTCATTGGTTTATGTCTCGCATCTTACTAAGTTTGATATTTTACATAAGTTTATTAATATTTTATTCCTTAAAATGGCACCCACACTACTTGTTCAGGAAAAGATAGAAATTATTTTAATTTCTGGAGATAATTACAAAAGCCATAGAGAAACAGCAGCAATTTTTAATGAGAGGCACCCCGATAAATCCCTCCATTATTCCACAGTATCTCGTCTAGTCAATAAATTTAAAGAAACGGGATCGGTAGAAAATCAGTATAAAGTTTCCCATGAAAAACCGGTAACAGGTGACGAAGGTTCTCTGGATGTGTGTTTGTCGATCACAGAAACACCCCAATTAGCAGTTAGTCAAATATCGGAGATCACTAACATTCACGAAAGATCTGTGCGGAGGATATTAAAAAGAAACAAATTTCATCCGTACAAACCTAAATTTGTACAAGCATTAAAAGATAGGGATTATGACGCCCGCTTCGATTTTTGTGCCTGGTTCCAGGGTATGATTGAGGAAGATTTTAATTTCCCAAAGAACGTTCTTTTCTCGGATGAAGCTACATTTACCTCTAACGGAACCGTCAGTTCACAAAACTGTAGATGGTGGGCCACCGAAAACCCAGACTTTGTAATTCAGAGTAAAGACCAATATAGTTTTAAGGTTAATGTGTGGTGCGGAATTTTCAACCTCAGAATAGTGGGACCTTTTTTCTTTAGAGACAATTTAAATTCAGAACGATATTTAGAATTTCTACAAACTGAGATATCTGACTTTTTAGACAATTTGTCATTAGCCGAAAGAAGAAATTTATACTTTCAACAAGACGGAGCTAGCATTCATTCCACAAATGAGGTGAAGAGATGGCTGGATCAAGAATTTGGAAACCAGTGGATAGGACGGTTTTCTGAAAATCCGTGGCCTGCGAGATCACCAGATCTGACTCCGTTAGATTTCTTTATGTGGGGATACCTAAAGAACTCTATGTACAAACATCGACCCTTTAGGAATATACAAAATTTAGAGAATGTCATTAGAAATTGTGTATTGCAAATAAATCGTAAAATGCTCCGAAATGTTAATCGAGAGTTGCGCTCGAGAACAATAGTATGTATGGAGAGAAATGGTGGTCATACTGAGTTTTAAATTTTGTGCACCCAAGGAAAAACAATGATTTTTTATGTTGTTAGTACAGAATTTGACTACTTTTAAGTTTTTCTTACATTGGTTTTCGTTTATGAAATTTCGATTAAATAAACAGGTAATTTTTTGTTTATTATCTATTTTACTCCCCTTAACTTTACAAAAAGTCGAACTTCAGATATATTTAAGACGATTAAGGTTTTCTCAATGTAATCTCATTGAAATGTCTCTAAAATTTTGACACTGCTGCTAGATACAAATCATTGCAACAGCTAGCGTCCGGCGAAACCCTGTTTTTTTTAATTTTGTCCTGTCAATTGTAGAAAAAACTACTACATTCGTTTATTTTCATCCAGATACATGGGCTTTACATTAGCCAAGCTATCTAAACGAAAAAAACTGGAAATTTGTAAATCGATAAAAAAATATTTTAAAAAAATTGAGTTTTCCAATTTTTTTAAATAAAATCTTAAAATTTTGCACAAGGACCTAGAATTTAATTCTAAGCAATTTTTTCAAATAACTTTTTTTGATATCTCGTCAACTAACCCCACTTTTTGTAAATTAACAATTTTTTTTTTAATTTGACGCTATACCAGTGGTCACGTGACGTATGTCAAAATCGATTTTTAGGTTATCGGACATGCAGAACCGATCCCCCGGAAAAGTTTTTCCAATACTCACCTAATAAAAATTTTTCCCATATGTTGCGAACTTTTTGCCGGTCACTATATATATATATATATAAAAAAAGAGAGGAGAATTATTGTGGGCATGTCCGCTAGCATTTGTTTATATATATATATATATATATATATATATATATATATATATATATATATATATATATATATATATATATATATATATATATTATTACATTTTTCCCGGGGAAAAAAGTAATTTCATAAAAAGTGACATTTTTTTACCTGTCAACAGAGATAAAATGTCAAACCTTTTTCTCGTCGCGGAAAAAACCTATTTGAAAACACTTGGATAATACAATGCCACCCTAACTTGACACAACAAAACATGTTACGAGGAAAGTCTTCTGTGCAAGACAACCAATATTAAATAAAAAAAAGTTTTAAAGATATGTAAAAAAGGATAGCAGTTTGACATTTTTACATTAACATACAAAGGCAATATAATTAATAAAATAACCTATTACACAAAATTTGAAAACTTTTAATTGCGGTAGTTTTTGGCTTCATTTCAGGAAAACAAGACAAACCTTTAATAACTAAAATAATTAAAACATAGTGGAGTCCAACAAACAATCTTTATGATTATCAGTACACATTAAATTTAGCTATTTTTTTAAAGCAATATCTGGTTCTAATGACTTCATTCGTAGTGCATGCTCTCTTTTATAGCACTCGACAAACTCTAGCTTCTTGTGAATTAAAACTTCATATATAGTTCATACAAAATAAAAACCGATGCACGTCACCGATGACGCTATTAAATGAGCGCAGTCATACCACCGCATAATTATTATAAAACGAAAACTGTAATGGAGTGTTCTATTGAATTTTAAATTTCGCGCCTGATATTCGTTGTTAGGCAGTTGGCAGCATACGCGAAGTTGCCGCGTTGTCGCGTTTAATTTCTTGACATTTCTAGTTTGTTGACAGCTGTGGTTGACAGTTTATCCGAGCTTCACATTGGTTTTATTTGTTTTGTGTCTTTTTGGAGCTTTAAACTTTTATCTTGCATTTAAAAACTGTTCTTTTAGAACAATCATAGTGTTATAGTTGTCAGAGTCCTGTTTGCGAAATGCCGAAGCAGTTAAACAGCCATTGCCAACAGTTAGTAGCATCTGTGATACGCTATTTTGAATAAGAACGAGACAATAATGGCCCATTGCTACCCAGCTAACAGCTGTTAGAGAGGTAATTTTAATATTATACCTATATAATAATAAAAAAAAAATTAGGAAAAATTATCGTCAAATATATTGTTTTAACGTGTAGCAGCAGCCCTAAACTTGAATGTTTCTACTGTTAGTTCTATTTCACAAAAAGTAAAAAACAATGAAGTTTTAAAATCGCCCAGAAAGAAAGAAGAAGCCTATTGAAAGAAATAAGTTTTAAATGGAAAAAAGATGAGCCAAGACGAGGGCTTATGGAACTTCCCAATGTTGCTCTAAAACGGGTCGAGTTTTTGAGATCTCATATCAAAAAGAAGAAGCTGTGTACAAATTTGTTTTCTTAGATGAAACCTGGATTTTTCAAAATGGTACCATAGATCATTCATGGCAAGATATTAATAAGAAGAGTGTAAAAACTACTACAGTTGATGGTAAAAGGTTAGTTATGCAAATGTATGAAAATGTTTTGAATCAGAATTATTTTAGATACATCGTACTTCATGCTGGCAATGAAGATGGATTTATCGAGGGTGTAGAGCTTATATATTTCCTCAAAAACCCAACTTGCGGATTACCATGGTGAAATGAACCAACAAAATTTCCTGAAATGGTTTGAATTATTAAAGAAATTGACTGAACCGTCTTTAATTATTATTGACAATGCCCCTTATCATAGCATGTTATTAACCAAAATACCAAACGGCTCATGGACCAAAGCTGCCATTCAAGACTGGTTAACTAATATAATAACATAGAATTTGTAGCCCCGATGCTTAAAAACGAGCTTTTAAGAATTGTAGCTCAGTAAGTATCACACACAATTTACGATGTTAACATATTTGCTAACTAGATATTTTTTTAGAAATAAACCAGCACGAAGATATTTAGTAAATAACTTAGCAGAACAATATGGACACCGAGTTTTACGTCTCCCCCCATACCATTGCATTTTTAGGTTGAAATATTTACTTTAGGATAGTACCTTATGACGTAGCGGCTCTTGTTACGGCCATAGACCTAAGAAAGTTTTAGCCCTAATACAATGCATGTACATAGTTAGATTTAGGGGGCTCGGAGACATGACGTTACAAAAACAAGACTTTCCTTGATAAAAGTAAATTACAACAACTGACAAAGACTAAGAAAGCAAAATTTGCCCACCATGCAAAATCTCAGTTTTGGGTAGTCACGACTACCCAAATTTAAAAAAAAATTGCTGGACATGCCCGTGCCAGCTTTCTCACTTCATAGAAGGTCTCCGGGACACTCCGGGCTTTGTCCCATCCTGGAGACACCTTCTAGAAAAACATTCTTTTTTGAATTTTAAACATTATCGTCACCTCTTCCTTGCGGGGTAGCAAGGTGGTGGGTCCACACATGACAAAGACAGACGCGCTGTCTGTCTTTTGTCCAATCGGTACCTAGCGTACCAGGCATCCCTACAAGACAATTGTGCGACAGTACAAAGAACGGCACTACAATATTTGTATATGTGTTAGGAACATGGATTTATTAAGAAGGATTCGATGTCCGTATACTGTGAGCGTATCGAACGTGAAGCCTTATATTTGTTATTTGTTATGAAAACATTTACCGTAGTGGTAGAGTTTACGAATTTTAAGGAAATACGTAATTGAATCAAGAATGGTAATAGAAAGAGATAAAATAGCATTGGAGTGTTGAAGCTCAGAAGTGTTGCAGTCTCTGCTGGTTGTTTAGGAAAACGGCTGAACCTCGGTCTGAACACGTACGTCTTTGTCTAATGAACTAGAAAAGAAAAAGTGCAACTTATATAAATGACTCGGAGCGACTTTAAATAAACACCTTTAGAAATAACATAACCTATAAATAATAAAAACTTTTTAACTTAAATTTATTCTTATTTAGCAGAAAATAAAATATATTAGGGCTTTTATTACTTGTAGTAAATCTTGTGATGCTTCTAATGTATTTTTTGTGCAAAAATACAAGGTAAAACTAGTAAAATAAGATGTGGCCAATGTTTACAAATTGTGTTTACAGTGTCGTTTAGAATGGTTTGTTTTGGCTTCAAAGAATGTTAAATCATCCCGTATCCAGTCCTAATAAATCCATGGTTAGGAAGGTGGTAGAGGTTTTCTTCGTCGACCGAGGTGGTACCACCCCACACATCCTCTTAAAGGGCTGGTGAAGTCCGTACGGATGTTTCCACCTCTGGATGTGTGAGTGGGATTTCCCCAGTACACCCACGGTACATAGTACTTAGACTTCGGTCTTGTCAGAACATAATAAAAAACTGAATGGTGCTTGTGAAAAAGTTTTTTAATCTTTAATATATTTTAAAAAATTAATAAAATTCAGTGTGCTTTTTTGCTACAATTTTTTTCTCCCATTAAAATATATCTTTACTTTAGCTGGCCATAGACACAGAGAGATGTAGGAGTGCATCAAAGCGCGTGCATCAACGCCCGTGTATGGCATGAATGTGGCACGCACGATAAAAAAAAGTTTGTCATTTCATACTTACACACGGGCATTGATGAACGTGCGTTGATGCACGCCTACATGTCCTTGCATCTGTGACCAGTTTTACATATCATTTTTCGTACTCTTTTTTGTGCTTGCATATTTATACACTAATCAATGTCTTTTACAACGATATAAACTTTTTAAATTATTCTACATCTTTTTAATGTTAAAAGATAAGTCATTTAACAAAAAATAAATGAGTAAATAATTTTAAAAAAATCCATCCATGTGCTAGGTAAATTATTTCTCAATATTCGATAAATTTATAACAATCTAGCAACAGTGTCCTCTAAAACATAAACACGTGTCTGATGACGTGCATCGGTTTTTATTTTGTACGAACTATAGTTCTCCAGATTGTGAGGAAGTCAGAATTTTAGAAGTTGGTCTCCTCCTACTTCGACCGGTTGGTGTATTGAACGTCTAAAACATATTTATCCATGCTAGTTTTTTATCTTTCACGGACACAGCGTCTGTTTTTTTATTTTCAATTTCTTTACACTGTTGAACAATACTGAGTAAAACTTCTTTTTCTGAGGATGTGTAACTAGGAGCGCGCTTAATTTTCTTTTCCTCTTCCATTTTTTGAAAATAATAATTGTTAAATTAATTTAGTGAACACAACCACAGCCAAAAAATCATAGATAAAAACTTAAAGCCGCACAATCAGAAAAATTGTTAGGTTATGGTTATGAAAAAAAGGTCCGCCACCAGTCTTAGTTGAAAAATAAAAATTACGAAACTTTGACAAAGAATTGCGCGGTTGCCAGTGTTATTCCCTTCTTAACTAGGGTTTTCTCAAATGCAAGTGGTGGAAACCAATTAGGATTTAGGGAATCCTCACACTTAGGATCTCCCAAACTAATCCATACCTAGAGAAAAGTTGGTGGAAATGGGCATAATAATATTTACGTGTTATGGTCCCGTTTGCGGGTGCCAAACTCATTTATGGGGATCTTCTGAAAAAAATCGGTAAGTTACGATAATTTTCTTAACAAAAGGACGAATAACAACTTTCTGAACGTGCTGCGTGAAACAGAATAATGTGTTTTTTTATTAACGCTGTAATGAAAGAATTTTGGTTATACTTTTAAAATACTATGTAGTTTTGCTCAATTAGTATTTTTCGTTTTGATTTTTAACTTTTTCTTAGCAAACAGTTTAAGCTAGTAGGAATAACGCTTATCTCATTTATAACCTAATATGGGTGTCATAAATATTAGTTAAAACTGAGGCTACTGACAAGAAAGATTGATTTCGCAGTGCATTTTTACTATTTTTTTTCTTAGGAAAAGGTTAAATTTTTTTTTCTTTGTCTTAAATTGCGCTTAAAAACAGAAAATAACTTCTCCTTAAAGATTTATAACTCTGGAAACGTTGCAACAAATTCAATTGTTTTAAGGTTGGGTTGGGTTGGGCAATTTTCTGTCAAGCGCTATGTCGGGCCATGTGTTCACTCAGCCAGGTGCGTCGGTGCGTCGAACAAGGACGGGTTTTAGGGTATTTTTCAAAATTTTTAAATGTTCGATTTAAGAAAATGAAGTATTGGGTATGTGTAGACTACCGCAGGAGTCACTCATTCAAATATATGTAGTGAATTTCATAACACACACACACACACACATATATATATATATATATATATATATATATATATATATATATATATATATATATATATATATATATATATATATATATATATATATATATATATACAGGGTGTTATGAAATTCACTGCATATATTGGGATGGGTGACTCCTGGGGTAGTCTACAGACATATCCAATACTTTTTTTTTATTAAATCGAACTTTTTTCAAATTTTCAAAAATGCCTTAAAATCCGTCGATATTCGCCGCACCTGGCTGAACGTGCACAAGGCGCTTGACGGAAATTTGCGCGCGAAAAACTTTAAACAATTGAATTGTTGAAACGTTGCCAGACATATAAATCTTTAAGGAGAATTTATTTTCTGTTTTTAAGCGTAATTTAAGACATTAAGAATTTTTTTTAACCTCTTCCTACGAAGAAACAAAAAAAAATAGTAAAAAGGCACTGCGAAATCAATCCTTTTTGTCAGTAGCCTTAGTTTTAAGTAATATTTAAGACACCCTATACTACGTTATTAATGATATAAGAGTTATTCCTACTAGCTTAAACTTTCTGCCAAGGAAAAGTTAAAAATCAAAACAAAAATACTAATTGAGCACAACTACATAGTACCTACTTCAAAAGTATAACCAGATCCGCTACCATCCGTTACCATAATACGTAAATATTATTAGTGTTTTAAATTAAATTTAGTTTTCAACCCTATTAGGTACGCTACATACTCACTCAAAGACAAACTAGATAAAACTGATCAAAATATTAGTTAACAATGGATCGACGAAGACCATTTTCTAGGTAGTGAAAAGAAATTACATTATTTAAAACTTTAAACGAAAATTTTTTTTAAAACTTTCAGTGTGTGGTTTTTATGGCTGTTGAAAAATTTAAATATGGCGCACGGCTCTTTGATGAAAATAACCACGTACCTGGTAAACGCCAAATGAGTAATGTGTCAAAAGTCAACTGTCTGCTAAAAATAGGTTAAAAATCAAAACAAAAAATACTAACTGAGCACAACTACACCGTATTTTAAAATAATAACCAAAATTATTTCATTACAGCATTTGTCAAAACAAACAACATTATTCTGTTTTACACAGCACACAGCACGTTCAGAAAGTTGTAGCTCTTTTGCCAATAATAAAATGATCGAAGGTAACTTACCGATTTCTTTTGAAGAGATCCTCTAAATGAGTTTTTCTAAAGTCAAGATGTAGGTATCTACATAAATCGCTTGCTTGCACCCACAAACGTTACATAATACGTAAATATTATTAGTGGTAAATTTAATTTAGTTTTCAACCCTCTCAGACTAATTTAAGAAGCACTAATCAAAGCACAAACTAAATAAAAATATGCAACATATTGAACATATTAATTAACATGGGATGGACGAAGAGCGTCATTTTTCTAGGCAGCAAAACAAAAAGAAACTAGTTTAGTACCCTTGGAATCTACCTAGGTACATTATTATTTAAAACTACCTTCTAATTAAAGCAGACCCTACACGATCATTATTAAAGCTTTGCAGGACCGCTCTAACCTACTTGGAAATTAAATTAGGATCCGATTTGAAAATAAAATACAGATATTTATTTCCTAACATTGTGTATCAAATCAAATCAAATCAAATATGAATATATTACTAATAATATGTATTGTACATTACATTTATCAGCTCGTCAAACATAACATGTAAAAAAAGATTTTCAAAAGTAAACTGTAAAGAACATACCGAATTTAGACAAATAGAAAAACAGTTAACTGGGTCTACTCACTCAAGAACTCCGCTGTAGAGTAGTATGCTGCATTTATAAGGAGGTTTTTTAGCTTATTCTTAAATATATTTATTGACTGACTAGCCTTTATCTCAGGACTTTGTTATAAATCTTGATACCCATTGACATGGGTCCGTCCTGTGACAGCTTGAGACGGTTATAAGGGACTGTTAAAACAGACAAATTTGGCGTTTCTTAGTTGTGAAAGTCTGAATTCTTTTTTAAATTAGAGAGGTTTTCCCTGGTATATAGAGCAAGGTGGTAAATATATAGACAGGGTAGTGTTAGAAGTCTTAGTGCACGAAAAGCCGGTCTACAGTGCAGGCGCGGCCCGTGAAATTTCAAAGTTGCATATCTCCGTTGCTACTTATGGGACCCATACCAAATTCAGGTTTTTTAATAGTGAGCCTACTAGGAATGTTTTGGTAAAGAAAAAAAATATTTTGCAATTTGCGAAAAAAAGTTGATTTTTTGAATTGACCCACCAGGGTAAAAAATTAACACGCTTAGATATTTTATTTATTATTTTTTCTGCACAAATTTTACATCATTTTGTCGACAATTCTTACATTTTAAGAGAAAAAAATGTGTTAGTAGAAAGTTATAGTCATTTGAATTTTTTCAACCGAACAATAATTTAAATTTTCGGTTGCAAAAAATTCAAATGACTATAACTTTCTACTAACACATTTTTTTCTCTTAAAATTTAAGAATTGTCGACAAAATGATGTAAAATTTGTTTAGAAAAAATAATAAATAAAATATCTAAGCGTGGTAATTTTTTACCCAGGTGGGTCAATTCAAAAAATCAACTTTTTTTCGCAAATTGCAAAATATTTTTTTTCTTTACCAAAACATTCCTAGTAGGCTCACTATTAAAAAACCTGAATTTGGTATGGGTCCCATAAGTAGCAACAGAGATATGCAACGTTGAAATTTCACGGGCCGCGCCTGCTACAGTGGTCTTTGAAGAAGAGACCCGCTATAATCCGAACTATCTTTTTTTAAATTATAAACACGTCGTCAAAACCACTTGCCGCGCCCCAGAAGACAAGGCCATACGACAGGCTAGCTTGTACGAGACTATAGTATGCGAGTTTAAGCACATCTGTTGTGACAGTATACTTTAATTGTCTAATTAAAAAGCAATACGAGCTTAATTTACTTCTTAGATGGCCTAGGTGTACTTGTCAAGTAAGTTTACTGTCAATGTATAGTCCTAGAACTTTTGTACAGTTGACTTGAGCAATAGAGGCCTGGTTAAGTTTTAAAAGCCAGCTTTGATCAACTATGGTATTCTTTGTACAGAAATCTACAAAATTTGCCTTTTGCCCATTGAGCTGTAGGCCATTTTTATCACACCAAAGATTTATTTCGTTTATTGCTGCTTGACTTAGTTCTAGTTGTCTGTTTCTAGTCAAGGCACTGACTAGTAGGGTGGTATCATCGTGTAGAATGATCGAATGAAGTAAATTCAAGCAAATTATTGCAGATTATTCGAATATTTTAATATTTTTATAATACTACAGTATTACTGCTGTGTGAAATACTGACAGTAATACTAATAATGATCGTGTAGGGATTGCTTTAGAAAAATATATTAAAATATGCTCGCGTGTTTCTATAGTTGCCTAAGCAGTAAGTAAAGCTTTGGAAACGTGGGATAGTCCAGGGACGGCTCTAGCCTAGTTGGAAATAAAATTACGATCCGATTTGAAAATAAAATACAAATATTTATTTACCCACATTGTGTTATTTGAAAATGCGATATACGAAAATACTTCGGTTACAGTGATATACCATACAGGGTGTCTGAAAAGTCTTAGCATGGGCAAATATCTTTACTATTAATAAAGATAGATACTCCAAATTTTAGTTGTATCTTATTGGTTAATAAATCTACTTTTTTATGTAATCTGACTTTTTCAACCCCCTTGGGGGTTTACGTTAGGGAGTTGAGGTCAAAAATTTTAAATGCAACCCTATGCCGTGTGGTACCTTATTTTAAAGGTCTTTTAGAGAATGGCAGATGTTACTTCTTGGCAGAGTTCCAAAGTGGACTTTATTACTGGCAAGAAGTTCATGGGGGTCACTCTAAACAACTTTTAACGTAATAAGTAAGGCAGGCACTGTTGGTCTGTTACCAGAGGCGTCGATACCGAAAATAAGTACGTACGTATACGGTATTTGACAAAAATAATTTTATTCATGGGCGTTGCTGTGATTGTGTAAAATAAAAAAACGGTCAAGTGCGAGTTCGACTCGCGCATATAGGGTTCCGTACCACCGTAAGATTGTTTATATATTTTTAATAAATTTGCTGATGTTTCATCCCATATTATTGTTGTGAGGTGTCACAATGTCACATAATTAAGAATGTTCAAAAAAGTAAGACGTCATAAAATCGTAGAAATATGTTAAATACGTAATTGTGGTTTTACTATTGGAGATATATTCTTGAAAGTGGGTAGTTTTGAATATAGACACCAAAGTCCATCCCCTGAAATTTCGTGCGCATTTCTAGCCCTCTTGGTTTGCGCGTGGTAAGTACTTTGGTCTACTGCGCATATGTCAAAAAACAAATAAAGAAGTCGAAAAAAAATTGGGAAAAAAGTTATAAAGTTAAACACGTAGAGGCACCTTGGCTATTGGAGATATATTCTTACAAGTTAATGGGTTCAAATGTAGACACCAAAGTCCATCTCCTGAAATTCCGTGCGCATGTCTAACTCGCTCGGTTTGCGCGTGATACGCATTTTGTTCTACTGCGCAGATGTCAAAAAACGAAAAATATAAAAAAACGACAAATGAGAAGTCGAAAAAATTCGAAAAACGTTAGAAAAAAAGTGCCCCACAAAACAAAAAATAAATGTGCGCGCCGACTGGTACTGTATGGCACAAGAGGTCGACTAACGGTCGGTAAATTGATTATTTTTTTTGAAGACTTTTAAAAAAAAATTGACCTCAACTCCCTATCGTCTCGCCCCAAGGGGGTTGAAAAAGTCAAATTACATAAAAAAGTAGATCAATAGTAGACCAATAAAATACAACTAAAATTTGGTTTCTCTATCTTTATTAATAGCAAAGATATTTACCCATACTAAGACTTTTTAGACACCCTGTATGTTATATTACTTTTACCGAAGTATTTTCGTATTTCACATTTTAAAAATTACACAATGTGAGTAAATAAATATTTGTATTTTATTTTCAAATATCGGACCCTAATTTTATTTCCAACTAGGTTAGAACCGTCCCTGGAATAACCCACGGTTGCGAAGCTTGCTTTATAGACTGTACCCATGATACAAGTAAAAGAGTATCATGGACTGTACCTGAAGCCACGCTAAAGGGTTGTTGACCCCATTCCGACTGCCAGAGTGATTCCGATTGGCCGAACCGAACTCATGCGTCATAGTCAGCTGTGTGAGCAGTTTAATAATACGGTTTACATTATTTTTGCTATTTATTTCTTAATTTGTGAAAGAAGAAGTTAATGCCGTTTAACATTAACAAAAGTTAAAGCCGTTTAATATTAACAAAATATCGTTTCGTCGCTTAGTGAGGTGCATTTTAAATTTAGTTGCAGTTGGGGTATTTATTTTGGTTTAAACAACTGTTCTCTAGAGAGTTTTATTAAATTTGTGTTATCGGCAGTATTTTAACATTTTGAAATGATTAATAGTGCTTGGTATGGGTTTATAGTGTTGGGTATTTTTAAGAAAACAAAACATTTCGTAGTGTTTGTTGGACTCTCATGTTTTAACCAAACGGCTGGGTTGTATTGTGTAGTAATAGTAATAAAGTTTATTATTGTTTATATATATATATATATATATATATATATATATATATAAATATATATATATATATATATATATATATATATATATATATATATTTATATATATATATATATATATATATATATATATATATATATATATATATATATATATATATATATATATATATATTTATATATATATATACATAAATATATATATATATATATATATATATATATATATATATATATATATATATATATATATATATATATATATATATATATATATATATATATATATTTATATATATATATATATATATATATATATATATATATATATATATATATATATATATACAGGGTGGTCTGTACTGAATGCGCCAAAAAGCAATGCTAGACTAATCTCGTGAAAATAATGATATTGAGCCAAATATGCCTTAATAAAATGTCGCTCATTAATGAGATACAGGGTGTTAAAGTTCAATTCTCAGAATTGTTATTTCTTTATAGCTCAAGTCGTTTTTGAGATATCGACATGAAAACTGGGAATCGGGGGTTTTCAGGGATGGAGAATACGATGGTATTCCATTTATTGACATAATATGTAGAGGGCGCTATTTACACCTTATACACTCACTATTGCACGCCATAACTTTCTTATTAGTACCGTTCTTTTATTTTTTATTGAAAATTTTGAAAGAGTGACGTTTTCTAAGAAAAAAACGTATACTACATTTATTTCGATTAAATAAGCCGTTTTCGAAATATTTGCATTTATTCGTTCTATTGCATAGTCAAAAAATATTAAACATTAAAACTGAGATAACAGACTTGACTAACGAATAATGAATTGATCATGAACAAATAACAAAAAATCACTTCAACAAATGCGAAAAATGTCAACCATTCACTTCTATGCATATTCTTAATCCCTTCACCAAATAGCGTCGTAGTTGGAATAAAGTTCCTTGCTTATTCCTGATAACATTTGTGGAACCATGAATTTGTTGCAAAAGTTGCTCACGGGTACGGATTTCTTCTGGGTACACTAAGGATTTGATAAAACCCCAAAGGGAGAAATCCAAAGGATTAAGATGCCGCTACGCGGCGGCCATGGAATTTCACTGCACGACCAAACCATCTATGAGGAGCCATTCATCTAAATAGTTGCGAACTGCAACTGGATAATGTGGTGGAGCACCATCGTGCATAAACCACATGATTTGTCGTAAATTTAAGGGTATATCATCGAGTAGATCCCGCAAAACATTTTGAAGAAACTGCAAGTACTGGTTACCATTAACCAGTTGCAGTTCGCAACTATCTAGATGAATGGCTGCCTCGTAGATGGTTTGGTCATGGCAGTGAAATTCCATGGCCGCCGCGTAGCCCGGATCTTAATCCTTTGGATTTCTCCCTTTGGGGTTTTATCAAATCCTTAGTGTACACAGAAGAAATCCGTACCCATGAGCAACTTTTGCAAAAAATTCATGGTTCCACCAATGTTATCAGGAATGAGCAAGGAACTTTATTCCAACTACGACTCTATTTCGTGAAGGGATTAAGAATATGCATGGAAGTGAATGGTGGACATTTTTCGCATTTGTTGAAGTGATTTTTTGTTATTTGTTCATGATCAATTCATTATTCGTTAGTCAAGTCTGATATCTCAGTTTTAATGTTTAATATTTTTTGACTATGCAATAGAACGAATAAATGCAAATATTTCGAAAACGGCTTATTTAATCGAAATAAATGTAGTATACCTTTTTTTCTTAAAAAACGTCACTCTTTCAAAATTTTCAATAAAAAATAAAAGAACGGTACTAATAAGAAAGTTATGACGTGAAATAATGAGTGTATAAGGTGTAAATAGCGCCCTCTACATATTATGTCAATAAATGGAATACCATCGTATTCCCCATCCCTGAAAACCCCCGATTTCCAGTTTTCATGTCGATATCTCAAAAACGACTTGAGCTATAAAGAAATAACAATTCTGAGAACTTAACTTTAACACCCTGTATCTCATTAATGAGCGACATTTTATTAAGGCATATTTGGCTCAATATCATTATTTTCACGAGATTAATCTAGGATTGCTTTTTGGCGCATTCATTACAGACCACCCTGTATATATATATATATATATATATATATATATATATATATATATATATATATATATATATATATATATATAAATATATATATATATATATATATAAATATATATATATATATAAATATATATATATATATATATATATATATATTATATATATATATATATATATATATATATATATATATGTATATATATATATAAATATATATATATATATATATATATATATATATATATATATATATATATATATATATATATACATATATATATATATATATATATATATATATATATATATATATATATATATATATATATATATATATATATATCTAGCGAGCAAGGTGACGCTTTCCATGTACAAATCGCGGTAAGACTGGCCTCCGCGGCACATTGGCCTCCGGTAGACGGAGGCCAATTTGACATCGACCTGAAAACTCATAATTGCCCATAAAATATTATAAGTAACAAGAAAATGGTGGAATTAGCCGGAGCCCAATTTAGGCCAAATCTGTATAAACCTATACATCGTAGTCCGGTGTGTCTACCGTTTGGTGGCTCTGTCGTCGGTCACCAATATACATGAGCCATCTAGATAGCGGCTAACCTGGCCTCCAAGAATCGTGGCAACATTGCCGATAAATTGAAGACAAATGTGCTATTCTTGTTATTTCCACTTTCGGGAGATTCTATAAAGATGATGGTGCTTTGACTAATTAGAGTTACGTTAGTTATAGGAGGTTTTATATAAATTTTATTCGGCACTATACTTTGCCTTCTACTTATAATACAAATTTTAAAGTATCTATATGATTTAAAATAATCATGTAAATATAGGGATAAATTCATTTAAAATAGAGATTGGTAAATTTTCTAACAATTGCTTTCTATTTATTTACGTGAAAATAAAACGCAAAGAATAATTTTG
Organism: Philopedon plagiatum; assembly: GCA_963971165.1. Taxonomy (NCBI): domain Eukaryota; kingdom Metazoa; phylum Arthropoda; class Insecta; order Coleoptera; family Curculionidae; genus Philopedon; species Philopedon plagiatum. The sequence goes on along the minus strand of OZ020192.1, from coordinate 54,243,139 downwards.
TGAAATAAAACTATGCTTAATTAAGATAATAATTGTTAAATATTATATGGTCCTATTAATTTGAAACTTTATAGAACTACTCTAAACAATAAATGTTTAAACACTTGTTTCACAGTTTTTAATTAATCAACCCCTATGGGAGTAAAATGGAGATTGAAAGTTTGTAAGGGAGTAAAATTGATATACGGTTATATTACCTTAAAATTACGTAAAATACTAAATAAAAAGAAGCGGCTGGAAATTTTTCCAAGATAATGTGATTTTCGGGGTTATTGAGCTTGTCTAGTGGTTGTTAAAAATATAACGGGGGGGGGGGGGGGGGATAAAAAGGCGCTGCTGGGAATTTCGCCAAAAATGTTAGATGTATCATTTTTGGGGTTATTAAGGTCCGAAAATCTAATTCTGTCTAACAGATGGTAAAAAAAATAACGGAAAGCGGTGGATAAAAAGACAGCGATTGACAATTTATTCCAAAAATATGCCATTTTCGGCGTTATTAAGGTCAGGAAATCTAATATTGTGTAATAGATGTTAAGAAAGTTAACGTGGGGGAGGGGGGGGGGGGGGGGGGGAATAAGAAGCGACTGGCAATTTTATCAAAAACGTTAACTTATGTGTAATTTTCGGTGTTATAGATGTCAAAATCCAATTTTGTCTAACAGATGTTAAAAAAGTTATCGGGAACGACTGAAAATATCTCCAAAAATGATAAATATCAATTTCGGGATTATTGAGGTCATAAAATGTAATTTTGCTTAGTGTATGTTAAAAAAATTAACGGGGGGGGATTAAATGGAGCAGCCGGAATTTTTTTCAAAACTGTTAAACGTGTCATTTTTGGGATTATTGGGGTCATAAAATCTAATTTTATTTAACAAATTAACAGATGGTAAAACAAATTAACGGGGGGGGGGGGTTGGGGGAGCGATTAAAAAATATAATTATGTGTAATAGTTGTTAAGAAAAATTAATGGGGGTGGGGGGGATTGGCAATTTGTCCAACAATGTTAACCAGTGTAACATTTTCGGGGTTATTAGATCAGAAAAGCTAATTTTGTGTAACAGATGTTATAAAAATTAACTGCGGGGGCGGGGGTTTGGAATTTCGTCTAAAATGTTAACTGATGTCATTTTTGGGGTTATTGAGGTCAAAAAAGCTAATATGACATGACTATTACAAATTCAAAGAGAGGGAGATAAGATGAAGGGAGAGGGAAGAATGGGTGCACTAAAAAGAAAAAAAAATATTTTATAAAAATGAACAAAATTAAGTTGACGAATATTATTTATTTCATACTTTTCAGTGCTTTTCCTTTGGTGAAGTTGGTTCATTTTGTGAACAAATAGAAATATTTTTAGGAGCAATAATTCATAAATACAACGTGGCAAAATCTAATATTAATTTCATTTCCTGGAATTTCAGATTGTCTTATCTCAGTTCCTACGCATGGGACCCACACCAAATTATAAGACGTTACTGCTGGGTACTCTCATTTTCGTGAAAAAAATATTTAATTTTAAAATTTGCGAAAAGAAGTTAGTTTTTTGGACCGCTTCACCTGAGATCTGTGAAAGTTCTGAAGAAAATTTTACTCTCATGTTTTTTTTATATCTTTAATCAGATTTAATCGGTAGAATTCAAATTTCATGGAATTACCTCTAATATCCTGATTAATTAGGTTTTAAAATTTTTACCCTAAAATATTTTGTCTAAGAAATAATTTAAAATGTCATTTCTTTAAGGAAAAATAGAATATTTTCACCAAATTTGGAATTTGTCGATAAAATTTGATATACTTTATGAAAAAAATATGGTAAGTAGGTAAAGTTTTCTTCAGAACTTTCTCAGATCTCAGGTGAAGCGGCTCAAAAAATTAACTTTTTTTCGCAAATTTTAAAACTAAGTATTTTTTTACGAAAATGTTTATAAAGTACCCAATAGTAACATCCTATAATTTAGTGTAAGTCCCATGCATAGGAACTGAGATACGACACATCTAAAATTTCAGGTGCCGCCACTGCATTTACCTACCTTTTCTATCAGTTCCCTGTGTCCGACCCCGATTTTGCGTCATGTTATATTGAAATTCCTCTAGATACGAGTATAACTAACCTAACCTAACCTAACTCATGTTTCATATATTCATAATCATGACATCAAAATGACACTATTATCACCTATACCACGCGGACGAAGTCGCGGGAGAAAGCTAGTTATTTATAAGTGGAACGAAAAAGTAATCGATTTAAATCATTGGGAGTTATTCTTGGATGTCTAGCGCATGTAATAAACGCAGAAATTAGTACCTATATAATATTGCCGGTTAAAAGTACGATTTGTGATAAAAAATAAAAAAAATTCAGTTTTTACCCCCTAACTACGCTTCTGGATAACCCGTTCGAGATTCATTTCAAAGCCTAATATCGCTCTATAAGATGGCGTTGAAAAATTTGGAAAAAAATAAATAGGAAAAAATACAAAGTGATTCAAATGTTCCGATGTCGAGGGCAAAAAAAGTTTTAATTAATCGACATTATTACATTTAATCGTCGATTGCTCCCTTCCTATAAAGAATGAAGAAACTAAAAATATAGATATTACCTATTCGACGAGCTTTTTCCGACTAGGTATATGGGATTTTGATCCATTTTGACCCCGAAAACAATTAAAAGCCGTTACAAATTTGGATCAAAAATCGGAATTTCCAGTTTTCCATAAAAGAAATTTCTAGTCGTTTTATGTATAGGTAAGTATTCGAGATTTTAAAGTTTTACGTATAAATTCGTTTTTCTGTCAGACGTTTCGTTTTCGAGTTATTAAGTACAAAAAAGGAGCCTGCAAACGGTATTTTTGACCGAAAAAAATTCAAAAAAATTACTTGACATTTTCGGAAACTTCCCAGATTCAATGGGTTTCTGAAGCTCCCGGACCTCTAAAACCTTCGAAAATTTAAATTGATTTAATTTACTTTTGCGACCTGTAATCGATATGAAGCGAAATCGCTGAAATTTCGACTTTGACGTTTAATAGCTACGAAACCGTACACCCTGTATAACTAAATTTTTTACCGAAGCTTGTCGCACTATCCCTCTATTAACCCAGAAAATTCGATAGCTTTCCCTCTGACCGTGTTCGGGAAAAAAATTGAAAATGTCAAAAGCGACGACATACACCTACTCCTCACGGACGGGGGGTATATAGACAGCAGGGCCATGCGGTCCATGGAAAATATAGAGGAATAAAAGTGAAATAAAATCGTCATAATATCTTCAATTCTTTATTTCAGAATAAATTCATCTCATCCTAAATAAACATAGATCAAGCAAGCCTCCAAAAAATAGTGGGCCTTGAGTGTTACCCACCAAGTTAAATATGCGGCAGAAAAGTTGATAAACGACAATAACACATTACTCTGTCTTTGTCGTACTAATAACAGTGCAGTCAGTGAGCCAGTTTCTGCTTCATACGTCTCCCATCTTTCTGCTCTCATCGGAGATGATCGCGCTATCGCGCACTGCATCGTGATCTCGCCGCCTTCCATCTCGCGTGTATGTAAATCTTAAGTTGCTGTTGCTTATTGCCGTAGATAAACAAATTTCGGGGTCAAATGCAAAAGTGGAGAGTTCAAGTTGCGGGCGGTTTGCTGCCGAATAAGCAGTTACTCGGATTGATTAAATACATTTACATCAGATGATTTCCAGGAAAATCATGTTTCGGCGGTTGAAAGTGTTCAAACTGTACAATTGTGTAGTTGCAATAATTATTCTAAATAATTATTCCAAATAATTATTCCACATAATTATTGCAATTAATTATTCTAAATAATTATTGCAATTACTTATTCGAAATAATTATTCCACAGTTTTGAAAATTGCTTCCCTTCTCCCAAATTTCACCGCACGCCCCTGATAGACAGCCAGTCGGCGGTCATAGTTAAAGCAGGATTTTTAAGTTCTCAAAGCCGTTTTCCCACTTATTATTACATACCCCAAAAATTTTATTTAAAAACATTCATACTTACGCCTCTGACTAAAAACATTTACTTGTGAAGGAAAAGCTTTTTTGTTTGTAAAGCCAAAATGTGTTTCAAAACTTATTTGCCCATTATTGCCAATATCTAATGTTAAACGACTCGACGCCGCTGGAAGTAGGGAAATCTGGGGAGCCCTATTTATGACAATACCGTTTAACTGTTTTTTTGCCGTTATTAATTTTGGTGTGTTTTTTATTTTGCAGATTTCACTACTTATCTTTTTTGTTTGATTTTCATGTATTTTTATTTATACCTTTTGTGCTTTTTGCAATTTTAACTTTGTGCCTTTTTAACATATCTTGATTTTTGAACAATAGACGTAGAACCATAACATATAAAAATTCTTAATTATGGATTTGTATTTAATGTTAAACAATAATTAAAAACTTGTTCTTACATTTTTTAGTTTAAATTTACTTATATATTTATACTAGGTGTTATTAAGATTCTTTTAATACTTTAGGGCGTGATTCCTGGGCTGGTATTATATTTAAAAAAAAGTCATATAAATTAATATCCTAAAATATTGAGTTGCACGCAAGCACACACACATTTGTTTACATTTATTTTAAAAGCTTTTTGAGGAAATCGTTTCTAATTTTTGCTAATTAAAAAAATATGGTAAACGTACCAAACTGCAATTTTTTCTAGTTCGTGGTCCATTTTACCCTGCCAAGCTTTTTTTACTGTACCACTAACTACTTTTAATTAACAAATTAGGACGCCTATTTAGTTCTTAAATTTATTGTTCGTTAAATTCCATATCTTGCATCGTTTTTAAATTATGTAATAAATTGGTCATTCGTTTACCCTTTTTAAAAAGTTTTAAAACGGCAAATACCAACTGATATTTGGCTAAATACTTATATATAAGGCGATGTCCTATTAAACAAAAAGCGAGAAAAATTGTTTTTAAATAAAGCGCAGAATATAGCCGAGTATCAAGGGAATTCAGGTCTGTTCCAAAAAAATAGTTTTGGTTAGTCAAAGGGTCTTGATCAGCCTATATTCCGAAAACGAAGCATTTTAGGACATACCTACATATGGACTTCTTTAATTTACAATCAGCCTAGGAATCACATTCTGAAATATTCTCTACATATTTAATATCACCTTGTACAATAAAATATCCCCTCCCGCATAACATATCCTGACAAGGGGAATTTATCCGTTACTAGAGATTTATTTGGCAGTCTACATAATGAATTTTCTGTTATCTAGAAAGCTACATAATATATTAACCACAAGACCCGAAAAATCATTAAATATTTAATTTGTTAAAATTAAAAAATTAATAATAATTTTGTCTGATGCATTCGATTAACTTTATTTTTTAACATATTTTCAAATACTAAATTCTTTGCTAAATAAAATGCTTTAAAATCGTTATTTCTCTTCGCAAACATTTTTTAATTTCTCGTGACCTTTAGGCCGGCGCCGGCCGCACATGAAAACAGGAGAGTTTCATGTTTCCTGTTTCGCGTTTCAAGTTTCTTTGATGTGCGGCCGGCCTAAGAGTTTCCATTCCTATTATGTTGATTCTTTTAGCCTAGCTGTTCTGGAAAAAAACTTTTCAGCTTAAACATTCAAAAGAGACATGACCTAACATAATTAATTAAAGAAATTAAAGTTTTATTTGGTAATTTTGCATTACTTACTTACTTATAGAATTTTTGCGGGACACGGTACAAAAAGGGAAAGTACAAAAAATTTTAATTTCTTTTGATGAATTTTGTCTCTTTTGTGTGTTTATGGGCGAAAGTCATTGGTTTTTGATAGCAAATAACTAAGCAGCAGCAATGTAAATAGAAAAACAAAAAAGTAGAGATGATAACTCTTAAGGGAGATTTGACTATACTTATAACTAAACTGAAATGTATATGGTGAACCATAAAAATACGATAATTTTATTACAAAGTGAATTTTTGAAAAAAAAAACTTTTTCGCGGAAAGTAAAGTTAGTAAAACAAAAATTAATTAATAATTATTATCAAGAAGAAGAACAAGAACTTCTAAGATTTATTGACTTTCAGTTCTATAGGATTCAATTTCTATGTTTCTAAAATGTTGATATTAAGATTTTCTATTTCTTATTTTTGGCACATTGCCTGCGAGGATCAAAAATCGTACGTTTGCAAGTACTCGACACGTCACAGTTTGATATATCAAAACACTACACAGACACTAATATGTTTATTTGGCATTTATTGTGACATTTTGTCAGACGGAAAAGTCATCAATGATAACACGATTTCGACGTTGGTCTGATGGAGAAATTATTGTCTGTGCAACTGGGTAAATATGCTTAACTTTTCTAATATGATTATAAAATGAAAGATAGCCGATAACAATGATTGTTGTCATTATCTTGACAATGACTAACAATCAAATTTATCCTATAATCATAAATTAACGGTTTTTTATTTAGACCGCCAGACTGGTCAGCAAGAGTTTTTTTTAAATTCCCCCTCTGTATTACATAGCAAAGGAAACTAAAATTTTAAATGCAATCTTATGCCACGTGGTACCTCATTTTAAAGGCCTTCAAAAAAGAAATATTTTACCGCGGCGCAAACCCTTGGTAAGTATCTTAATTTTTTTAAATGGCAACCCTATAGAAATTAAAAATCGTGAAAAAAAGATTAAAAATTTTAAAGTTGTTCAAAATGACCACTATGAAGTTCTTGGCAGTAATAAAGTCGATTTTCGAACTCTGCCAAGAAATAACACCTGCCATTCTCAAAAATGAGTTCCAAATTCGACTACATTACTGCCAAGAAGTTTATGGTGGTCATTTTGAACAACAGTTACAAGAGTTATAAAGGTATTTAAATTTTAAATTTTTTTCACGATTTTTAATTTGTAAAGGTTTTCCATTTAAGAACAAATACCACACAGCATAGGGTTGCATTTAAAATTTTTGACGTTGAATAGTTTTAGAGAAAATCGCCTGTGACAGACGGACGAACACCGAAGTGATTCCATAAGTGTTCCGTTTCACAGAACACTAAAAAGTAGATTTATGAACCAGTAAGATACACCTAAAATTTGATACCTCTATATTTACTAATAGAAAAGATATTTGTCCATTCTAAGACTTCTTAGACACCCTGTATATTATATTACTTTAACCGAAGGCTGTATTTTAGTTTCAAATCGGATCCAAATTTTATTTACAAATAGTGTAGAGACACCCATGGCACGGGCGCCCGCAGACTTTTTTCTCATGGGGGGAGGCAAAATAAAAAAAAATAATACCTATATATTTTTAAAGATTTTATTTGTAGTGATTTATACAAATACACTAATAATTACAAACAGACAAAATTCGGTCAAGTGCAAGCTATACTTCTTGCACAAAATTAGTATTCCGTGCCATCAGCCCCCCACTTCACCTGAGCAAATCTTGGCCGCCCGTTCTCCGCCCATCTGCCGCGCTACCCGCTGCCGACGGCACCAACGCCGTATCACATCGCGTATGCACGGAGCTAAGTGGGGGAGCGTGTCGAGTGAGCCAAATTAAAAATTTTAAACAACGTGTAACAACAAAAGTTGTTCCTTACATCGTGAGAAATATTTTTGCCGAAAAACTTTTTCACTAGAAGCAATGGTTCAGCTGTTATAAGAAAATAAACAATTTAATTGTTTATAACAATTGTTCGCGCAAGAATTTTTCAAACCTGATAATTTTAGCTCAATCTACACCTGATTCTTAATGTTCATGATTTTTTTCAGATTTTTCTGAGCGATTCTTTTGGTCATGAGGGTGGGGGACAGCAATTTGTATGCGTTTCTCCCGAAAATTGTTAAAAAAATGCATAAAAAAGACATCATATATATTGTTGAATTCGTGCTTCAATAAGCTTTCATTTGACACTCCACACGATGCCATTTTTTTTTCGTTTCCCAATCTCCCCTAGAATCAAAATTCAACTTTTTATACTTCACATCTATGATTGGGCCACCACACTCTATGTCTGTGCTAAATTTCAAATTTTTACTGCGAATAGTTTCAGAGAAAATCGCCTGTGACAGACGGACACCGAAGTGATTCCATTTTGCTAATTTTAGCACGGAACACTAAAAAACATGTTAAAAACTTCTTCATAAAATAAACATGCCGCCTGCAGAAAATGCATAGTAATTTGGCTGCCAGCTGCATTGAGTTAAGACTGGGTTTAAATAATAGTCCTAATTCTAATTGAATTTTTTTGTACGTGGCATTATAAAGGTGTTCAAACATTAGAAAATTTGACAACATTTATCAAAAAAGGAGATACTTATAAAAATAATAGATATCTGGCAATTCGTCCAACAAAAAGGACGAAGTATGACAATCCCACAATCTCATGGCCCCTGGACTCTCCTATGTTTACAACTCTTGTTTGTGAAATATAATAGAAATGTGATTTATTGCGAAAATTCAAGGGCAATTTCTACTTCTTGAACAACAAATATTAGTAGTTAAAAAATCTATGTCCTTTTTTTTTGATCTTCTATATTACTCGTACCTGTATACCAAATTTCATTAATAATAACCAGTTCTGTCGGTCTTCAGATATAACAAAGTAACATTAATCTAAAATAAATGCTGTGCTTTGCTTTTTACAGTCTGACAACACTGTACGGATACCACTTTACCAAAAAACGGTATATACAGAAGCCAAAGTATGCCAAATTATGAATAATTATGTAGAGTATACGGATGGAGGCCAACCTTACCGTCTGTTGTACGGAGGCTAACCAGACCTTTGCACGAAACCCTAATATACAGGGAGTATATTCGTGTATATAGGGTGGAGGCTAACTTGTGTTATTTTTAGGCAGATGCCATTTTGACCGTCAGATATATATATATATATATATATATATATATATATATATATATATATATATATATATATATATATATATATATATATATATATATATATATATATCACATATATATATATATATATATATATATATATATATATATATATATATATATATATATATATATATATATATATATATATCCCTTACGCTCCTGAGACTAAGTAATTTGAGATATTAAGCTGAAATTTTAGTTTATCGTTAATATTGACCCCAATAGAGACCTCAATTCTTGTCATATTTTTAAACTAAAAGTTGGCAGGATTTTAAGGACACCCACAATTGTGTTATATGGTAGCAAAGAAGGTACCCACACAATTGTGACAGAACAACAAAAATGTCATTAAAAATATTTATTTCTTATTGGAAACATCACTTTGAATGAAATTTTACGAAACAATTGTTATTTTTGCTTAAACATAAGTATACATTGCATTTATCGCACCTTATTCTTGATCGACTTTGACAGGTTTCTAGTCGACAAGTGTTAGGATTTTTCTGATCTTCATGCACTGGCCAATGATTGAATCCATCAAATCTTTTATCTTCGCAAGGAAGTGAAGCATATCTAGTTTTTTTGGTATTATCTGGTGTATCGTCGGTCTCTCGTCCTCTTTTTTTTGTTCCACAAACCAGAAACTCTCCCAAGTTTAATCGAAACTCCAAAAAGTCCATGATCTCTTTTGACTTGTACTTGTTTGCTTGACAATCCTTTCGATATTCCATCCAGCTATTAACAATGGCTATGTCAAATAGATGCAAAATAGTTTTAAATGTCCACTTTCGAGTTTTAAAAAAAGTTCTGTAGCATTCAGTCATTTGGTCACATAAATCGACTCCGCCCATTTTGTCGTTATAAACTTTAACTACATTTGGACATGATACTTCTATATGCTTCTTTTCGTTTTTATCCCACCTCTGAACATTTTGTGTTGGTTCTATCCCAAAAGCCGTAGAAACCATTACAACGGACTTATTATTTTTCCACTTTGTCAAACATATTTTCTTGTCACCTCTGACGTACTCTTCTGCCTGACCTCTCTTCATCTCTGCATCTTTCTTAAAAATACATCCCTTTGTTCTATTTGTCATTATGGTTCCTGTTCCTTCTAGTTTTAATTCAACCAATTTGTCAAGTAAAGGCAACGTCGAGAAGTACCGGTCAAAAAAAATAAAACTTCCTGGGGGCAAGGTTTGTACTAAGCGTAGAACAACAGACGGTCCTAAGCCAAGTTCTTTGTTTTCCAAAGGTGTCAGGGAACCTTGATATATTTCAAAATCCAATATGGTTCCACATGAGGTCGTCAGAACAAAATTTTTAAGTCCAACAGGCCTGGGCTTATTTTTTACAAACTGACGTATAGGGCATCGGCCTAAAAATGGGATCATTTGTTCGTCTATTGAGAATGATCCTCCAAGCGGCCTTTGTATTTCTTTGCATCTTTTTCTTACTCGATCAATCATTGGCTGAACTTTCCAAAGGCGATTCTGTTTTTTTAATTCTTCGGATACCGACAAGTTATTTATCACATGAAAATTGGTCCGCAATTTGTAAAATCGGTCTCGGGTCATTATATCTGCTATGATGGGCAATCGATATTTTATACTCCAGTAGAGGTGAATTCTGGGAAATTTAAAACACCCCATGATGGCATGCATGCCGAAAAATTGCTTAATTTCTTCAGGAGTAATATTTGGTTTTATTTCGTTGCCAGTTTGCTGCAAATAATACTGAGAAGTCAATTCTGCACCCATTTCAAAGAACTCTTCATCTAAGTACCTGCTGAAGTAACCCCATGGAGTCAAAACTTCTTGTACAGCGTCGTTTCTTGGACCTTCTGGAATTTCTTTCCCTTCAAATGGCATTTTTATCCACTTCTGGTCTGAACAATGTGCTTTTTTCTTGCTACTTGGCCCAGGATCCTCTTCTCCGCTACTACTATCTTCAGAGTCGTCCTTACCCTCAGAAACACGCATCTCTGGTTCAAAAAGATCATCATCGTTGTCGCTTTCGACTTCAAAATCCGACTCCAGCTCATCAATTAGTTCATAAATTCTATCTGGATTCGCAGCAAGCTCATCCAAGTTAAGATTTCTTTTCTCTTCTCCACATTTTGCCTATGTTGGCTCCAGAATGTCACATTTGTGACACCGGTCTAAAACATCCAAATAAAAACATAATCCCAAAAAAATTCGCCGCATTTTATTATCTGATCGATAAAACCAAGCCTACTTAAATCAATATTCCTCTGAAAATTCGTTTTGGCATTATTTTAAATAATACTGACCTTTCTTTGCCATTGCAGCGTCAAAAAATTTAGAAAAACACAAAACTCATACATTCAACCTTGAGTCACGCCGTACAATGAAGAAAATTTCAAACAATGCGCTACAGAACAGTTAAATTGGGTCTCGTACGATCATGTCGCATGGGAGTGAACAATGTTAATGTGATTTTACGCCTTATAAACCATATAAATAAGACTGACACAGTTGTGACACCTCGGAGCGTAAGGGATAAATATATATATATATATATATATATATATATATATATATATATATATATATATATATATATATATATATATGTATACCTTATCATATACACTAATATACAGTGACCGGCAAAAAGTTCGCAACATATGGGAAAATTTTTTATTAGGAGAGTATTGGAAAAACTTTTCCGGGGGATCGGTTCTGCATGTCCGATAACCTAAAAATCAATTTTGACATACGTCACGTGACCACTGGTATAGCGTCAAATTAAAAAAAAAATTGTTAATTTACAAAAACTGAGGTTAGTTGAAGCGATATCAAAAAAAGTTATTTGAAAAAATTGCTTAGAATTAAATTCTAGGTCCTTGTGCAAAATTTTAAGATTTTATTTAAAAAAATTGGAAAACTCAATTTTTTTTAAATATTTTTTTATCGATTTACAAATTTTCAGTTTTTTTCGTTTAGATAGCTTGGCTAATGTAAAGCCCATGTATCTGGATGAAAATAAACGAATGTAGTAGTTTTTTCTACAATTGACAGGACAAAATTAAAAAAAACAGGGTTTCGCCAGACGCTAGCTGTTGCAATGATTTGTATCTAGCAGCAGTGTCAAAATTTTAGAGACATTTCAATGAGATTACATTGAGAAAACCTTAATCGTCTTAAATATATCTGAAGTTCGACTTTTTGTAAAGTTAAGGGGATTAAAATAGATAATAAACAAAAAAGTACCTGTTTATTTAATCGAAATTTCATAAACGAAAACCAATGTAAGAAAAACTTAAAAGTAGTCAAATTCTGTACTAACAACATAAAAAATCATTGTTTTTCCTTGGGTGCACAAAATTTAAAACTCAGTATGACCACCATTTCTCTCCATACATACTATTGTTCTCGAGCGCAACTCTCGATTAACATTTCGGAGCATTTTACGATTTATTTGCAATACACAATTTCTAATGACATTCTCTAAATTTTGTATATTCCTAAAGGGTCGATGTTTGTACACAGAGTTCTTTAGGTATCCCCACATAAAGAAATCTAACGGAGTCAGATCTGGTGATCTCGCAGGCCACGGATTTTCAGAAAACCGTCCTATCCACTGGTTTCCAAATTCTTGATCCAGCCATCTCTTCACCTCATTTGTGGAATGAATGCTAGCTCCGTCTTGTTGAAAGTATAAATTTCTTCTTTCGGCTAATGACAAATTGTCTAAAAAGTCAGATATCTCAGTTTGTAGAAATTCTAAATATCGTTCTGAATTTAAATTGTCTCTAAAGAAAAACGGTCCCACTATTCTGAGGTTGAAAATTCCGCACCACACATTAACCTTAAAACTATATTGGTCTTTACTCTGAATTACAAAGTCTGGGTTTTCGGTGGCCCACCATCTACAGTTTTGTGAACTGACGGTTCCGTTAGAGGTAAATGTAGCTTCATCCGAGAAAAGAACGTTCTTTGGGAAATTAAAATCTTCCTCAATCATACCCTGGAACCAGGCACAAAAATCGAAGCGGGCCTCATAATCCCTATCTTTTAATACTTGTACAAATTTAGGTTTGTACGGATGAAATTTGTTTCTTTTTAATATCTCCGATATTTGACTAACTGCTAATTGGGGTGTTTCTGTGATCGACAAACACACATCCAGAGAACCTTCGTCACCTGTTACCGGTTTTTCATGGGAAACTTTATACTGATTTTCTACCGATCCCGTTTCTTTAAATTTATTGACTAGACGAGATACTGTGGAATAATGGAGGGATTTATCGGGGTGCCTCTCATTAAAAATTGCTGCTGTTTCTCTATGGCTTTTGTAATTATCTCCAGAAATTAAAATAATTTCTATCTTTTCCTGAAGAAGTAGTGTGGGTGCCATTTTAAGGAATAAAATATTAATAAACTTATGTAAAATATCAAACTTAGTAAGATGCGAGACATAAACCAATGACATAGGTTGAAATCAAACAAATTATAATTTGTTTGATATTTTCTGTTGTTTTTAACCTACTAGATTATTTGGTTGTTTTAATTTCAGAGCCTGCTTTGGTAGTTTTAAGTACAACTAAATAGACCTTGTGGTTAAATTTATGTGCGAAAAATCTTAATAAAATCTTGATACAGTCATTTCATTAGATTCAAACCATTGCAACAGCGAGCGTCCGGCGAACACCTATTTTTTCGATTTTGTCCTGTCAATTGTAGAATTGTAGATCTGACTCCGTTAGATTTTTTTATGTGGGGATACCTAAAGAACCCTGTGTACAAACATCGACCCTTTAGGAATATACAAAATTTAGAGGATGTCATTATAAATTGTGTATTGCAAATAAATCGTAAAATGCTCCGAAATGTTAATCGAGAGTTGCGCTCGAGAACAATAGTATGTATGGAGAGAAATGGTGGTCATACTGAGTTTTAAATTTTGTGCACCCAAGGAAAAACAATGATTTTTTGTGTTGTTAGTACAGAATTTGACTACTTTTAAGTTTTTCTTACATTGGTTTTCGTTTATAAAATTTCGATTAAATAAACAGGTAATTTTTTGTTTATTATCTATTTTAATCCCCTTAACTTTACAAAAAGTCGAACTTCAGATATATTTAAGACGATTAAGGTTTTCTCAATGTAATCTCATTGAAATGTCTCTAAAATTTTGACACTGCTGCTAGATACAAATCATTGCAACAGCTAGCGTCCGGCGAAACCCTATTGTTTTAATTTTGTCCTGTCAATTGTAGAAAAAACTACTACATTCGTTTATTTTCATCCAGATACATGGGCTTTACATTAGGCAAGCTATCTAAACGGCAAAAACTGGAAATTTGTAAATCGTTAAAAAAATATTTAAAAAAAATTGAGTTTTCCAATTTTTTTAAATAAAATTTTAAAATTTTGCACAAGGACCTAGAATTTAATTCTAAGCAATTTTTTCAAATAACTTTTTTTGATATCTCGTCAACTAACCTCACTTTTTGTAAATTAACAATTTTTTTTTTAATTTGACGCTATACCAGTGGTCACGTGACGTATGTCAAAATCGATTTTTAGGTTATCGGACATGCAGAACCGATCCCCTGGGAAAGTTTTTCCGATACTCTCCTAATAAAAATTTTTCCCATATGTTGCGAACTTTTTGCCGGTCACTGTATATGATAAGGTATACATAGGACAAACGTCTCGAGTGCTTAAAGACAGACTAACCTCACACAAGAGCGACTGCAGGTTAAAAAAACCCTCTTGTGCTTTAGCTGAACATCATATAGAAACTGGTCATGATCCAAATTACTCAGAGACCAACACTATATATACAGAAAGTAAACTGAGAAAGAGACTCTTCTTAGAAATGGCAGCAAACACACATGACACCAAACTGTCTTAATAAAAAAAGAGACATCGTAGATCTGAGTTCAATCTACTCGTATATTGTCACTCTAAACAAAAATAAGACCACAGATGGGTCTCACAACTCCTCTTTGGAAATTTAAAGAAAAATGAGCCTAACGTACTCAGTTTATTTTCACCTCAAAATTTCCAACTGTCTTAAAAGCACCAGACGAAATAAATTCCCCTTTTCTTTTCTTTTTTGGTTTATTGTCCTTTTTATTCACTTCTGTTCTCAATAATCATAAAATAACCCACTACAAACAGAAATTTAAAAAATAATCGAGATTGATATGATAAGACCAAGATCAATAGTGTGACAACTCAATTAAAAAAACGAAATGTATACTCAGGAGCTAATGGAAGGGTGTGCTGTCTCCCTAAGTGACAAGGGAGACAGTACAGCTTTCTAGAGAAAAAATCATTCAATACAAAAAATATGTTGGGTGGGTTGCTGGACGCCATCTGCAAGTGGCAGGTGTGGGGGGCGGCTCTGCTTACGCCATCTGACATGTTAACTTATAACCAACAAACCGTGGTAAAACAGAATGTGTTTCCTGACCAACGCCATCTATTGCATGACTGTCTGTTTGGATGGCTGGAGCATTCTGTAATATTCTCCAGCCTTCTAGACCGACAGTTCTGACACTGTTGACACACCGCATCTTAACCTGACTGCTTCAAGCTGTAACGACCATGTGGCCGAAACCTCAGGGTACTCCAAAAGCAATTATGTAATTACAATAACGTATATTCAAACTGTAAGACTGTAGGACTGGGTTGGAGTGTTTGTCCTTTTGTGCTAGATGTTACGAAGGATATTTTAACTCACTTTGCACCCCAGGTAATGTCCAACGTAATGTAAATTAATTAAGTTACTAACCGTACTCTGTGTTGTAGCCTTGATAAAGAACATAAACATTTTCGAAAGCTTGGCGTAGTAAAAAAAGAGTTTTACTTCCGATGCCCGAATAGACTGAACCCTCAATAACTACTGAGTTTATTTTTTAACTAGTCAGTCAAGACTACCCTACCACTTCATATATATATATATATATATATATATATATATATATATATATATATATATATATATATATATATATATATATACCGAGTGAATATTTTTTATTTTTGAACTGTAGGTGTCGTTAAGAGCATTTAGAATTTAATTTTTCAAGTAATTTTTTTTTAATTTTTACATTACCGATTTCCCGGCGTCCTTTCTTAAAACCACTTACGAGCGTCCAAAATATACAGAAACACTTTTAAATTCCGGCCACCTAGCGTCCTATTTGTATATTATGCTTTTACCGAGTCCACTATTGAGCGCCCGGCCATGTTGCCAGATTAAAATGGTACTCTTATAGTACTGCTAGAGTTAATTGACATATATAAACTTCATGTCCCAAGTCTACGCCACCCTATTGATCCACTGCGAATAAAATGGACTGTCGGTGTCGTCCTGACTACAAAAATTTCGGATATGCGGTTTTTGATGCGATCCGCTCGGGTTTTCTCTTGAAAAAGTTTTTGTTTCAAGTTTATTAGAGTATGACTCTACATATGTTTCGCCTTATTAGGGCTTTTTCAAGAGTACTGATGTAGTAATACTAAAGTTAGGAAGGATCGTTTACAAATATATGTATATACCTGATTTTATTACCTAATTGCTGTAAGATTCTTATTTTGATAAATCTTCAGGAGGTCCAAGTCATAAAGATGACAAATATGTGTCAATTATTGGGGTGTTCTGGAAATTTTGTTGGTCATTTGTACAGGGTGTTAAATTGTTTTTTAAAGATTTTTTAATTTCTAGTTCTAATAGATCTAGTCTTTTGCCATTATTTTCATGGTGAAGTAATTTAATATTATCTAAATTTATAAAATGATTGTTTTCTATACAATGGGAGGACATCCCAGAGTTTTTTATATTGTTTAAAATGGACGTTTTGTGTTCTTTTATTCTTGTTTTCACGCTTCTACCACTTTGGCCTACATATATAGCTCCACAATCGGCACAATATATTCTGTAAACTCCCGATTTGTCTAATTTGTCAGTTTTGTCCTTATTGTTTACTAGTAGCGTGCCCAGGTTTAGTTTATTTACACATATAGTTCTACAGCCTAAATTATTTAATCTGTTACAAATATTATTGGTAAATTTAGAGGTATAGTTAATGAATTTAAAGTTGTTATTTTTTGGTGGACTTATACTATAAAATTCCTTTCTTAATAATTTTTTCTGTTTATTTTTTAATATATTATCAATTAGACTTTCTTTGTATCCGTTGCTTTTTACTATCTGTTTTATGACACAGAGTTCTTTTTGAAAGTTTTCTTTGTTTAGTGGAAAGGTGACTAATCTGTGTATGAAGCTGTGGTATGGAGACAATTTTATTTTCCATGACTGTTTTGATGTGTAATGTATTGTTGTATCTGTGGCTGTTGGTTTCCTATAAATGTCAAATTCTAGGTGGTTATTTATTTTTTTAATATTGATATCTAAGAAGTTTATTTCGTTGTTAACCCCTTTCTCCATTGTGAATTCAATATTTTTATGTAGTGAATTTATAAGGTCCAAAAACTGATCTAAATTTCTATCTGTGCCATCCCAAATGCAAAAAACATCGTCTACGTGTCTGTTCCAATAGAAAACATTTTTGACGAGAGGATTATCAGAACTAAAGATAGACTTTTCTAAGTTTGCCATAAAGATTTCTGACAATAAAGGGAGTCCACCTTTTTAAATTATTGAAAATTGATTATTAAATTTTTAAATTATTAACATCCGGAAAGGTATGACCTGTATCTAGACAATGTTTGGCGAAGTTTGAATTTTCTTTGTTCTTTGAATGAATAGATTTTATTAGGGTATTTTCAGTGTGATTTGGTTCAGGTTTGGGTGTGTTCTGCAGGACTTTTTTAACTTTTCCTTTGGTTAGATTTCAACCTGGCATATGGGTTAGTGACAATTCTACTTCACATATTAACTTTCTGTTACGTTAACTTAAAAACTTATAAACATGGAGGTACCAAATAACAGTACTTTAGTATCCGTTGACGTCACTAATATGTTCCCCAACATCCCAAATTCAGACTCTATTAACATAATCAAAAACACACTAACAATAAAAAACGTAAATCCTGTCATAAAAAACGAAATTATTACTCTTTTTGATCTCAGCATGAAGGAAATCTATTTCCAGTATGATAAAAATTTTTATAAATAAAAAGATGGCTTAGCAATGGGTTCATCACTAAGTCCTCTTCTAGCTGAAATCTTCATGTCTAATTTGGAAGAAACTTTCTTAAAAACTGAATACGCAGAAAACATAAGTTTCTGGTACAGATATGTAGATGACACTTTAGTGTGTTTTACCGGTAATGATGCGGATTTACAACTAACTCTAAATCACCTAAACAGTCTACATCATAAAATTAAGTTCACAATGGAAAAGGAAAACAAGAACAAAATTAATTTTCTGGATATTACATAACAAAACATAACAAAAAAGGACAAAGAATTCTCATTTGATATTTATAGAAAACCCACGTTTACAGACACAACAATTCCTAATCACTCAACCCATCCCACTTCCTAGAAAACTGCAGCTTATAAATCTATGATACATAAAGCTTTCGCAATCCCTTTAAACGAAGACACCCGTAAAACTGAATTAAATAATGTAATTAAAATAGCCAAAAACAACGGGTTTAACTCAACCACAATAAATACATTATTAAACAAAAAACAATAACAAATAACTATTAACCAAATATACTAATAACAAAAATACTACAGTACACCATTGCTTTAATAAATTATTGTATATATAAAAAACTAGATGCCGGTATAAAGATTATATTACTTCTAAAATGCCTACTAATGGATAAATATTTTAACAATATGGTAGAAAAATTAATCCCTTCCAAGATATCGTCTTTAAAGCGGCCAGGTAGGCAGGAGATGTCAAGAGAAAGGAGTTACAAGCAATTCCAGCCAAAAGAAAACAAAGTTCTGTGGTTCTAACTTTAATGATTTTCTAAGGCTATCGAAAATATTATCAAGAAATTAACAGGTGAAAATGTAAACAGTGCGCAAGAAATACAAATTCAAGAAAATAAGAAAAATTCTGTTATGGAGATATATGGAGATAACGCCATCTACGGGCTAGACTATAATTACATATAATAATTGTGTTTTTAATTGTAACAAGTAAAATTGTTCTAAATAAATATGTATTTTTATATTGTTTTTCTTTTTTTGTATGTCAAAAAATGATATCTTTTTTGCATTTTTGTGGTTTCTGAAAATAGTCCATCAAATATGTTTCGGGCATTTATGAACTATGCAGAACATTTTGATTTTTTGCCTTAAAGGAACAGCTTTCATTCATTTTTATTGTCATTTACTAAAAAAGTGCCCTCAACTTCATTTTAGGCACTTCTTGTCAAGTAACAATAAAAATTAATTCCGGCTGTTTCTGCAACAAACCTTCAGGCAAAATATTCGACAAGTTCATGTGCCTTTAACATATTACTACAGACTATTTTCTGAAAATCGCCTGCTGAAGTTGGGCAAAAAAATAAATGAAAAAACTCTAACATTAAAATTCGCATAGGTTAAAACTGGTCTTTTTGACAATTAGGGATTTAAACTGATAACTGTAAGAATAAGACTACTGAATTTTGTGATATTTTTTTTTATCTTCTGACACCCCACGAAGACCGAAGTCTAAGTACTATGTACCGTGGGTGTACTGGGGAATCGACTCACACATCCAGAGCTGGAAACATCCGTAGGGATTTCACCAGCCCTTTAAGAGGATGTGTGGGGTGGTACCACCTCGGTCGAGGAAGAATTCCTCTACCACCTTCCAACAACAATCACAAAATATCCATAGTCGAAGAGGGATTCGAACCCGCGCCTCTCGGTTGCAAAGTTGGCGCCGGTACCACCTCGGCCACCGGAGACCCTATATAAATTATTCTTCGCCTTTCTACCTAAATTTATGAAGAAAAATGTATTCATGTACACATACTGCGACGCACTTTGTTCAATAAAAAGTGATTAAAAACCGTCAAAGATACTATGAGGAGTATCATTGACCAAGTACTTACCGCTTAAACTAGAAAAAGTCAGGAAGATACTCTAAGAGAGAAACAGGAACAGCAGGGTGTTCTGTGTGAAGCAAGCTGTAGTAGAGCGCGTGCAAATTAGCCCTCAGCTCAGCCAGATAGGTTCGATTGGACGCCACCAGTTTTTTTACACCGACACAAACTGGAAGTCGCCTAGGTGGTCTAGGAACCTGCTTCAACACGCAACAATCCTGCTATTCATAATTTAAAATTCAGAAAAACATAGGGCGCAGTGAGCTGAATAAAACAACTAGAGTACATCTAACCCTATACATATATTTGTACAATAAAAAAAAATTGTTACAGGTGTCTATGAATACAGTGGGGCGATCTGCCCTCGCAAAATAAGTAAATTAAGTTATACCAAAATAAAAACTTCCTGAGGTCTGTCCCCAGGTACAAAAAATTCATAGGGTGGCTCCTTAGCACCCGCCAAAAAGAAATAGGGATGGTTCGTATCCCCCACCGAAGACAATATAATAGGGGTGCTTTCTAGCCCCTACGGAAGAGAAGTAATTGGGATGCTTGGTAGCCCCCACGGTAGACCCTAGGAAGAAACAATTCCTAGTAGTTAGGGTACTTTAAATATAATTAATAAAAAAAATATATATGAAGTTACGTTGATTAAAAAAAAAAAATCAAAAGTTACGTTAATAAAAAAAAATCTGAAGTTACGTTAATAGAAAAAGTGGGAGAAATAATTGGATAAAATAATAACTGGAACTCATCCGTAAAACTTAATTAATTTTTTTTTATTAATCAATTAATTAATTTAATATTAAAAGAGAAAGCCATTGGCTTGAACAGAATCGCCAAATTTAGGTAAGTAAAAAAAAATATTTAAAAATAAGAAACTACGTTAATATCAAAAAAGGTTACTAAAAAGAGAAAGCAATGACCAAAACCCACTTGCAAAATTTAAGCAAGCTTAAGATAATATTAAACAAAAAGATTATGTCAATAAACAAAATAAATTATTATTACCTAAAGGGCATCGATAACTAAATTTTAAAGTTCATTTACTTTACTGATAAACGTTAATATTTACAAAGCTAAGTGTTCACCAAATGACCAGCTTAACACTATATTATGTTATCTTACATTACCAATAAAAACAATAAAAGTACAACAAAATAAAAATAATTGATAATTAAATCACAAGTTCACGCAAGATTACAGGTATAAACAAAGCAAAAGGCTTAAGCGAAGACAGCAAAAATAACTAGAAATGAAACCCCAGTTAGCTTGACTCAAGATTCAAACGTTTAAGCAATATTCAAAGTAAAAGAGAAGCTTAAGCGAAGCCAAAAAAAAAAGTAAAATAATCAAAACCTCAAACCCCTATAGTAGCTTGACTCAAAAGCTAAGCGTTAACACTACTCGTGTAAATAAAGCGAATCAATGTAAGATAACACAAGAATAATAATTGACTTCAGAAAAATTTTAGTCATTAAAATGAAGAGAGAACACCCCGTATAGGGAGAAACAGTTTAAATATAAACAATCAAAATATACACCGCTTATGTACATTTATAAAACACAAAGCTTAAATTACAAGCAATTATATCGGCACTATCCAAGCAACTAATTAAATACTTTAGGTTCCCCCAAACGAATTTAACTAATTATGAAGCAACTATGTAGCTACCTTAAGTTAAGCAATTAATATGACACAATAAAAAAAATGTAAAACGTGTACGAGCATAATAAGTTTCTAAGCACACTAAAATATTCGCTAAATGATAAATTGAAAATAAAATAATAGGTTAAGTAATCTTTCTGACAACATAAAAATATTCTTGAACCAATCGTTATAGACTAAAAGCAAAAGAAATCTAAATCTCGTGAAACCTCAAGCCCGTACACGTCTTAGCTTTAAAAAAAAACAGGAAAATAAAGGGTTTTGTGGTATCCAGTTAATTACATAAAGAAAAGCTTTCTTGACAAACGGGCGATTGTCGCACATAATAATAAATTAATAAATTAAAAAAAAAACACTGACTGTAACGCTTTAATTTTCCAGTCTGGGGTATATGACAGGCTTGTCAACTTGGCATTTACGATAACAAATTATAGTGTCAGAACTAAATAGTACCACAAATTCCTTATTCCTTATATAAATTACGGCTTGAAACTTAACGCTACAGATAGCCCAATAACCACTGTATGTGCTTGGCGATAGTCAATAAAAAAACTTGATAAAAACAATCTACATTCTACGTGGGTGTCACACTACTTAAATTCAAATAAAACCCAGGCCCGTAAGCTGGTATAAAGAGGCCCTAAACATAACTTATAGATTGTACGAACTTTACTTCACACTAGTCAAGCTTCAAAAATATAGTCACGCTTTCAAAAGAATGCAAATTAGATAATGTAATACTAATAATAAAGCAGTTGAGCGGCTTGGTTATTATACTAATAATTTAGTCAGCTATTATAATTCAAAATAAGATGTAGCACACACCGAGCAGCCGGAAAAAAAACTAGTCTGAGAGAATAAGATTGTGAAGCAGAACTTTCGATAACTATTGTCCGCTAAAATTTAAATTATAATGCATGGGCGTAAACAAATAAACGATTATTAAGTATTAGAGAAACACGGGGCGAAAAAAAAACTTCAAGGTCTAACTTACCCCTTCAACAAGGAGGGTTCGATATTCCAAACACCACGGATAAAACACCCAAAAGAAGCAGCTACCGGCGGCTTCCAAAACGTCAGGCCGTGGTTGAGGTCTGATAAAAGTAAAAGAAAGAACACCCTTAGACTTGAAAATTTGCCATGCACGTGGGATCTACACATAGACAAAAAAACGTATCCAAACTTACCCGATTATCGAACGACGTCGCCAATAAATCCTGCTCTTGCAAGTCAGATTCAGCAAAAGAACCTTTACCGTAGTCTCAGGACTAATCCAACACTTGGGGCCCCAAACTGACCCAGAAAAAAAACCCGAGACTGCGAACGGCTACCTTCGTCGACAATCAAGTTGGAAATGTTCCCTCGTGGACCGGGGGATCAAAATGACATTCCTCCCCCACTATCGGCACATAACAAAATGGAGTCCTTCGATTTCCGTACTGCACTGGCAAACCCAGAGGAAATCTTCCGTCACAAACCTGTGGCCTTAACTACAAAACGCCAAGTAACCGGCCTACCCACGCGAAATGCCTTAGTTGCTATGGGACAAATTTGCAAACTTACGAAGCGGCAACGCAGGAAGTCTCATAGTGCAGCTGTCAGTTCAACTAACCCCACAAAATTAATACTTAAAACAGCATTTCTAAAAATAATGTCGGAGCAAAGAAAATCTCCTTAAAACGAATCTAAATAATAGAGAATGCTAAATCCAGGAACCCGAGACAGTAAAGGCAGGGTGATCAATGACCCACAAATCAAGGGCGTCCTAATGTTGTCAGAGAATATAAACAATATAAAAAAAATGTAAGTAGGCCTTCAAAACTTGTTATCTAACATGATAGCACAAATAGACTAAGGGCGACTTGTCTATACACACAGGGTGGACTTTAAGCCAGGCGAAAATTCAGGGCCCAAACCAGATAGAAAGATGTTAAATCTACAAGCTTCAAACGAAGGACAGCTGACTTGAGGACAGCTAGCAGCAATTAGCCAGAACAGAAACCGTAGAAACTAGCCTGGGAACAGGGCAGGTCAACCGTGTACGTGTGGAGACACAACTATTTCATTAAGGTAAACTATAAAATACAACTAAGCAGGCCCTCGCGAACAAAACTAACCCTTAAAACAAACTCTGATACTCGGGCCGAAACTAGACTGTCACAACTCCCCCTCTCCTACGAAAGGAGGGAAATTTTCCACTAAAAATTAACCGACGATAAGGATCAGAGGCTCTCTGTAGATACCAGAAAATTGAAAAAGAAAATAAATTACCTGCGCTATGCTGGCGCCAATAAAAAAGCATAAGTGAAGATACGTGGGAACCCAAGGTAGTACCATATAACTAATACTAACCAACAAGACTGATAACTCAATCTTAAAATAACTAAATACTCAACGAAATCTTTGGTCCCTTTGCCACTAGTCACCCAGGAACCCCCTCCAGGAAGATTCGGTGTGGAACGTAAACCCTAACTTGGTAAGGGAGCTAGCATTGCGTAACACCCAAAAATACTGTGGGGAACCTCGTTTACTAGCCTCACACCGTACAATCGTCCCGAATTAAATCACCAAGTGGCATGCGTCATACCAACCAAAGGGTGGACAACTAAAAAGGAAAAGATAAATATAATACAACATAAGTAAAACGAGAAGAAAAGAGGGATAGCCCAGATGATCCACCATACAAAAGGGAGTGGATTGTAGCACCCACCAAGCTAAAAGATGTACCAAATGGGAAGCACATCGGTCCCTGCCACTGTGCACTGCCACCGGCCTGTCGCAACCTAATAGGCCGACTTGAGCTCAGGCCGAACAAAGTAGCTTGGTCCTCCCCTGGCCCGCCGAACAAATTCGATGGGCAAACTGTTACCCCAGGGGTCAGACTTCCGCCCCCCCCCCCCCCTGAACAGCCCTTCCAGTCGGTCTGCTCTCTGAATTATCCATGATCTAACAAAGAGCGTCGAAGCGACATCCGGTAGCACCCAACACCGTGCAGCCTGTAAAACGAGATAGGGACAAATGTCAAAATCGATACAAAGTCAAGATAAAGTAAAGTCGCAATCGGGATAGTTTTATTTTGTCTAAAAGGTGAATAGACAAAATATATCACTAAGGATCTAGGCGCAAAACCAGTAAATACTGAAATGGCTGCAGACTACTATATAGTCCTGCCAAGACCTAGACCTAGGACAAATCCAAATAATAGAGGAAAAAGAACCAAAGGTATCAAAGCAAATTAAAGCCTATCAAAGGCCAATCACGGTAAGGTAAGTAAATCAAAATAAAGGTAAGTAAATCAAAATACAAGGTAATCGAAATAAACCAAAGTAAATGTAATCGAAATACGCAAAGGTAAGCAAATAAACGCAAAGGGAAGTAAATTACCTGAAAGGTAAGAAAATTATCGCAAAAGTAAATAAATTATCGCAAAGACAAGTAACTTAACGCAATCGCAAAAGTAAATAAATTAACGCGAATACTAGTAAATTAACGCAAATGTAAGAAAGTCATCCACTCAAAAGTAAATGAATCAAGTAAATCAAACTAAAAGGTTCGCAAATCGAGATTAAGAAAATTGGGTTACTTGTCAACAACTAGCAGTCAATCCCACCATAAGTGGTATTCTCAACTTCACAAAATCAGCAAAAGGAGAGAAAGAAAATTGTGTTTCTACTCTAAATCCCCAAAGGAAAGACAAAGTCGTACTCGAGCAAAAACACATACTAGTTCAAATAACCGAAATTTCCAGACACAAGTAAGGAATCGAATAATAATAAACTCAAGTCAAGGTAGAGAAAATTAAGCCGAATCAAAGTAAAAAAGTCACATCAAGGTAAATACGTCAAATCAAGGTAATAATTAAAAAAAAAGGTCCAATCAAGATAATAAATAAAGACTTTTGGCCCCAGTCTATAATAAAAGACAATTAATAGTAAATGAATATAAAAAAAACGATAAAGAAAAAGCTCCAAAAATTAATTAATCACCGCCTTCTAACCAAGTAATCAAACTTAAATTACCATGTGACACACCGTCGCCCATCCCGTCTCGCGCCGAGATGGGCGTCTGCGTGAGACTGGCAAACGTAAAAAGGTAAGCTACGTTAAATGACAATAAACGTTACTATACGTTACTATACAAGAAACCAAGTGACGATAAGGTAAAGACAATCAAGTAATGACAACCAAAAAAACAAGGCATAAGGCGGCGATGGCAAGTGAAAGTAGTAAGGCAGTTGAGGGCTCACCTACTACAAACAATAGAAGCAAGGCAGCTGAAGGCTTACCTTGCCACGGCTTTCAGGGGACTCCTACCCCACCTAGTTAACCCAGTGCAGCGCTATTCTAAGTGACAGTGTCCAAATCCATCAAGTCTCGCGCCCAGATGGATCCAAACACCATCACGCCCACACTGCAGAGCATTAAATTGCTCACTACTGAGCGAGGAACGTAAGAGAAAAGAGAAATTAAACTGGGCCAAAAGTCAATATTAACGCAACGATAAAAGAAAACTCACTAAGTCATTATTACCGAAAGAGAGAAAAAAATTAAATAGTAGTAATTAATCAAATTGAAGCTATGGACCCAAAAGTTAATAAATTCAGAAATCGACAGATTGATAAGTAAATTGACGCAAAATGACAAGTAAAACGTAATATTAAATTAATGACAATAAAATTAACGGAAGGTAATAAAGTAAATAATGACTTTGAGCTGCCTAACAATTTATTCACTCCTACGGACCACCAAATGCAGTTTCGGCATATACCGGTTTAAGGTCTTGTACATGCCAAATGCCCTTACTAACACCGTGTTCATCTTCAAGCTCATAAGTACACGTGCTGGTCTTTTCTACGATCTTAAACGGACCTACAAATTCCGGAGCCAACTTTGCGCTATAATATTTCGCCGCATCGGATATACTTTTATTCTTACGCCAGACTTCTTGACCAGGAACAAAGCTTACTGGGCGTCGACGCAAATTATAGTTATGTCGATTTTTAATACGAGAGGCTTCGATTTTAGTGTGGACTTTTCTAAATAATTGTTTGAAAGCTTCTATTCGTTCTCGAATGTAATTTTGACGCTCAGTTTCTACTTGAGGAACACCCTCAGCATAGTCCGAACCGAATAGCTTGTGTTCCCTGCCAAAATTAACGCAGTAAGGGGTGAAGCCCGTAGTTTCGTGTCGCGAAGTGCGAATGGCGCAACCGATAGCAGTTAAATTATCTTCCCAAGTTCGATGGTTATTTTGTTGAACGTAAGAGCGCAACATCGTTTTAATAACTCTATTAACGCGTTCAGTATGATCTGCTCTAGGATAGCAATTAGCAGTGTAAAATATTCTAACTTTATATTTATCGCAAAGGGCTTGAAATTCTCTGGATTTCATTTGAGTTCCGTTGTCGCACGTTAAGAATTGAGGAGCTCCGTAAACTAAGAAGATGCCGTCTTCGACACACTTTACCAACGATTTTGCAGTTGCCGATCGACACGGGAATAAGACGACGTACTTGCTAAAATAATCTGTGACCACCAAAATATGAGTGTTTGATTGGGTCCTATATAGTCTAGGCTGATGGCTTGCCAAGGTTCCTTTATGTCTGGGCGATTACCCATTAAACCTGCTGGACGTTTCTGCTCTACTTTATTCTGAGCACAAGTTCTACAAGCACGGACATAACTAGCAACGTCGGATCTCATTTTCGGCCAATAATATCTCTCGGCGACCTTCCAAAAGGTTTTAAAAACACCCACGTGCCCTGCTGCTGGATTATCATGGCATCGAAGAAATATCTCTTTTCGCTTATCCTTAGGTGCTACTATTTTCCAGTAGGTAGAATGATCCGGAAAATTGGGATTGTTGGCCTTAACATACTTAAAGAGATTGCCATTCTCGACTCGCCAACAAGGATATTTATCAGTACGTTCTTCTAGTTTCTGCATCATACCTTTGTACCATTTGTCAGAGGTGTCAGAAAATGATGGTGACGGTGGTTCGTCAACAGCTGCGACCGAATCAGCAGTCACTGGCACTGACCTGGAAAGAAAATCTGGCACGACATGATCTCGGCCTTTACGGTGGATTAATTCAAGGTCGTAAGGTTGCAAACGAAGAGCCCATCGAGCGAGACGTCCTTGTGGATCTTTTAGATTATGAAGCCATAACAAAGAATGGTGATCGGTTATGACTTTAAAGTGTACACCCTCCAGATAGTGACGAAGCTTTTCTACACTCCAAATTACGGCAAGGCACTCTTTTTCGGTGACGGTTAATTTCATCTCTTGTTTGGTGAGAGAACGTGAAAGATAGGAAATAACTTTTTCCCCGTCATCAAATTGCTGAGTCAGAACTGCTCCTAGGCCATAAAATGATGCATCAGTCTGTAAGGTAAATGTGCGATTGAAATCTGGACAGGTAAGCACGGGAGCTGTGATAAGAGCTTCTTTAATCAAGTTGAATGACTGATGGCACTCGGAAGTCCATTCCCATTTGATATTCTTCCTGGTAAGCCGAGTAATTGGGGCTATGATAGCTGAAAAGTTCGGCACAAAACGCCGGTACCAAGAAGCGGTGCCAATAAAACGTCGAATTTCGGTGATATTTCGTGGAGGTGCTATATTCACAATGGCCTGCACTTTCTCAGGATCAGGTCTTAAACCTTGGGCGTCTACGATGTAGCCAAGGTATCGTAATTCAGGCTTACAAAAGTAACATTTCTCATCGGAAACTATGAGTCCTGCATCTTTCAAACGGTCAAAAACTAGGCCCAGAATTCTGAGGTGTTCAGGAAAGGTTCTGGAGATGATAATTATATCATCAAGATACACCATCACGTGATTTTCCAAATCAACGCCTAATACACGGTCCACTATACGTTGCCAGGTGGCTGGCGCATTGGTCAAGCCGAAGGGCATGCGCAGAAAATGATAAAGATTCCTACCTGGAACAGTGAAAGCAGTTAATTCACGTGAGGACTCACTAAGAGGTACCTGCCAGAACGCTGATTTTATGTCGATGGAGCTAATGTAGCGGGCGTCTCTGAGGCGATCCAAAATGGCGGAGATATAAGGTATAGGATATGCGTCTTTCTTAGTTTTTGTATTAAGCTTTCTAGAATCTATGCAAAACCTATAGCTGTCATCTTTCTTGCGTACCAAACACACTGGACTGGACCAAGGACTTTTAGAAGGTTCAATCACGCCACGTTTCAACATCTCGTCGATTTCCTCGTCCATAATCCTTTGCTTGTATGGAGAAACTGGGTAGTAACGCTGTTTAATTGGCCTAGTGCCGGGTTCAAGCTCAATGACGTGTTCTGCTACCGTGCAGCAGCCAAGGCCTGTACCCATTTCTGCTATTTTCTCCTTAACCAGTGCATTTAAAGTCGCGCGGTCGGTTTCAGATAAAGAGTCGCCATCTATAATGCTGCAAATTTCCGTGGGTTGATCATCAGTGGAAAAATGCCAGACGTCCTGCTTCAAGTCGGGGATCACTTCCATGGATCTCCAAAAGTCGATTCCTAAAATCAGTTGGTGGGATAGTTCTGGGAGAACTAAAATATCGGTCACGCGAGTTCTATTTAATAAAGTTACAGGAACCTGAAAATAGCCCAAACTAGAGCAAGTTTGGCCGTTCGCAACGGTACAATCAGTTTGTTGCCTAATAAGTTTTAATCCCAGACTTTCTAAAATTCGGAAACCCGGTTGACCTACAATAGTGCGTGACGCTCCAGAATCTAATAAACCTAAAATCTTATAACCTAAAATCGAAATTTCTAAATAGGGGCGCTGGTCGCCATGCGCATGAGCTATGATAAAATCTAAAAGGTTTTTATTAGGAAAAGAACTGTTGGCGTGTGAATGATTCTGGTTGGGAAGGGAGCTATTGGTTGGTGAAAGGCTTTCATCAGAAGACAAGTTGTTGGTCGACAATAGGTTTTTATAGTGAACAGACTTGTTAGGGGGTGAATGATTTTTGATGAAAAGAGAGTTATTGGTTGGCAAGGAATTTTCATCGGGAAGAAAGCTGTTGGTCGACGAAAGATTTTCATTGGAAAGAAAGCGGTTGGTCGGCAAAACGTTTTCCTTGGACAGAGAATGGTTAGGGGATGAATGATTTTTGTGGAGAAGAGAATTGTTGGTAGGCAGAAGGTTTTCATCGGGAAGAAAGCTGTGGCTCGGTGAAATATTTTCATTGGAAACAAAGTGGTTGGTCGGCAAAAGGTTTTTATTAGACAGAGAATTGTTAGGGGATGAATTATTTTTGTGGGGAAGCGAATTGTTGGTGGGCAAAATATTATTGTCGGGAGGAAAGTTGTTGGTCGGTGAAGTAAAAGGGAGGGGAGCAGTCCTACGACCTATCGACTCTCCCGAGAATCGTTTCCCGAAGAACATTTAGGGCAGTTTTTACTGGTCACATTTGGCGCACCACAGCGGAAACAGTGGATTCTGCGCTGTTCAGTGCACTGGCTATTTCGATGACCTGGCTTATTGCAGTTCCAGCATAAGAATGGTCCAGAGTTCCGGGGTGTTGCTTGACGTGGCTCTCTGGTTGACGGTCCATCGTCTCTAGAGGTTGAAGGTATCGGACGAGATTCTCTCACTACGTCGATTGGTAACTGTCCACCGTTTCTTGAACCTGATGCTTCAGATGCTATAAAAGCAAAGTCTGGTTCGACAAAATTGTGCCTTTTCCTGGAAGGTGGGACATAGGTTTCAGCACGATATTTCTTTCCCTCCAATTTGAGACATTCTTCTTCTAGATCTTCCAACTTGTTAACTACCGGAAGTTGGGTAGTATAAAAAGGAGATAAATTCCTAGTAATAATATCCAGCTGAACATCCTCTGAGAGGGAGCCATGTCGTCTAAATAGCGCGCTCATGCTAGAGAGGTAATCGACTATGCTTTCAGTCGAATCTTGAGTCCGGTCCAGAATTTCCTTAAATAGCCGATGACGATAGTCTGGCGGCTCGAAATGTTTGCACAGAAGGTCAGACAAACTAGACCAGTCCGAAAATCGATGGCGATTTGCGCGAAACCAATTTAGCGCTCTACCAGTAAATAGGTCGATAGCAGATTCAAACAACTCGCGTTCTGAAATACCGCGAGCTTCGCGCAGTTCCGATACTCGCTCCAAGAAATTATGCACAGTCATCTATTTAGCTTCGCCGGTAAATCTAATTCCCCATTTTTCGACACGCTGCGCCTTGCTACACGAAGGATGGCTAACGGAGGTGGCAGCGGCTGTTACATTGTGACTAACCACGGTTGGAGTGACTTTGGGCGACGAGCGCGTGTGACGCGGTCGACTGTTGGACGCATTGCTAACTCCAGACGAATCCGAATCGTTCAGATGAGTTTGATCAAGTAAGGCGCTTAAATTCGGATCTTGTTTTAGGAGATCATCCAAACTGTTTAATTTGCTCAAAGTTTGAAGTAGCAAATTAGACCGAGTTTGCAATTCCTCGGCACTGAGGTTCTCAACCGGAATTCGATCAACACGAGTGAATAAATGGACAAGTTGCGACTGCAAACGCACGAACTTCGCTCTGGCTGAGTCACCAGACATATTCTTGATCGCGTTTTCGATATCGTGTAAAGTCTTGGTTATGTAGTCACATTCGTCGTCAAAAACAATGTTATAGGCCGGACGAGTAAAAATTTTGCCTTTTCTTTCCATTTTTAAAATAGGACGTAACGATGCTACAAGTTCTTTTGCGGTATTAGCATTACTAGCCGGAATGCCACGAATCGTGAGCTCATAAATAAGCATTTCTTTCCGAAGACAATGAACTTGCATATTATAATCCATTTTGGAGTGAACAAAACAACAGCAACTCAAAAGTCAGAGTAAAAAAAGTCAAATCTAGGTATAAACGCGTAACTCGAATAAATTTACCAAAACTACACCAATGGTGTAGTCAAATACAGCAAATAAAGGTAATTAAATCAGCAAAATAGCACGAAATAATAAGAAGGTAATCAAGCAGTCGTAATACAGTACGCAAAGATAAAGTCACGTAAATAAATTAAATAATATCGGTAATAAATCGCAAGATCAAAGACAATCAAAGGTTACGTAATAAGTAAAATAAAATCGGTAATAAACCGCAAATTCAAAGACAATCAAAGTTACGTAAACAAGTCAATTAAAATCGGTAATAAATCGCCAAAATCAAATGCAGTAATACAGGGCTAGTACAGTTAGAGTTAAAATTGATGGAAATTTCCATCCAGCTCACTAGACGCACAAGAGTAAAATTAGAAAAAAAAGGCGGTAATTTTTTTTTAAATAGGCCCCACGTTGGGCGCCAAAAATTTGCGACGCACTTTGTTCAATAAAAAGTGTTTGATTAAAAACCGTTAAAGATACTATGAGGAGTATCATTGACCAAGTACTTACCGCTTAAACTAGAAAAAGTCAGGAAGATACTCTAAGAGAGAAACAGGAACAGCAGGGTGTTCTGTGTGAAGCAAGCTGTAGTAGAGCGCGTGCAAATTAGCCCTCAGCTCAGCCAGATAGGTTCGATTGGACGCCACCAGTTTTTTTACATCGACACAAACTGGAAGTCGCCTAGGTGGTCTAGGAACCTGCTTCAACACGCAACAATCCTGCTATTCATAATTTAAAATTCAGAAAAACATAGGGCGCAGTGAGCTGAATAAAACAACTAGAGTACATCTAACCCTATACATATATTTGTACAATAAAAAAAATTGTTACAGGTGTCTATGAATACAGTGGGGCGATCTGCCCTCGCAAAATAAGTAAATTAAGTTATACCAAAATAAAAACTTCCTGAGGTCTGTCACCAGGTACAAAAAAATTCATAGGGTGGCTCCTTAGCACCCGCCAAAAAGAAATAGGGATGGTTCGTATCCCCCACCGAAGACAATATAATAGGGGTGCTTTCTAGCCCCTACGGAAGAGAAGTAATTGGGATGCTTGGTAGCCCCCACGGTAGACCCTAGGAAGAAACAATTCCTAGTAGTTAGGGTACTTTAAATATAATTAATAAAAAAAATATATGAAGTTACGTCGATTAAAAAAAAAAAATCAAAAGTTACGTTAATAAAAAAAAATCAGAAGTTACGTTAATAGAAAAAGTGGGAGAAATAATTGGATAAAATAATAACTGGAACTCATCCGCAAATCTTAATTAATTTTTTTTTTATTAATCAATTAATTAATTTAATATTAAAAGAGAAAGCCATTGGCTTGAACAGAATCGCCAAATTTAGGTAAGTAAAAAAAAATATTTAAAAATAAGAAACTATGTTAATATCAAAAAAGGTTACTAAAAAGAGAAAGTAATGACCAAAACCCACTTGCAAAATTTAAGCAAGCTTAAGATAATATTAAACAAAAAGGTTATGTCAATAAACAAAATAAATTATTATTACCTAAAGGGCATCGATAACTAAATTTTAAAGTTCATTTACTTTACTGATAAACGTTAATATTTACAAAACTAAGTGTTCACCAAATGACCAGTTTAACACTATATTATGTTATCTTACATTACCAATAAAAACAATAAAAGTACAACAAAATAAAAATAATTGATAATTAAATCACAAGTTCACGCAAGATTACAGGTATAAACAAAGCAAAAGGCTTAAGCGAAGACAGCAAAAATAACTAGAAATGAAACCCCAGTTAGCTTGACTCAAGATTCAAACGTTTAAGTAATATTCAAAGTAAAAGAGAAGCTTAAGCGAAGCCAAAAAAAAAAGTAAAATAATCAAAACCTCAAACCCCTATAGTAGCTTGACTCAAAAGCTAAGCGTTAACACTACTCGTGTAAATAAAGCGAATCAATGTAAGATAACACAAGAATAATAATTGACTTCAGAAAAATTTTAGTCATTAAAATGAAGAGAGAACACCCCGTATATGGAGAAACAGTTTAAATATAAACAATCAAAATATACACCGCTTATGTACATTTATAAGACACAAAGCTTAAATTACAAGCAATTATATCGGCACTATCCAAGCAACTAATTAACTACTTTAGGTTCCCCCAAACGAATTTAACTAATTATGAAGCAACTATGTAGCTACCTTAAGTTAAGCAATTAATATGACACAATAAAAAAAATGTTAAACGTGTACGAGCATAATAAGTTTCTAAGCACACTAAAATATTCGCTAAATGATAAATTGAAAATAAAATAATAGGTTAAGTAATCTTTCTGACAACATAAAAATATTCTTGAACCAATCGTTATAGACTAAAAGCAAAAGAAATCTAAATCTCGTGAAACCTCAAGCCCGTACACGTCTTAGCTTTAAAAAAAAACAGGAAAATAAAGGGTTTTGTGGTATCCAGTTAATTACATAAAGAAAAGCTTTCTTGACAAACGGGCGATTGTCGCACATAATAATAAATTAATAAATTAAAAAAAAAACACTGACTGTAACGCTTTAATTTTCCAGTCTGGGGTATATGACAGGCTTGTCAACTTGGCATTTACGATAACAAATTATAGTGTCAGAACTAAATTGTACCACAAATTCCTTATTCCTTATATAGATTACGGCTTGAAACTTAACGCTACAGATAGCCTAATAACCACTGTATGTGCTTGGCGATAGTCAATAAAAAAACTTTATAAAAGCAATCTACATTCTACGTGGGTGTCAGACTACTTAAATTCAAATAAAACCCAGGCCCGTAAGCTGGTATAAAGAGGCCCTAAACATAACTTATAGATTGTACGAACTTTACTTCACACTATTCAAGCTTCAAAAATATAGTCACGCTTTCAAAAGAATGCAAATTAGATAATGTAATACTAATAATAAAGCAGTTGAGCGGCTTGGTTATTATAGTAATAATTTAGTCAGCTATTATAATTCAAAATAAGATGTAGCACACACCGAGCAGCCGAAAAAAAATCTAGTCTGAGAGAATAAGATTGTGAAGCAGAATTTTCGATAACTATTGTCCGCTAAAATTTAAATTATAATGCATGGGCGTAAACAAATAAACGATTATTAAGTATTAGAGAAACACGGGGCGAAAAAAAACTTCAAGGTTTAGCTTACCCCTTCAACAAGGAGGGTTCGATATTCCAAACTCCACGGATAAAACACCCAAAAGAAGCAGCTACCAGCGGCTTCCAAAACGTCAGGCCGTTGTTGAGGTCTGATAAAAGTAAAAGAAAGAACACCCTTAGACTTGAAAATTTGCCATGCACGTGGGATCTACACATAGACAAAAAAACGTATCCAAACTTACCCGATTATCGAACGACGTCGCCAATAAATCCTGCTCTTGCAAGTCAGATTCAGCAAAAGAACCTTTACCGTAGTCTCAGGACTAATCCAACACTTGGGGCCCCAAACTGACCCAGAAAAAAAACCGAGACTGCGAACGGCTACCTTCGTCGACAATCAAGTTGGAAATGTTCCCTCGTGGACCGGGGGATCAAAATGACATTCCTCCCCCACTATCGGCACATAACAAAATGGAGTCCTTCGATTTCCGTACTGCACTGGCAAACCCAGAGGAAATCTTCCGTCACAAACCTGTGGCCTTAACTACAAAACGCCAAGTAACCGGCCTACCCACGCGAAATGCCTTAGTTGCTATGGGACAAATTTGCAAACTTACGAAGCGGCAACGCAGGAAGTCTCATAGTGCAGCTGTCAGTTCAACTAACCCCACAAAATTAATAATTAAAACAGCATTTCTAAAAATAATGTCGGAGCAAAGAGAATGTCCTTAAAACGAATCTAAATAATAGAGAATGCTAAATCCAGGAACCCGAGACAGTAAAGGCAGGGTGATCAATGGCCCACAAATCAAGGGCGTCCTGATGTTGTCAGAGAATGTAAACAATATAAAAAAAATGTAAGTAGGCCTTCAAAACTTGTTATCTAACATGATAGCACAAATAGACTAAGGGCGACTTGTCTATACACACAGGGTGGACTTTAAGCCAGGCGAAAATTCAGGGCCCAAACCAGATAGAAAGATGTTAAATCTACAAGCTTCAAACAAAGGACAGCTGACTTGAGGACAGCTAGCAGCAATTAGCCAGAACAGAAACCGTAGAAACTAGCCTGGGAACAGGGCAGGTCAACCGTGTACGTGTGGAGACACAACTATTTCATTAAGGTAAACTATAAAATACAACTAAACAGGCCCTCGCGAACAAAACTAACCCTTAAAACAAACTCTGATACTCGGGCCGAAACTAGACTGTCACAATACTTAGAACTAAATATACCTATTTAACTGTTCCATTACAAGAATTTATTTGGCAAAGGAAGACATTGTAGAAATATAAGAATATAGTATGCAGTGGCGGCTGGTGAAATTTCAAAGTTGTATATCTCTGTTCATACTTACAGGACCCGTACCAAATTTAGAGGTTTTAATAGTGAGCCCACTGGGAGTATTTTGGCACAGAAAAAAATATTTTGTAATTCGCGAAAAAAGTTGAATTTTTGTTGCACCCCCATGGGAAAAAAATGAACGCGTTTAGGAATTTTAGTTACTATTTTTTCTAAACAAATTTTACATCATTTTGTCGAGAATTTTTAAATTTTAAGTGAAAAAAATGTGTTAGTAGAAAGTTATACAGTGTGTTTCCTAAGTCATCTTATATATTTTAAGTAGCTATCCATATGAACATATGTCCAAAAATGTCTATTTTCCGAAATACAGGATGTCGAAATTAATTTTTTTCCCAGTTTTTTTTTAATTATGTTAAAAACGGAATGTTTGCTTTTTATCAAACTTTAAATATTTACACGGCTTATTAGAGGATATGATTAAGTGTAAACAAAAATTTTATCGCTTCACTAGGGGCGTGCGTATATGCAATGGTATCCATAATTTAAAAAGTGCAAATATATGCACGCCACAGATATTTTTAATTTTGCCAACATTTTTGCAATTTTCATTCAATACCTGCCATAAAATGTCTCTTAGCATTTCAGTTTAGGAGAAAAATGCTATTTTATTGTAATA
The DNA here is from genome assembly GCA_963971165.1 of Philopedon plagiatum. NCBI lineage: Eukaryota > Metazoa > Arthropoda > Insecta > Coleoptera > Curculionidae > Philopedon > Philopedon plagiatum. Next base: position 54,206,570 of record OZ020192.1, on the reverse strand, counting down.
AACGCATAATTTATTACCAAATTGCATTTCTCTCCTAAACTAAGCAAAAAAAATGTTAAGAGATATTTTGTGTTAGGTATTGAATAAAAATAACAAAAAATACTCGCAAAATTAAAAATGTGGCGTGCATATTTAAAAAAAAAATACCATTGCCTACACGCATGCCCCTGGTGACACGATTAAATTTTTGTTGACACTTCACTTAAACATTTCTTCTGATAAGATAAGCAGTGTAATCGTTTAAAGTGTGATAAAAAGAAGACATTCCGATTTTAGAATAATTAAAAAAAATGAAAATTTCGGAAAATAGGCATACTTGGACAATTGTTTATAAGAAAATTGTTTCATAAAAAGACCTGAGGAATAGCTACTTAAAATATTTTAGATTACTTAGAAAACACCCTGAATATTAATTTATTTGGCTTTTTCTAACATTAATTTATTATGAAAATCGCTCTCTATACCAAACTGTCTTATAGCGAGTACCCGCGACTTTGCTTGCGCAATTCAATTGTTAACAATTCGCTATGCGAGTAATGAGAGTAAAGCCGCCGGTACCGTAGATACTATCCAATTAGGGCTGCCAGATTCGAAAGACTAATTTCCGGGACGTCCTGTCAACCAAAAAAAAAAAAAAACGCTCTAAGGTGTAGTCAAAAAATTTACCTATGTGCTTCGCCAAAAGAACGACGGTAACATCGTTTACAAATACTACTTATATTTATCGCTAGACTTGGCAAGTTTTAACAATTTTTCGTCTTCAGGCCCTTTTAAAAAGGACAAAAATTCTGAGCAAGTCTAACTGGAATTAATTCGAATTTGCAGCTCAGCTGCAAGTTGTTTATTTTTGTTTGATTTATTTATTTGATGATATTTATTTGATGATTTCCGGGATAGTAGAGTAAAATTCCGGGATCCGGAACGACCTAACAAGTTCCGGGATTTTCCCGGAATTCCCGGACGTCTGGCAACCCTATATCCAATAGAATCTTTTATACCCATATTATTTTTATGGAGGTACCAAATCACAGTACTTTAGTATCCTTTAACGTCACTAACATGTTCCCCAACATCCCAAATTCAGACTGTATTAACATAATCAAAAACACACTAACAATAAAAAACATAAATCCTGTCATAAAAACGAAATTATTACTCTTTTTGACCTCTGCATGAAGGAAAACTATTTCCAGTATGATAACAAATTTTATAAACAAAGAGATGGGTTCACCACTAAGTCCTCTTCTAGCTGAAATCTTCATGTCTAATTTGGAAGAAACTTTCTTAAAAACTGAATACGCAGAAAACATGTACAAGTTTCTGGTACAGATATGTAGATGACATTTTAGTATGTTTTACCCGTAATGATGCGGATTTACAACTAACTCTAAATCACCTAAACAGTTTACATCATAAAATTAAGTTCACAATGGGAAGGGAAAAAAACAGCAAAATTAATTTTGTGGATATTACAATAACAAAAAAGGACAAAGAATTCTCATTTGATATTTATAGAAAACCCACGTTTACAGACACAACAATTCCTAATCACTCAACACATCCCACTTCCCACAAAACAGCAGCTTATGATATGTCTAAGATACATAGAGCTTTCGCAATCCCTTTAAACGAAGACAGCCGTAAAAATGAATTAAATAATATAATTAAAATAGCCAAAAACAACGGGTTTAACTCAACCACAATAAATACATTAATAAACAAAAACAAATAACTATTAACCAAATATACCAACGTATAAAAACCAATGAAAAGCTTCAGTATGCTAAAATAACATATTTTGGTCCAATCTCTGAAAAAATAGCACACATCATCTCAAAAAATAACAAAAGTAGCTTTTTCACCAGCACAAAAAATATCCCAATTACTTTTAAATGCCAAAAGTAAAACATCACCCCTTAAAAATTCAGGAGTTTATAGACTAAGTTGTAATGAGTGCAGTAGCTCGTATATAGGCCAAACCGGGAGAAATTTTAGCGTTAGATTTAATGAACATAAAACATATTTTTTGTTAAACAAAGAAAATTCAAACTGCGCCAAACATTGTTTAGAGACAGGTCATACCTTTCCAGACGAGAATAATTTAAAAATTTTGTATACCGTTCCTAAAGGAAAAAGCTTTATATCCTAGAATCAATTGAAATTTCTAAGCATAACAGAAACCCTAATATTAAATGACCAAATAGACCTGTGGAATTTCCAGCTATTCACAGTCCTTTATAACGATCAATAACCTTCCTTTGTTAAATAGTTCCTAAACACCGGTCGCAGATCTATAGAAATTCTAAAAATAACCCTACAGTGTTGACACATTGTAAGACGGCAAAGGACGCTTGTTAATCGTCGGGCTCAAAGTAGAATATACCATTAAATAATATACTGAAGTTGAACCAACTGCTCCTGTCGGTCGATCCGTTGTAATAATAATATACTAATAATATATAAAAGTGCAGGCTTACTATTTTCCTGGCGTCTGAAACAAAATTTTAGATTTCAAATGTCTGAAGTACTATATGCACGTGGGTATATGTAAAGCATTGAAACTAGTTGGTTCGTTTTTACTACTATATTGATTAAAGTTAATTGTTACGGTACATTATATTTCTTCACATATATAAAATGATAACCTAAGCAATATGTGTTTGTATTATAAACAATGTTTACTGGGTTACTGGTAAACAATTAGTAATTACCCAATGCTGATCTATGCATCATTAAATAGGTTTAATATTGAAATATCTGTGCGGTACAAAGGTGTATAACCTGTAACCATTACACCTCCCTTTCCGAAAGAATGACCTCCATCAATGGCCATTTAATGGAGGGCATTTTCCGAGGCCTATCCGAAATGTAATAGTATACTTCAGTAATTTCAACTATTAAGTAAGTGTATATATCAGCAATGTGCATTGTGCATTGAGAAATTACATTTTTTTTTAAATTAAAAATTATAACAACACATCAATTATCGAAGGAAATAAATGATTTTTATTGCTGTAACATCAGTCTACGCGGTGTTACATACAACATTTTATTGAGTAATTTAAAGGGTTAGCAGTTTTTACTAATTACCCATAAAATAATTAAGATTTAGTAGGAATGACAAATAAGCTAAATTTCCTGATTAAATATGTTGTTTGTACTACCCATATTTTTAGCAATCAGCTGCAAATATACCGACGGGTACAAATAAATACATAAACATCTACATGATACATGAAACCTGAAAATAACCAAATAAATATTATATTTTAGTACGCTTACATGAATATTATTATTCAACGAGACAATAAGTGTACAGGGATATTACTATAAATATAAATATAAAGGAATAAAAGTATATATATGAAATGAGACAAACCTTTACTGTACTTTAGGCTTTAATTAGCAGAAAGCATTCATATAAATTATGACAAGTAATAGCATAAAATGACAAACTACTAAAAGTACCAGTAGTACTGGTAACAAGGTAATTATTAATATACATAGAAAGTTCGAAATCATATTACATTCTCCCTTGGGTTAATTTCAATTATAATCTTTTAAGTAAGCTGGGGGATTGCGTTTTCTTGAGGATTGACGAACTTTATTTGCAAAATTCTTAACAGTAGCTTCGTGAACAGCGGAGGGATCTTCTTCTTGCGGCTGAATAATTATCTCCGAAGTGCTAGGTCTCGGGTCATCAAAAGTGTTTACATCTTGCCCAACAGGATCTGGATGGCCTTGTTCATCATTTCTAGACTCAATAGTATCAGCCTCGATTAATGGAATAATGGGATTCGTGTCAGTAACAGGGTCAGAATTGTCGGGGTTGATTAAACTTAAATCTCCCCTTGGTGCCAAATGTTTTATGGAAACTGTAGATTCCTTCCCATTTTCATAACGAATTACTGCATACTCTGGATTTGCCTCCACCAGTTCCACTTCTTCAACTAGGGGGTCATATTTGCTATGCCGGACATGTTTCTTAAGGAGTACTTTTTGTTTAGGAGTTAACCAAGAAGGTATGGAAGTACCACTAGTCGATCTTCTTTGATAACAAAATAACCTTTCATGTGGCGTACAGTTAGTTGATGTACACAGCAGGGAACGTATAGAGTGTAAAGCATCAGGTAAAACTAGTTCCCACTGTGTCACTTTTAAATTTCGAGTTTTAAGTGCTAAATTTACAGCATTCCAAATTATTCCATTATATCTTTCTACTTGTCCGTTTCCTTCTGGGTTGTATGGAGTAGTCCGGCTATGGGCTATCCCACGAGACTGAAGATAGGCCACTATTTCATGGGACATAAAAGAAGTTCCTCGGTCTGAATGAATATAAGCTGGCATACCAAAAGTAGTGAACAGCTGGTCTAGGCATTCTATGACAGTAGAACTAGTCATATCTGAACAAGGAAATGCAAAAGGAAACCTAGAATATTCGTCCACAATTGTTAATAAATATTTATGATTTGTAGCACTGGGCAAAGGTCCTTTAAAATCAATATTTAAACGTTCAAATGCGGATGTGGCTTTTATTAAGTGACCACTATGATTTTTGCAAAATTTTGGCTTCACTTCCGCACATATGGGGCATGCTGCTGTCATTTTCTTGACATCTTCGATAGAAAATGGTAAGTTGCGGACACGAACAAAATGATACATTCTTGTAATGCCCGGGTGACATAGAGACTTATGAAGTTCATATAATTTGTTAGTGGTATTTGCTCCACATATCCTTGATAAAGCGTCAGCAACTATGTTTTCTCTTCCAGGCCGATAAACGATATCATAGTTGAAACAAGATAATTCCAAACGCCATCGCATGATTTTTTCATTTTTAATTTTGCTTGATTATTTAGCATGAAACATAAAGGATACTGCTTCTTGGTCAGTTACTAATTTAAAGTGGCGTCCCATGAGGAAATGTCTCCATTTTCGAAGTGCCTCTACACAGGCGTATGCTTCTTTTTCGACAGAAGAGTGTCGTCGCTCAGTTTCGGATAAAGTTCTCGAAAAAAAAGCTACAGGCCTTCCAGACTGACTTAAAGTAGCAGCTATACAATAGTCGGAGGCGTCTGTTTTTACAATCAATGAAGCATTATCATCAATAGTCCAAAGTAAGGAATTGGCAACATCTTTTTTTAAAATTTCGAAATCTTGAACTTGGCTTTGTGTTAACGGAAATTTATTACAATTTACAAGGCTTCTGATTTTATCGGAGAATTTATGGATCCATTTTGAATAGTGAGACAGCATTCCAACTATTCTGCGGAGTTCAGCAGCATTACATGGTACTGGTAAATGTAGGAGAGGTTGAAGTCTGTCTGGATCTGGTTTTAATGTCCCGTTTTCAATAGTATAGCCCAGCAGATTGATAGAATTCTTGTTATACTGGCACTTGTTTTGATTTAGGGTTAATCCAAATTTTTTTATGGTATTTAGAAATTTTTCTAGGTTGATGTCGTGATTTTCTTGGTTTTCTCCACAAACAGTTACATCGTCTAGGTAAGCAAAAACGCCGATCAAATTTTCTTTTGAAATAATAGAATCAATTGTTCTTTGGAAACAGGACACACCATTCGTTACACCAAAAGGTATTCTGCGAAACTGATAAAGACTTCCCCCTGCTTCGAAAGCCGTAAATGGTTTATCATGGTCCCTAATTGGTATCTGATGATAGGCACTTTTAAGATCTATAGTGCTAAACACCTTATACTTTGCTACTTTTGATACAATATTTTCTATGTTGGGTAAAGGATATGCATCTAATTGAGTGAATTTGTTTATTGTTTGTGAGTAGTCGATAACCATTCGACGTTTGTGATGTTCACTTTGCGCAACTAACACCTGTGCTCGCCATGGTGAGGTACTTTCTTCAATAATATTTTCTTCTAAAAGCCTTTTAACTTCTTGCTGAATAAATTTTTCATCTTCGTTTGAGTGCCGGCGTGACTTAGTTGCTATAGGTTTACAGTTTTTTGTTATATTTGAAAACAAAAGGGGTGGTTCTATTTTTGCTTCAGCAAGACAACAAATTGATAATGGCGGTTTTGAGCCACCAAAAGTCATATCAACTCTAATATGTTGCTTCATTATGTCATGACCAATAATTATATCGGTGCATAGTTTGGAGAGAACAGATATTTTAAAATTTTTATATTCTGCAGTAGGTAATATTAAATTTATTATGCAGTACCCATTTAGAGGTGAAGAACAAGAGGTGGTTGCCATAGAAACTTGACCATGAGTTGGATACATTTTTATTTTGTTAGACAAGACGAAATCGTAGTCTAAAAAACTGTCTGAGCTTCCAGTATCTATGAGAGCATTTGCAGGTGTACCATTTACTTCTGCTTTAACCAGTGCTTGTGATAAACAGTAGGGTATTGGTCGTGATGCAGAAGCGATGAGATGTGTTGAGGCTGATGTTGATTTAGAGTATTTTGACTTCATGCATACCTTTGCGAAATGTCCAAGTTTCTGACAGTTGGTGCAGGTTACGTTTCGAGCTGGACATTTAATGCGGCGATGCCTGGAGTTTCCACAAAAATAACAACGCTGTAATGAGGCAGCTGCAGATGTAGTTGGGTTTGTGTGAGATTCATCGACTATTTCACCGGGACAAGCGGCATTTAAGGAGTTGTGGCTAAAGTAGACGTCTGACTGCTTTCTCGCTTCTTCTAGGGCTCGAGACTGAGTAATAGCATCTTCTAAATTAAGAGTATTATTTTCCAAAAGACGCTGACGGATTTCAATTTTTAATAATCCACCTATAAAAGCATCGCGAATAAAATCATTTTTATTTTGATCTGCAGTGGTCGATTTAAAATTGCAATTTTTGCTTAATACCTTTAAATCTTGGACATATTGATCTATACTTTCTATAGGCTGCTGTTTTCTTGTGGCTAACATATATCTCGCAAAAACCTCATTAACTGGTTTAACATACAAATCTTCTAAAATTTTGGTAGCTTGTTCGAATTTGTCACAGTCGCTGATATATTCGTAGACACTATGTGATACAAAGTTAGTGAGGAGCTTTAGTTTCGCATTATCATCGAGTTTATTATCTTTATCACTTGTTTCTAAGAAATTCTTGAAAGTTTTAAGCCAGTGTTTCCACTCCTTTGCTGATGAGACCTCATGTGGATCTGCTTCAAATCGCTCCGGCTTCAAAAACTTATCCATATATATTTCTGCTAATTAAATTGAAATGAGACAAACCTTTACTGTACTTTAGGCTTTAATTAGCAGAAAGCATTCATATAAATTATGACAAGTAATAGCATAAAATGACAAACTACTAAAAGTACCAGTAGTACTGGTAACAAGGTAATTATTAATATACATAGAAAGTTCGAAATCATATTACAATATATAAGTATATAATAATATAAAGGAATAAATGTATCGACAGATCTGCCAACAAATATCTTAAATAATTAAAGACTAAATACCCTAATTAATTACAACTAACATACTTTTTTATACGATTTTTATGAATTTTGTATTGTTTACCATTGCTATCTTTAAGAATGCAATTGACACCCTCTGTAGAAACAACAGAAAAGGGTCCATCGAACCACGAATCTAATTTGTGCCGGTCTTCGTTAGTAACTAAAACTGAATCACCTGGTATAAGAATTAATTCATTAGATTTAATATCAAGTTTAGTTTTACGTTCTCTTTTAGCTTTGTCGAGGTAGTCTCTAGCCCTTTTGTGTGCTAACTGTAATCTGTAGCGAACTTCCTGGTCATATGCATCTACATTGTAAATTGGGTCCACCCGCGACTGTGTCAGTGTCTCAGGAATGTTTGCTTTTTTTGCGAATACTAATTCGAAGGGGGTATAGTTATGATAAGTACTAGGGGTTGTATTATAACAAAAAGCGAAATATTTCATCCAGACATCCCAATCTGTCCGTGTTTCGTTAAGATACATGCGCAAAAATTCGTTTAGAACCCGGTGATTTCTCTCACACCCACCTATAGTCTGACTGTGATAAGCTGTGGATATGCTGTGATTTATTTTCAAAAGGTGCGCTAGATTTTTAAAAAGTTCATTCTTATATTCAGTGCCCATATCTGTCCTAATTTCTTTTGTAGGGCCATATATAAGAATAAAATTTTCAAAAATTGCTCTAGCTACTGTGGCAGCTTCTTTATTACGTAAAGGAGCAATCACTACGTACTTAGTCAGCTCGCACTGGATGGTTACGGCGTAAGAGTTACCCATTTCAGTTTTTTGGAAAGGTCCTATTGTGTCTATACAGACAATATCAAAAGCTTTTTGAAGTGTTGGTGTTAACGTCAGAGGTTCAATGTGCCTGGATTGAACTTTGTTGATCTGACATTTATGACACTGTCTGGTATATTTTGCAACATCTCGCGACATGTCTTTCCACCTATAAAAAGCTTTTAATTTTTTTAGAAGCCTCTTTTGACCACAATATCCGCCTAGCATAGGATCATCGTGAAACGTTTTTATTAAATTAGATCTTTCACTTTTATCTGTTACTAGTTTTTGAGGGGTACAGAGTACAATTGTCAATTTTTTAAATATTTCTTGCCCAACTTTTTTAACTTCATTCGCGGTGCACCGATTAAAGATTATATCATTTAAGTTTAATCTTAATTTGCTAAACTTACAATCATCAGCCATAGTTTCAAGCTTAGATAATATTCGCTCTAGTGCAATATTATCGTTAATGATAGGTAGTGTAGCTTTTTTAATTACTTTTCTTTTATTAATGATTAATATTTTTACGTACGTACTACTTAATTCAAATTTTAACAAGGGCAGTTTTAATACTTCATAGTTATCTGTAGCTTCATAACCTTGGGGTTGTAAAATTGTGTCTGTAATTGGGATTTCTATATTATTATGTTTTGATGTCCGTGACATTGATCGGGTAACTGCAAGTACTTGAGATGCATTACAGTGTATTTCTTTTAAATTCTCCGTATTTAATCTTGATAACGCGTCCGCGCCTACATTGTCTTTTCCTTTTATATACTCTATTTCGAAGTCAAATTCCTCTAAATCTAAACGCATTCTCGTAAGTTTTGATGAAGGATCTTTCATTGAAAATAAATAGACAAGTGGCCTATGATCCGATTTTACCAAAAATTTTTGGCCATACAAGTAACAACGAAAATGTTTTATAGCCCAGTGAATCGCGCTTAACTCTTTTAAAATTGTTGACTTATTACTTTCTCCTTTTGTAAAAGCACGGGACGCATACGCAATCGGTAAGTCTTGACCTTCACAATTTTGTGAAAGAATGGCTCCACAGGAATCTTTCGAAGCGTCCGTTGTAAGAATAAATTTCTTAGAAAAGTCAGGGTACTGCAAGATTCTAGGACTAGTTAAAGAACTTTTAAGATATTTAAATGAATTTTGACAATCTGTTGACCAAGTAAATTCAGCATTTTTGCGTGTTAATTTATTTAATGGATTAGTCATTGATGCAAAATGCGGTATGAATCGTCGGTAGTAATTACAGAACGCTACGAATCTTTTTACTTCGTCAGCAGATTGAGGTGTCGGGTATTGTTTTATAATTTGATATTTAGAATCATCTGGTAAAATGCCTTTATCTGTTATTTTATGACCTAGATATGTGACCTCTTTTCTAAAAAAATTACACTTTTGCGGATTGAGCTTTAGATTGCATTTTCGACATGTTTCAAAAACTTTTTTTAAATTAGAAAGGTGATGTTTTTCAGAACAACCTACTACAATTAAATCGTCCATATAAAGAAAAGCTTTTTCAGGAGTGACACCTTCAAAAGCAATTGACATCATTCTTTGAAAACTATTGGGGCTAACGGACAACCCGAAAGGTAGTCTGGTAAATCTGTAAGAGCCTGAATCTACACTAAATGATGTGACATCTCGCGATGCTTCATCTAGAGGAATTTGATGAAAACTGGACATTAAATCGACTACAGAGAACCATTTGGCTCTTCCCAACTGATCCAGAATGTCATCTATGCGGGGTAAAGGGAATTTATCAGCAACTAGGGTCTTATTAATATTTCTAAAATCTATGCACATGCGCCAAGCCTTCTGACCATTTGTTGATTTTTTTGGCACTAATAATACCGGACTATTGTGCTCAGAAACTGATGGTTCGATAATGTTATTATCTAACATTTTGTTGACCTGTTTATCAATTTCCTCTTTTAATATTCTGGGCATTCTGTAGTTTCTGATATATTTAGGTTTGTTATCTGACAGTTTTAATTTTTGTGTATAAAAATTGTTGACAGTCAGTTTGTCTGTTTTTAGAGCAAAAATGTCAGCAAATTCGTTACACAAATTAAACATATCTTTTTTAACAAACTCAGGTATGTTTTGATTTAACTCCTTCATTAGCTGGTGTTCACGCTCTTGATATTCTGAATGAATGTTATATATCTGACACTGATCGAGACCAACGGTTTCTAAAGAAGAAATTTTCAGTTCTACACTTTCGAACGTTGTATTAATAATTTTAACAAATGGACTTTCTTGAGATATTATAGTTCTAGCTAAATAAATACCTGGCTGTAATTCTTTGTTTACTAATAAAGAGTCTTGTTTGATGTTTTTTAAACATTCAATATGCCTAATCACTTCACATCTAGGAGGGACATATATGGTGTTTTCCTCCGGACCATTAAAAATTGGAATCACCAGATCATTATAGGGCAGTCTAAGGGTTATAGTCCAGTCACTGTAGTCTAATAAACATCTATATTTTACTAGAAAATCTCTACCTAAAATACCATCCCCTGGAATAGGAAAACTATCCTTGACTATGTGAAAAGTATGAGGTAATTCGTAATTATCAACCCTGATAGTAGTTTCCGTGATACCCAGTGAACTTACAAGTCCATCAGTGACGCCCTTAATTTTACTAAATTTTGAAATATCTACGATTTGATCCTGATGTACTTTTGTTCTTTTAAAGATTGATATATCAGCGCCCGTATCTATTATTAAAGTGTTTCTTAATCCTGTCATTGCAATATGGAAAAATACAAAATTTGAAAGTGTTAAATTTAATGTATAGATATTTAGATTTCCCCCAACCGAGCCTGCTGGGGGCCCGATTGGTTTCCCGGGTCTTGTTCTGTTTCAAGATATCTTACAGAGCTCCTGTTATATCGTCCGCGATTTCTGTAAGCATTGAAATTTCCCCGGTTCCATCGTCCACGATTATTATGTCCGCGTGCACCGTTATTAATATTATTATAATTTTGAGGACCTCGCCCCCGAAAACTGCGCCTGTTGTCAAACAAATTTCTGTTGTTCCTGACATAAAGAACATTTGACTCATTACTAGATGTATTGACGTTTACAAATTTTGCGACTACATCCTGCACTGATGTAAACGTACCAGCCTCCACTACCAAACGAGCCTTTTCCGAATTGGCACTTTGACTTAATGCTCGTACGGTAGCTTCAACGGTATAACTTTGTGCAACTTCATGGGGTACACCTTCCGAAATAAATGCCTTTTGTAACCTATCAGCAAGCGACTCAATTTCGTTAGCAAAGTTTCCGGCGTCCTTGTTATTTTGCCTTAAGTGGGATAATTTAGCGGAGATCATACGAGAACTGTCGCCTTTGATTTTGTTTTTCAATTTTTGAATTATTGCATCTACCGTGCTTTCATCATCGATTAAGTCACGCGCCTTACCAGTTAGTCGTGTATTTATGAAAGCCACAGCATTATCAACATGATTACCCGAATTAAGTTTAAGTAGTTCTAAAGAATCTAAGAAGGACTTTAAATTGTCGGGGTTCCCATCAAATTGGACTTGAACTAATTTAGCCGCCAGATTAAAAAATTCTACCGCGCTCATAGCCATAATGTCTTGTTCTAGATTATCTTCCTCTTCGTCCAAAATATCGTCTTCCGAAACAAGAGGATCTATATTTTCGATACACGAAATTGGAACTTTGTAATCTACTTCTAAAGCTTGAAATGCTCTAACGACCTTATCTCGGATTGAGTAAAAAATAAGTTTATATTCCTGTTTCCGCGTATTGTCTGTAGAATTCCATAACTTAGCTAAAGTTCCCGTAAATTCATTGAAATTTGTAATTAAATTATCTTTTATATCTTGTCTAACCGATTCGGTTTTAGGCGTATTCTTTTTTATAGCTCGTTTAGCATGTCTAGATATTTCTAGTTTAATTTGATTAAATTTTTCAGTAAGGGCTTTATCTAAAGGCATATGTAATTAAGATAGTAATGGCATTCAATAACGCATAGAAATACCTGCTACAAACATAATTAACATAAACAAATATTTAAAATGTAAATATACATGAGGAAAGAAAAACAATATACAATACCATTTATATATACCTGTAGTTTATCTTTTTATCTGACATACCACTTCACTTTTAAACGCTTTTAAGTTTAAAACACTTTCGCATCACAACGCAAGGCACCACACTAACGTATTATACATCAGTAACCGACGCAACTGATGTAGCCAAATCACGACGAATTTGTTTTTTGACGTTTTTCCTGTAAGCTCGAACCAGCTTACCAACCAAGTGTAGAACCATTATTATCGCTATTACAAAAATCACTATTTTTACGTCCTTGGTTACGTTGTATTCCGCTTCTTGTACTATGAAGTTTGAATTTACGACGCCATTTTCCTGCACTTCCTGCTTAGTGCTTTTGCTGTTGCCCATTTTTCCTTTTTCTTTGGCCTATTTTGATAACACTTTTCCCACAGCTAAACAAGCTTCCATGTTGACTTTTCTTCGTGTCAACTCTTTCACTAGTTGTGTTACTGCTGCTGCTTTATGATGTTAGAAGATTTGCCTCTAACTTTTTTCAGCTGGCAGGATCGCCATGTAAAGCATTGAAACTAGTTGGTTCGTTTTTACTACTATATTGATTAAAGTTAATTGTTAAATGATTTATGCAATAAAACAAATGTGCATATTCCTTATTGGCCAAAAATTCCAGTAAAAAACATTTAGGAAAAAAATGTTTTGTGGTTTTTTAACGTGGCTTTGCTAGCTTGAACTCAAGCCAGCAAAGCAATGTGATTTTTTTTACAAGTAGGAGCAAGAAAATTAAAAATGGGGTAATAAATTATAAATAAATTAGCCTTCACTCAGGTTATAAAGTTTCGTGGTTTAGGTTAAAATATTTGATTCCTCTAATGACGAAACTAAAAAGCGCTGTTTTTTAACAGTTAATTTTTTTCTCGGTACATACTTTAAATTAATTGGCCAAAAATTCAGTAAAAAAATACTTACTAAAAGAACTTGGTTTAGTGGTTACTCAGCATGGCTCTGCTAGCTTGAACTCAAGCTAGCAGAGCCACACGTTATTTAGAAAAGACGAAGACCAAAAAAATTAAAATTAGGAAGAAATTAGCAATAAAATGACTAAAAATTATGATATAAAAAAATTGGAATTGGATTGGCCCTGCTAGCTTGACTGGCATCTAGCAGACCCAGAAGCAAAAAAAATAAAAATAACGTAATAAATTAGCAACAAAGTAGCCAAAAATTATGACACAAAATATTTGAAAAGGCGTTGCTAGTTGGTTGACATCTCAATGCAGCTGTTAAAGCATTTTTCTGTTAATCTTTAAGTGACCTTAGTATGCACAAGTTGATTTTAAAAGTTTAACAAAGTGGTGGGAGCACTACAGAATTTATTAGATTTGTAAACCAAATCATGACTTTAAAACAGTGTGAAGCTGCATGTAAAAGTTGTGGCATGACTTACACTATCGAAAAATAACCACTTTAAAAAAAATTTAATTGGCATGGTGCAAGACAGCAGCTAGATCTCTTTTGGAAACAGTAACAGGGGGACTTCAAGTAAAATAAACAGATGCTATGAAACGCGGTAAAGCCTTGGAAAAGTTGTTGCAGTGTTAGAAAGTGGTTAACTCTTATTATCCCCAAATTATCCTTTGTTTGGGGCATTCCCCGATGCCAGAAAGGCATTCTTTGTGAAACAGGCCCTGCACTTGAAATAAATAAAAAAATTATATATCTTATGTTAACTGTGATTAAGGTTTTTAAATCCATCATTAATGTATCTAAAACATTATGGCGTAACAATAGTTTTCCAATGTAAATTAAAATATTGACATAATACCTATTATGTGGTTTTATTTCTTCACATAAGTGTGCCCAGTAGTGGAATTTAAATGTAACTTGACTTTAATAAAAATACAAAAATGGAACCAAAAAATAATTTAAAAAACTATATACTGACAATCTAAAAAGCATAAAGAAAGAAAATTAATGTTAATAATGAATTTTATTTTTTAACCGATGTAGCTTTGCCTATATATTTTTTACAATAAACAACTTTACATTTTGAAAAAAAAGTCGTGAGCAATTGATCCTATTTATTTTAAGTGGTATATAGTGCAGGTAGTAGAAAAGAACAACATTTAGCGACTATTCCACATAACGAGGTTACCAACAACAGACAAGAAAATAATTTAATCAACACCTTTAATATATATTTTGTCCCTGTCCAGGCAAAGTATCCTAAGGGTCATTTCTGCAATTTTACAGGAGACGCAAAAAGCTAATATATAATATATTCTTTATCAATTACTATTGTAAAAGTTGTAAGTTTTATTCATTTCATGTTATGTTAAGCAGTATTAATTACCTAGTTCTAACTTTATTTATCTAATATTTTTTAATGTTAGCTAAAATAAAAGGCGCCCGAGATATTTCAAATTGTTCTTTAACTTTCTTTTGGAGGTTATGACTTTTTGTTGTCGCTTACGATATGTAAAATTGTAAGACCTGCAATGGTTTTTTAAAGATATTCACTACTAAATAATTTTTAGAGCTTATCTGTTTTACTTATTTTATGTCTCTGAAAGATGGTTCCATCAATACCGAGAACCTCGAATGAAATATTTCTTGGCGCTTACGATATTTTGCCTGGACAGGGTCAATTTGTTAGTACACGATTTTTATATAGTTTATACATGAAACACAGACAGAGAGAATAACATGGACATCAAAATAAAGTAAGAAATCAAAAAACGAAACGTAAAATTAGTTAGGTATACTGTTAAATGTGTAACAAACCTGGGCAAATTTTTGATATTCATCGAGTATAACTCGGACTTTGGTCAATCTTCATAAATAAAGAATCCAACACAAGAGTTGAATAACGTGAAATGTCAGCACAGCAAGCTCAGCCTACATTCACTGAAAGTATACATATAAAGTAGGTACATAAGTTTATTCAGAAAAAATAAAATGAATTGTACTTATAACATTTTTTATCCAAATTTTGTGACAGAATATTGCAACAATAAAAAATTATGCAAAAATATTGATTTGTGCATACTAGAAGAAAAATTGCCTCAAAATGGTTTAGTCTCTTATTCTATTTTAGGTACTTCTTAGTCAATAGTTTTACATTTTTTCAGTCAACTGTTTTTTCTTCTTCAACATTACATAGGATTAAGTGGTAGAGCATACAATCTGGTGTGAACTTCCCTTTTTTGGTAATTATCAAATAAAGCCATTTATTATTATTATTATTATTATTATTATTATTATTATTATTATTATTATTATTATTATTATTATTATTATTATTATTATTATTATTATTATTATTATTATTATTATTATTATTATTATTATTATTATTATTATTATTATTATTATTATTATTATTATTATTATTATTATTATTATTATTATTATTATTATTATTATTATTATTATTATTGATTTTAATATTACCTGAAGACTGTGCTGTTGGCAAAATATTGATGGTTATGCAGAAGTTGCCTCAGCTGTAGGTATCTGATGAGTATCTGAAGCTGAAGTGCTTTTTATGGAGTTCGTTGATGTTTCATCCCCTCTTGGGGGGACTAAAAGGTGAACATTGTTGATCAAGCATTACTTCAACATTATTTGCTTTGATAATGTGGCTTAACTAATGTAGCTGTATCCTGATATCTGCTTCACTCTGAATAGTTTTTCATAATCACTAAACCTGTCAGTAGAGGGATATGATCGATCGTGAGTTTCCGCATGCACAGTAGGGTCGACCTTGAACACCCAGCTGTGCTATTGTTATTTGGCCTTGATATGCGCAGGTGTTATTCCAAGGTCAAGGCCAAGAACTTGGCCTTGAACGCGAGCAGATGTTTCTTTGTTTGGTGATGACCAGGTGGGCGACGCTTATTTCAAGGTTACATTTGTGGTGTATTTTTCGAGGTCGCCGGATGTATTCCTCCCACCCTAAATAAATACTTGAACTTGGATTACTTCCTAATAAATATGGCTCATTTCGAAAATAGCTTTCATAGTCACACATACATCGTATGCGTTAACTGTTGCTTTGTCATATAAAGTATTGTGTTTGTGAGTACAGGTGGTTGATGCTCCCCGAGTCTCCGCATGCGCAGTAGGGTCGACCTTGAACGCTCAGGTGTGCTATTGTTATTTGGCCTTGATATGCGCAGGTGTTATTCCAAGGTCAAGGTCGATAACTTGGCCTTGAACGCGAGCAGATGTTTCTTTGTTTGGTGGTGACCAGGTGGACGACGCTTATTTCAAGGTTACATTTGCTTGGTCTTGAACGCGAGCAGATGTTTCTTTGTTTGGTGATGACCAGGTGGACGACGCTTATTTCAAGGTTACATTTGTTTTGTATTTTTAGAGGTCGTCGGATGTATTCCTCCCACCATAAATAAATACTTGACCTTGGATTACTTCCTAATAAATATAGCTCATTTCGAAAATAGCTTTCATTGTCACTCATACATTGTATGCGTTAACTGTTGCTGTGGCATATAATGTATTGTGTTTGTGGTGTGTTCTACAAGTGTTTATTCAAGGTACTTGACAGTAATTGTTTTTATTGTATTTAAAATCATGAGCATTTCAAAGCAGACCATAGCCGAAATTAATAATATGATAAACCAAGATATTCAATTTCTGGAACGTAGAAAATTCTCTACATTAACGGTGGGCAAAATTTATATGATAAAAAAAATTAATTCTTTGACTTCACGTTTTGGAAAAGCCATTATCGTCACATTGTTTGATCCAACACGTCAAGCAACATTTGAAACATTTTTACCATCACGCGTAGCTGAAATTCTGACAGAGGATACTATTGAAATGATGAATAACTCCGGTGATCAGTACACCTTAACTTATTTGGGGCAAAGCTCACATGTATTCTCTGGAGGTAATACTAGAGCGTTGTTAAATTTTGGTTGTTTGTAATATATTGTTGATTAGGCTATTTTAATGTTGATTTAAAATGTAATAAAATAGTTCTTGTTAAGTATATATCGAAAAACACACACTCACACACAATCACATGTCCATTATTTTCTATTTAAGATGTGTGACTGCCCTACTGTCATTGAAAATCGAGATATGTACATTAATTGGCTATCATGTAAATTAAGAGAGCTGGCTGAAGAAATACTACACTTTGCAAATTATGGTAAATCCGATGTGGGTTTTAGTGAAAGTCAGTATAGGAAGTATATGAAAGACGCCGTAAATTTCACGGCTGGAGCACATATGTGTGAGAAATACCTATATGGAACCATTGATCCGACGAATTTTGCGCTGGAATGATAAATGAAGAATTGGGAAGCTACCTATTCGAAGTGCCTCATTTACCCGATGAATTAGCTACAAAATATGGTTTGGCTCCCGCAGATGATACCACTATTCTTGACGACCTTGGAAATAAAGCAGTCACCAATGAAGTTGATAGTAAAGCATTGGCTACTGTTAGCGATGACGAAATGGAGTGTGTTCAAGAAGATGAAGAAAATCTTTAATTCATTGTATAATATAATAACATGAGATGTTAAATAAATGATTATGTACCTAAATTATTGTTTAATTTTTTTATAAATAGGCAACCTTCACAAAAATCACATCAGTTTAAGCTAAAAATGGGTCGTGTTAACAACACAATTGATAAATTTGGGCGCCAAAAATTTAATGACCAAAATCACATTGTTCTTGTTGGACAACCAGGAGTTGGATTTAGATTGACCGATGATGGTCAATATGATATACAAGGGAAATCTCCAACTAATGTAGCACCACCAAAGAATCCTGGGGATGCCGCTAATCAGGAATATGTTCTTGAACAAAGGCGTGAAATTATTAAACAACTTAGTGAATTAGTGAATAATGATGTTTTGCAATATGTTAGAAAAGAACTTAATGAAATGAATAAAAAGCTTGCTGAAGAGGCGAATGAAGATTCTTTGCAATCTGTTACAAAAAGACTTAAGGAAATTGATTCAAAATTGTTGAATCAAGAAAAAGCTATTCAGCGTATACGTATTACGCGCATGTAGATAAAGAAACAAGTCTATTCTGTGTATGGTGACGTCGATTTTACATGGGATATGAGAGTGGAGGGGTTTGAAGGTCACCTAACAGATACAAATAGAGGCACAAAAATTTCTTGTTTCAGTCTGCATTTCAGTAATTCCAGAATACTACATAGTAATTTATTTCCTCAAAATGCAGTCACCAAAAAGTGAACGTCAAATTGTAGTTGTTCGTCCATTCTCTGTAAACGGTCGTCAGATGTGTGCCAATTGCGAAAATTGGGAATTTATTAGTGGAATAATGGGTTTCTGTGAATGGTGTCAAAATGAGTACCATAAGAAACATGGGATGAAATCACCGCAACAAATATCTCGTGAAAATTCTAGTGAATCTCTGCAAAGTCTCGCTGTCTCAGTGGGAGGTTCATCAGAACATAATAATCACGATACGCCGGAATTCAGCCAAGAAGGGCAGCGCTGGACTTCTTCAAGCAATTTTGAAGATCTCGAAATAATTAACGAATCACCGCAAAGTCCTGTTTTCTTAGAAAGAGGAGGAGGAGTAGGGGGAGGAGGTTCATCAGAAAGTAATAATAGTGAGACCATGGAATTCGGCCAAGAAGGGCAGCGCTGGTAATTCCGAAAAAATAGAGACAATTTAGATATAGTGTAAAAGTTTCTTATGATAGTCATGTAATTTTAAATTTATGTGAATAAGTGCGTTTTTCTAATGATAGTGTGGATGTATTATTTAAATCTTAATAAAAATCTTTTTGTACTAAATATGTTTATTATTCACCATACATTTGAATTAACAAATCGCTCTTGATATATATTATTTCTGTGGTTCCGTTCTAAAAACCTCGCTAGCATTGCATCCATTTTTCCAAATCTCCTTTGAAAACGATATCTATCAAGTATTAGTTGCTGAAAATTACTTTGTCTGGCTTGTCTATATGCAAAACACCAAACAGACATACGGTGGATAATATTTCTTTCTTCGTCAAATTTTACTTGCTTCATGGTGTATTGTAAAATGATTTTTTATTAGTTATGTCATTTATATATAGGCTGAACATAAAGAGAGTGAATTAGTTTTACTTTAAAATGGGTCGTGTTAACAACACAATTGATAAATTTGGTCGACAGAAAACTCTTGTTTGTAACAACGTATCGCGAGGGTTGCCCGGAATTGGATTTAAACTTACTTCAGATGGACATTTTGATATAGAGGGAAAATTATTAAGGAATGTTGCCCAACTGATAAATGATAATGATGCTGCTACCAAAGAATATGTCCTTACGGAAGTTCATCAACTTGGTTCGCAGATAAATACCATATTTAGTAATGTGCTAGTACCAGTTTTTCAAAAAATGTTTGAAGATGATGAGACCAAAATTACGTACCTTAAGGAAAAAATGTATCAAATTCACCCACATGATGCACGGTATATTACAACGAAGATAAAGGATCCAAAAAAAACCAAAATGGAAACCAACCTAGATAAAGTTCTATTTAAAAACATAATTATACTGTTAAATTGAAAATAAAACACATAATTATGAAAAGCAATATTTATTAGTATTATTTATAATGCATACATACGTAACGTAAAACCTATTTGATAATATTTATACAATATCTGATTTGTCTATCCAAGAATTAAATTGATTTGGAAAACCTAACCATTTTACAAACAATTGATCGTTTTGATTTTTCTTGCGTTTTCTAAGAATTTTCTCAACTAAATAAACACCAGGGCTAGCTGTCTTTTGCAGTTCTGCTTCGTAAAAACATCCTTTAATAGGTTGACCTTCCAATGATTGCAGCAAGTAGGTAGGTGGATTTGTAATATTAACTTTTGCTATTTCAAACAGTTCCGTTGACCAAGAAGGCGTATATCCTTTGTCAAATACACCTTTGTACTTGCTAATGCGAACAATGTCACCCAAATGAAATTTTTTTTTCTTCGGAACAATTTTCAAATAGTCATATGCGTTAATAGGGGTATCCTCTTTTACACTGTTAGGCTTCATTCCAATGGTGCGGTGTTTAGTGTTATTATAGGTCTTCGTTATAGCTGGTAATATTTGTAACCATCTGTAAGAACCTCTAGCCGAGAATTGTTTATATAACTTATTTTTCAAAGTTCTTATAACATGCTCAACAATTGCCGCTTTGTTCGTGCTATATGTGGAATAATGGTTTATATTATATTTTTTCATGAGTGCTTGAAAGGTGCTATTATAAAATTCCTTTCCTTGATCACTCTGTAAATTGTTTGGTGCATATGATGCTTCTTCAATGCTGCTTTTCATGGCATTCGTAACTTCAACACCAGTCTTATTCTTAACCGCTTTGGTGTACACGAATTTGGAGTAACAGTTTATACATACAACAATGTAACGGTAACCATCATTGCCAGTAGCATATTGCTGCATTTCCGCCAAATCAATTTGCCACAAATCTCGATATCCTTTTATGACTGTACGTCTTCTAACAAAATTGTAATTCATTTACGACTTTAATTTTTTCTCGGCTAGGATCCATATTATAAGGTTCCACGTCTTATCAGACACTGAGGATGGTAACTACGTGCAAAACTTAATATATTATTCCTTCTTCTCGAAGCTCTTCCATAATTGACATAATCTCATTATCATGTCCGGTATGTCCAGCTACTTTTGACCCCCACAATAATCGTAATCTATCCACTAACTCCTTAGGTTTATTCCAATAAACATATTGAGATGATTTCGACGATAGGCGCTTTTTTACTGGTAGTTGGACTTTGTTGTCGCCTTTTTTTCTTCCTACACCACCACCACCCAGTTTGGTTCCCATAATTAGCGGTTTTATGATTCGTAAATATTTTCTCCATCGGGTTTCCCTTAAACCACGTTTCTTGTCATATCTCGTGTCGTATGCCGCATCCGTCAATTTCAAAATGGTTTTTTATTTTTGAAGTACACCTAGACTAATTTCATCTTCTTTATCTAGGACTGGTGGATTTTTTAGAAAAATCAAATCGTAAAGCTCAGCCGTTCCATCGAATTCAGCAACGTTTGTTTTGTTCTTGTATAACACCATCTTTCCGTTTGTTAGAAAACGAACCACCAAGTCGCCAATATATTTTGTTGATTTATTTTCTTTTTTACCAAAGCGTACACCATACACGGTATCATAATGAGATGGCTCCAATTTTAATCTATTTAAATAATCTTGAATATTTTTTGCGGTTGAACTACTACCACTGGATGTGTGTGATGATGTGTGAGATGATGTTATCGTTGATGGGGAAGGGGTTTCGAACAGTGACCCACGATTTCCACGTTTTGGTGTAGGAATCGGTGTAGATGATCCAAAATCCGCTTCTGGTGGATGTTCTTCAAACATTTTCGCTATTCCCACCGAGCTTCTGCTGCTGCTACTCCGACTTTGTGGTTTAGTCGTAGTACTTGATGTTTTAGTTATGTACTGCTGCTGCTGCTGCTTTACGGCTTTAGATATAGATTCTAGTGGTTTAGAAACTGGTTCATAAAACTTTTCCAAATCATGTTCATTCTGCACTTTAGCTGCTTTCATTTGTTTAAATTTTTTTCTAACCGCATTTGTAGTTTCCAGTAGCTTTCGTTTTAATTCGATTTCTTCATTCATGATGCTTTCAAAGCACCGTTCAACGATGAAATGATTATCCAAGTTATTATTATAGGAATATATAACCATCGAATCCCTTGCGGTATCTGCCGGAATTTACATCACTATCCTTGTCAATAACCAAAAAACCATAGTTATTATCCCAACATTTAGCACACATCTCTTGAAATTGGGTAAACGTCAGGTCGGGTGAAACGTGATCGGAAAATATATGTTTCATATTCATCTCATCTTGTTTAAACATAATAATGAAGTTGGCATTATCCCGGACGAGCTGCTTAGGAACACGAGAATACGTTTGCGCCAAGTAAAAGGCATCCACATTTTTGTGACGTCCCATGCTAAAATACGATCTTATAACGTCCTGTTTCTCACACATAACGTCATCAAAAATAAATATTGAATTAGGTTTAGCATCTGACGGTTCCACAATGTTATTTGCGTCGCTAAAAGCGTAGTAGCCAAGACCTTTGATTGGCGATAAAATTTTCTTTAAATATTCATATTTTGGTTGATAGAGCGACTTTGAGTAGATATAAACATTTTCGAAACGCAGTCCCGAGGGGTGAGTAAGCAGCGAAATCATAACATTTGTTTTTCCACAGTTTGAAGGTCCTATTAATAATCCACGAATAGATGACGGTAGCAAAGGACCATGTCTTTTAAATAATTTTTGTTCTAGTCCAGATCCCACCTTTACATCGAGATTATCGACAGGAAGTTTCTGTTTAAGATTGACGATACGCATCTTAACAAAATCTATATTTTATACTGAACTTTTACGTAAACTATCATTCAGATGTCGCTCGTCAGACGAAGTAGACGGTCTCGTTTATCAAGTAAGACTGGAAGCGGTATTGTTAATTCAGTAATTAATAGACTACCGTTCGAGTTACACATTCCCGGCTATCAGTATTGTGGGCCCGGGACGAAAATAGTAAAACGTGTGGCAAGAGGAGATCAAGGAATTAATTCTTTGGATGTCGCATGCAAAAAACACGATTTAGCCTATTTGCGTAATAGTGAAAATTTAAGTGCTCGCCACCAAGCAGATCAGGAACTCGAGCAAAGCGCGTGGAAAAGAGTAAAATCTAAAGACTCTAGCGCTAGTGAAAAAGCTGCAGCTTGGTTGGTAACCAACATTATGAAAGCGAAACAACGTTTTGGTATGGGTGTATCATCATCATCAAAATCGAGAAAAGCATCCATTCGAGGTAAACGTCGCTTCCAGCGCCGCCGCCGCCACACTAAAGGTAATGGCGTCGGTAAACATAAGCGAGTACACAAAGTAGCTTTTGGATCATCTATTAGACGACCCGTTCGATCAGAATTGTTAAAAGCTGGTGGAAAAAAACTTATCGAGAAAAATATCATGAAAGCATCGAAAATAGCTGCAGTAGCTGCACGTACATCCCTAAGAATAGCCGGTGGCAAACGAAAAATTCGCACGCCTAGAATCATTCCAATTCCAAAGACCGGGGGGATATTACCATTAATACCAATATTTGCAGGACTATCGGCCTTAGGTTCATTAGCAGGTGGTGTAGCAGGCATCGTGCGTGCCGTAAAAGCAGTAAAAAAGTCGACTGCAGAAAAAATAGGTACCGGCTTACATCTAAGTTCAAGAGGAAAGGGATTATATTTGAAACCATATCGCACAGGTTTGGGATTATTTATAAACAACAGCACAAATAAGAAATCAAAAAACTAATAGAATCCCTACCTCAAAGACCACTATCCAATATTGATATAGAAAAGTACGCCTTAAAAATGAAAATACCACACTTTCGAGGCGTATATATGAGAGATTCATTACCTGTACGCGGTCCCAAACGTTATGAGGCCGCCATTATAAATTTGGATAGTATGTCGGGTGTAGGGACTCATTGGGTAGCATATAGAAAAAGCAATTCTGATGTAACATACTACGATAGTTTCGGTGATTTACCCCCACCTATGGAATTGGTACGATATCTGCAGATGGGTTCCGAAGCGACGAAGAAAATTTACTATACATACGACCGTCAACAAGAATTTGGAACAGTCTGGTGTGGACATTTGTGTTTGAAGTTTCTTTTACAATCGTAAAAAGTATGTCTTTGACACCCCAAATGGAACGTGACAACTACATCAAAATGTTGCTATCACTTAAAGCATATCGTGAAGTCGGAGGATTACAAAAAATGACAGCTGAACAGTTAGAAAATACGCCCAAAGAAGTGTTGATCGCATTAGCTCCAAATGAAATAGCACTAGTTTGGGATAGGTTACCTAATCACCTAAAAAGTGACGTCGATATATTGAAATATCAATACTGTTTCGAACATTATAATAGCAATAATTCGGATGAGGGCGATGGACCGATACCAAAAAAAAATATTTTGTTGTTATTGCAAAATTAACGATGTGAATATAAAGGCAGAAAACAGTTTAAAAACGTCCAAAGGAATAAAGCAACGCTTCAGCTTAAATCCATTTAACTGTTGCAAACAGCAATAAAATAGCTACACAAATAGTTTCGTCGTCAGTCATGTCTTACACATTCACTCTAACACAGGGATGCACAGACTTATAGGGAGCAGGGGCCACTCGGGAAAAATATAAGCCAAGGACGGGCCACTACAAACAATATTTATTAACACAAAAATTTTTATTTTTAAATAGTATGAAATACAATGATAAAAATAAAACAACCTTCAAAAATGTTTGTTGTAATAATTATGTAATCATTACAATGTAATATTTCATGTTTTATTATTTTGATGCATGACATTGCATTGAACTAACAAGTTTTTTTATATTTGGCTCCACATTACTTGTAGCCACACGTATAATTGCTTCCAAATTTTCATTTGCCAGGCGGTTTCGGTTTTTCGTTTTGTTAAGTTTCATCACTGAAAACGTTTGTTCACAAATATACGTCGATCCAAATAAGCTTGCGCATTTCAATGCATTTATTCGCAACTCTTTATAAGCGTTTTTATCAACGCAAAGGTAGAAGTTGAGTAAATTACCTTCATTAAATTTGTTTCTTAAATTATCATCATTTTGCATGTCTATTAATTCCAGGTGCATTGATTCCGGCGCATTTTCGGGTGAAATGGTGAAAGGATTGCTGAAAATGTCCAATAGCGGTTTAACTTTTTTGAAGTCTACAAAACGATTTTCAAAAGCTTGTATCAAAATATCAATTTTTTCAACATGAGCGAAATTGACGTCAGTTTTATTGAACTTCTCCATAATTTTTTTGTAGTTCGGAAAATGGCCGTAATTGGCTGAATTGATTTGTGTCCTGAAAAGACTCAATTTGCATTGAAAGGACGAAACATGAGAGTATAGCTGCGAAATCAATTGATCTTTGCCTTGGAGTCGCGTATTTAAGACATTCAAGTGATTTGTGATGTCTACAAGAAACGCTAAGTCACACAGCCAATCAGGGTTGTCGAGTTCGGGGACGTCGTTTTTCTTTTCCGCCAGAAATAGTTGGATTTCTTCAATTAAGTTAAGAAACCGCTGTAGTGTCAACCCACGACTTAGCCACCTTACTTCAGTGTAAAACAGGAGATCACCATATTCGCTTTCAATATCCTCGAGAAATTGTTTGAATTGTCGGTGATTGAGACCTCGTGATTTTATAAAGTTTACGGTAGGTACTACAACTTTCATAACATTTTCAAATCCCAATAATTTTGAACAGAGGGCCTCTTGATGTATAATACAATGAAACTGCATTAATTCCTTGGTATTTATGTTTTTAGTTTGTAAATATGTTTTTAACATAGTTACTATCCCAGATGTACTTCCAACCATTGAAGGTGCTCCGTCAGTTGTAATTCCAGATATTTTCGTTAAATCCAAATCCATTATAGAACATTTTTCTAGAAGAGCTTTGAGCATGTCACTTCCCTTGGTTTGACTTGTCAAAGAACTCATACCAATCAGTTCTTCACTCACTTCAAAATTTTGCGTTACACCTCGTAAAAATATTAATAGTTGAGCAGTTGAACTTATATCTGTAGATTCGTCGAGCGCTATAGAAAAATACTCAAAACTTCTCGATTTCGTAGCTAATTGCTCTTCTATATTATCTGCTAATGCGGTAATTCTTCTTTGAACAGTCATCCGATTTAACTGAATTTTTTCAAACTTCTTTACATTTTCCGGACAAATTTTTTTTGCGGCGATATCCAAACATTGCTTAACAAACTCACCATCTTTAAAAGGCCGACAAGTTTTCGCTATTATTCGAGATATTTCAAAGCTAACTTCAGTGGCTGTTTCAGCATCTTGAATTGGTTTTGTAAACATAGATTGCTGGCTTATTAGTTCCCGTTGTAAAGTGGAAATTCTTTGCGTTCGATTTTCGCCAGTTAATGTGGTAAAAGTAGGATGCTGGGTTTCATAGTGCCTTTTCACATTATATTCCTTCGGAATAGAAACACTACTCTTGCATATTAAACAGACAATTTTGTTATGCGATGAAATAAAAAAGTATTTTTCGGTCCAAATATCATGAAACTGTCGATTTTCATCTTCAACCTTACGACTACGTTTCTTACTGGGGCCTGGTTTATCCATATCAAAATTAATATTATATTGTTACAGTCGGTAAAAGCCAAGTTCGAACGACGAAATATTTACTCGTCACAGATTACAGTTCTCAAACAGTATAACGTTCGCTTATCCGTAGTCAAAACTTAACTGCCCCGGTAGCCGGCGATGCGTCGAATTTATACGAGTTACCAAACATCGAGAACCATCCACTTTCTTCGGGGATCTACCGACGTGTTTCGCGAATCTGTAATCTAGTTGATGCTACAGATTTCTAGTCTCGTAACAATATGCTTGGACCGGAGCGCGGCGACGAATACTTTTAAAAGTCGATGGCAGGCCGCACAAATATCGCTTTTAAAATTCGTCGGCGGGCCGCATAAACATCGACAGCGGGCCGCATGCGGCCCGCGGGCCGCGGTGTGTGCATCCCTGCTCTAACAGGACATTGAAGTGTCTTAAGTGCGGATTTTTACCCACCCATCGAGAATACAACAGGCAAATATGGAGTTGCACTACTGGGATTTTACACATATAATTCGATTTTTAATATCGACGAAAGCAATAATTCATTCAGCCATTTGAAAACAGCGAGACCAACGTATGTTAGGATTCCATCAGGAGCTTACGAAATTAATGAAATAGCAAAAGCAATGTACACCGCTTTAAAAGAGTCATGCAATGAAGTTGGTACCGATTTATTTTCATTAACTGCCAATAATAATACGTTAAAATGTGAGCTAAAGTCAAAATATAGCATCGATTTCCGAGGTAGCAACAGTATCGGCAAAGTGCTCGGATTTGGCTCTGTGTTGCTGCAAGGTGGACAAAGACACGAATCAAGTACCATCGTGGACATAATGAAAGTGCGCATTGTACGTGTGGATTGTAATATAATTTCCGGAGCATACCTGAATTCTTTGGAAAGTCATACGTTATTTGAATTTGATATTGACGTCGAACCCGGTTACAAAATCTCCAAAGAACCGCAAAATAATATTTATATGCCGATAATGCCGGATGGTCGTCAGTTTATCGACAACATTACTCTACGCATCTTGGACGATAGCGGTGATTTGATCGATTTTCGAGGTGAGAAAATTATAGTTAAACTAGAGTTGAAAAAAATCGTATAATGGGTTTTTGCTTTAACCGTCAACTGCATATGCTGTCAACAATTCAAGATTCAGTTAAACGACATAAAAGTAAGCAGACAACACAGTCAAGGTTCATTCGCAAGTCAGACGGACGATCGAAAACACATCCGCAGAGCAATCGTCAGCTCTCCGTGAAAGATTGCAAATTTCTACAATCGATCGGTTTGAAAGTGAGAAAAAGTAGAAAATGATGGCCGCTAGCAGTGACAAAATCGAAGTTTTTACCGAACCAATTTTTGATAACTCCATTATTAGTTTTCAAGAACACACATATAAACCTTACGGTTCTCCAACATTCCGCAATTCTGATGAAATTCGTATACCTGTACACTTTCAAGATATCATTTTGGATATATCGGATAGTTACATTTACATCGAAGGAACATTTAAACCCAAAGATGTTAGTAAAAAATGTTATCTATCAAATAATGCCATCGCCTTTATATTCGACGAATGTCGTTATGAAATGGGAGGGGAGCACGTTGCTGTCCATCGGAAACCCGGAATTACCACAACGATGAAAACTATGGTGTCATTGGGTGCCGCACAAAATAGATCTCTAATGGCATGCGGATGGGGTCTAGATGAAGCAAATCAAGGTATTCTATATTCCACAAGTAACGTATTCTCCGGCAAGCTTCCTCTAAAATATCTCATGGGTTTTGCTGAGGATTATTCAAAGGGTATTTTTAACGTCAAGCAAGAGTGGATTTTAATTATAGCCCGCACTTTCAACAATTGCTATATCGGTGAAGTAGATGCAGACATTTCAATTGACAAAATTGAATGGAAAATTCGTCACATTATTCCAGATGATCGACAGAAGTTAAAGATATTATCACGCATGAATAAAGGTGGAAGTAACGCAAACGTTCCAATGGCTTACCGTAAATGGGATCTTGACGAGCTACCTGCTTTGAGACCAGCAACATCATCAGACGTATGGGCCTTAAGAACTAGCACGAGTCTCGAAAAACCGAGATATTTGATTATCGGTTTCCAGACAAGTACCTATTCCGACAACAGAGAAAAAGGTAGCACACAATTTACAACGGCCGATATAAGTGATATTAGGCTCTATCTTAACTCAGCCGTATTTCCCTATGAAAGATGGAATTTAGATTTTTCAAAGAAACTGTATGCCGCAGCCTATTATAATTATGAGAATTTTCAAGCTAGCTACTACCAGCGAGAACTTAGCGATCCTATGATGAGTTTTGCCGACTATCTTAAAAATCCGTTATTCGTAATCGATTGCAGTCACCAACCAGAAGCCGTTAGGACGTCCACAGTGGACGTGAAATTGGAGTTCGAAACACGCAAGAGTAAATTTCCTAAAGACATTAAAGTGTACGCGTTAGTTATTCACGATGCATTTTTTAGCTACAATATACTTAGTGGTTCTGTTACTAACAAATCAATACATTAGTTTGAAGTTGTGTAATTCTCCAAATTATGTACTTTACATATTTAAAATAAACTTATAAAGGACATATTTGCGTTTTATTTTTACTATAGGATTATTTTAATACTTCAAATGTGGTGCTTTGGTAAATAAGGTTATGAGGCAAAAAATAGAGAGAAATTTAGGAGAGGGGTGGGGAAAAGAATGTATATAAGACGTGATTGCAAAAATGGAATTCACTCGAAGCCAAGATGTCGTCTAGTTCGGATAACGGTTATTCCAGTGACGACGAGCAGGCAGTTGCACCAAATGTGCAACATAGGCTTGTACGCAGACCGCGTAGGCTTAGACCTAGGTATTGCATCATGCAATCCTACGTCTCATGGGGGTCTAGAGATTTGTGTATTTTTGGGTGAGAGAAGCATTAAGTGTTTAAATCATACATAGATAGCGAGAGGAAGAGCATTTGCTTTTGAACCGACAGACTTATTTTTTGGAATTTTTAAAAAATAACCTCGGAAATGGGTTAAGGGCAGTAAAAGAAACGTTGTAGTCTTATACAAGTTTTGCATAAAATGTCGGGAAATGCTTTAAAAAAAATTATGAAAATGCTAAAAAAATGAAAATCTTTATTTCTAATTTTTTTCAAATTTAAAAAATGCCAAAAAATAGTTTAACTGAATCTAAATCTTAGACTTAGTACGAGACTACACGAGACGGAGTAATTATGTCGATTGGAACCGACATACTTATTTTTTGGAATTTTTAAAAAATAACCTCGGAAATGGGTTAAGGGCAGCAAAAGGAACGTTTTAGTCTTATAAAAGTTTTCCATAAAATGTCGGGAAATGCCTTAAAAAAATTTATGAAAATGCTAAAAAAATTGAAAATCTTTATTTCTAATTTTTTCAAATTTAAAAAATGCCAAAAAATAGTTTAACTGAATCCAAATCTTTTGTGATTTACACTTTTGCTGTAAAGTGTCGGGAAATGCCTTAAAAAAATTATGAAAGTATAGTAGTTATTATGTCGATTGGAACCGACATACTTATTTTTTGGAATTTTTAAAAAATAACCTCGGAAATGGGTTAAGGGCAGTAAAAGAAACGTATTAGTCTGTAATTTATTGTTTTATTTTTGCTTTAACTAGTCTTAATATTTCTTATAAATTGGTAAACTTGCAAAATTACTTTAGTTTAATTTCAAAATGGGTCGCGTTAACAACACAATTGATAAATTTTGGTCGTCAAGGGACCAATGTACAAGTTCAGTTATTAGGTGGTTCACCTGGAGTTAGTTTCAAACTAACCCATGATGGACAATATGACATTGAAGGCAAATCTTTGTCCAATGTTGCAAATCCGATAAAAAGTGATGATGCGGCAACTAGTGAGTACGTCCTGAAGGAACTTCATAAAATTCATACACAAATATTATCTAAAATTAATACGGAGGTATATTCACTTAATGAGAAGATCACCAGCCTTGGAGATATAAGCCATAGCTTTCTATGGGGCCTTGAGAAACGAATTAGCAATTTGGAAGGTCAAAAAAAACCAAGGCAAACCTAAAACGAAATTAAGATAGGGGTGGGGATGCCAAGGTTATGTCGGTCTGTGAAGGTCGACTCTTGGGTATAAGAACTTCCGTTGAAAATTTTAAAATTCAGTTCAGTTGTATTATTTGGTCTTGAGTTCACTACAATATATTTTTTTAAAATGCAGTCGAAAGAAGAACGTTCAACTGCAATGGTCTCGCCATTTTCCATTAATGGTCATCAGATGTGTGCCAATTTTGACCATTGGGAATTGCTAGTGGGCCAAATGGGTTTATGTGAATGGTATCAACATGAGCACAGAAAGCAGCAAGAAGAACAATTATCATCATCGCATATCACCCAACCCACTCAAACCCCAATCACTTTAAGCGGAGGAGGAGATTTGTTAGAGCAGCAGCGACAGCAAAATTTCAACTCTTTTACAGAAGAAGAAGAAGTCAACGGAGATGGTTCATCATCGCCGTCGTCGTCGTCATTACCGTCAGAGTGGTCACCAGGTAGAACGTCGCTACCGGATGCCCCATTCGACTCTTCTGATGAAGAGTATATGCGCGAAATAAGTGGCGATGATGAAGATGAATATGATGCAGAACAAGGTTTTCGAGCCATATGTTTAATGAGAAGCGAACTTATACAATTTGGATATAGTTCATAAATTTAATTTTATATATTTTTTAGTTTGTTTATGAAATAATAAAAATCTTCTTGTACTAAATTAAATATGTTTATTATTCACCATACATTTAAATTAATAAATCGCTCTTGATACATATTATTTCTGTGGTTCCATTCTAAAAACCTTGCTAGCATTGCATCCATTTTTCCAATTCTCCTTTGAAAACGATATCTATCAAGTATTAGTTGCTGAACATTACTTTGTCGGGCTTGTCTATATGCAAAACACCAAACAGACATACGGTGGATAATATTTCTTTCTTCATCAAATCTGACTTGCTTCATGGTTATTGTATAAATGAATTTTTATTAGTTATGTTATTTATATATTGAAAAAAATCTATCAACTTGGAAAACAAAACAGTACTTTCGATTAAGATAAAATATCAAAGGGGCCTATGACCACACCTCGTATGAGGCCGGGCATACGATACTCAAGGCGACTCTTTTCGTTCTGCCTGGAGAAATACTACCTACTTGCTTACGCTGCACTTCTGTTTCCCGCTCTTGACTATCGGTCTCCTGTATGTGTTTGTCATCACAAAATTTGTTGATTTGCTAACACGTCCAAACTGACCTTTATTTCGCTCTCGAAATAATTTGGCTTTTAAGTAAATAAATAAAGCGCCAGATAGTCCAAATACAATATATTGCCTTAATTATAAGTGGCCAGAACAACACAAATTCTAAAAAGAAATTACATTCTTCTTCTCCTTCTTCTTTCACTAGGACTTAACAGATCCAGTGATAACATCACTCTTCCCTTCAGCCTCCTTAAAAATGAAAATACCATACCCGCGCAGCATTTGCCACATCAACCTATTGAATCAAATCTTATGCTCCTCGGGTTTCAACTATATCCGTCCAGGATTTTTCACACAAAAATAATTAAATAAAATCTTATGCTCCTCGGATTTCAACTATATCCGTCCAGCATTTTCACACTAAAATAATTAAATAAAATCTTATGCTCCTCGGATTTCAACTATATCCGTCCAGCATTTTCACACTAAAATAATTAAATAACATCTTATGCTCCTCGGATTTCAACTATATCCGTCCAGCATTTTTCACACTAAAATAATTAAATAAAATCTTATGCTCCTCGGATTTCAACTATATCCGTCCAGCATTTTCACACTAAAATAATTAAATAAAATCTTATGCTCCTCGGATTTCAACTATATCCGTCCAGCATTTTCCACACTAAAATAATTAAATAAAATCTTATGCTCCTCGGATTTCAACTATATCCGTCCAGCATTTTTCACACTAAAATAATTAAATAAAATCTTATGCTCCTCGGATTTCAACTATATCCGTCCAGCATTTTTCACACAAAAATAATTAAATAAAATCTTATGCTCCTCGGATTTCAACTATATCCGTCTAGCATTTTTCACACTACTTATCACGAAGTGCTTACCACCTGCCATCGCGTGGTCACAAAGCAAATCATTAAGTAGGTCTCGGGCAGTCAAAAATTAAACAAAATCTTATGCTCCTCGGATTTCAACTATATCCGTCCAGCATTTTACACACTACTTATCACGAAGTGCTTACCACCTGCCATCGCGTGGTTACAAAGCAAATCATTAAGTAGGTCTCGGGCAGTCAAAAATTAAATTGCAAAACAATTATTGCAAAATTTTCCTTTTTATCGCTAACACTGCTCATCCATCAATATCTATGTAACTTACCACTTTCAGTATCTGACTGCGAATCTTCAAACCATTGGCCAGCCCATAGCTTAAGTCGATATTTTGGGACTATCAAAGGCCGTCGCTTAAATTTCTTGTTTTCCACTTTGGACCGGTCACCTGGTAGAAGGTCTATAATTTTATATGGTCCCCGAAACAGGGGCTCCAGCTTTCCAGCTCTAGCATTTGTTTTTGGAATAAAAGCATAGTCTCCTAACCTGGTACCTATTACTTATTATTTCTACGTTTTTCATCAAAACGCACTTTTTGAGCGAGTGTGTTTTTATTCAATTGACCGTATGCAAGGGTTCGGTCCTTTTCAATAGTACTACCTGACATTCGCAAAGTTGTTAACGACTCAGATAAATTTTGTATGGGAGCATTATTTGCATCAATGCCTATTAGAAGTCGTAGTGGCGTAAAACCCGTTGATTTTTGGATAGTGGTATTGAGTAAGCTGTATTTTAGGAATCGCGCTTGTCCATTCTGACACCTTAACCACTTCAACAGCAAGCATACTTATTACAATAGCTACATATCTTTCAACTTGCCCATTTGCTCTAGAAGCACCCGTCGCATGTGATGCTCTATATTCAATGATTTAAATAAATTTACAACTTTCTTATCGTATAATTAGTTCCTCTATCGGTAATAATACTCGAAAGTTTTCCAAAAAGTAACAAATAATTTTGTAAAGTGTATTTCGGAGCCTGCCAATGTCTTTAATGGAACCAAAAGTGTGTATTTTGTAAACGCGTCAATCAGTAACAAAAGATATTTATATTACTCCGAAGTTCCGGAAATGGGGCCCATACAATCTGCATGGATAGTATGAAAAGGAAAAGCTTTTTCTCAATCGAATGTAAAAATCCTTGTTTAGGACCTGAGAATCTCTTTGTTGAAATACATACCAAACAATGCGAGATGTACTTACGCACAAACGCGGATATGCGAGGAAACTAAAACTGTTCTTTAATTTTGTCTAGCGTTTTTTCGAAACCAACATGACATTGCTCGTCGTGATACAAGCGCAATAAGCCAAATCTACGGCCTCTAGAGACTTAATAAGGATAAGCTGTTAGGTCGTTACTTTTGATTTTCCTACATAAAAGCGAACTTTTTATTTCAAAATCAGAACAAACCGACTCCCCTGCTTTAACTTTCTTAATTAACGATAAACGATAAGGGCGGTAATTAATAATTTCGTCACTTGTTAATTTTATTTTTAACTCCGTTGTATTTACTGATCGAATAATGTTATTTCCAGTCGTAATCAATTAATCATATCACCGCATTTTTCCAATAAGATATTTAGTAATTCTTGCTCTTGCCTCTTAAGATTGTTTACTGCAGTCAAGTGTTTCTCCGCTATCGGCCTAGACATAACATTTACTTCATTGGTTTCGGATTTCGTTCTAATAAGGCGGGTCCCCAAGTGATCGGTAAATAGTGATATCATTGTACTGAACAGCATTTTTACCAATAATGGCATCATATTCCATCTCACAATCCCGAACTACAAAAAATGTTAGCTCTAGCGATATATTTTCGCACTCAACTGTTGTTTTTTACTCTACCAAAAGTATTAACGGATGCAGAGCCTAAAACTTTTAATTTCGAAAAGTACGGTTCTACGTGGCATGCTATAAAAAGGTATTCCCGTAATTACAACTAAAGTTTATTCGTTAAGGCTGTTATTATTTTTTTTTAAATTACACGCGGTTTTTTATTTGAGTCAGCCCTTTCTTTGGCCCAACAATAATTAATGTTATGGCCCATTTTATTGCAAAATTCGCATAGTTTGCGAGATTCTATATTAGGTTTCTTTTGAAAAACGGTTTTTAAGTCAGAACGATTTATTTTTTTATAATAGTTTTACAGTGCATCTGCAAATGACCTGCTTCGCCGCATTTAAAACAGCGCTTGTAAGATTTATTAACTGGCTTACTAGTGCCAGGTAGAGACTCAGGCAATTCCAATGTACGTTTACGTGAAATTTTTGTATAACTAGATAAGAGAGTAATTAAACCTTTTGTAGTATTAACATTGCTATTTAATGCTCCCATTCTAACAGAAATTTCCCTGATTTCACCGATAACAAGGTCAACGATTTGAGGTTCGGTAAAATTTATTTTTGTACGATTTAATAGTAATAATTTTCCCTTGCATACTCACAATATGTCCCAAATGAATCACTTGACAATAACACAGCATCTTTAAGCTTTTGTGCCAAATTTTGTTTTGGCGGAAAAAGGTCACATATTGCTGCCTTAAAGTTCTCCCAATCTCGCTGCTCTGGTGCCCATTTCTCGAACCAGCGAAGAACATCCTGCTTTAAAGCCCTTCCTGCTCTAGCCACCATTTCAAGGCCATTCCATTTAAATTCCTGTCCCAATTTTTCGAGTTCACTGCACCAATCCGCGGCACCGTTATCGCCACAGGAAGGATCAAAAATTGGCAAAGCCACGTCACTGCTTGTGCCTCCATTTTTTTTTTAAATAATTTAAATCCTTTATATATCAGGACGCACGACACCTGGGGCACTCAAGGATATAATCCCGCTTATGATGTTAGATTTATAAATGTTCTGTACACTGACAGTGTACAGAACATTTGTTTTTTCAGGATTCGTTTTTTGTTTAAACGCAGTGACTTTTATTATTTTTAAAAAATATTTATTTTCCTTAACAGTAGAGTGACGTAACACCCAAACAATAAATCTTTTAAATATGAATCCGCCACAATCATACAGACATTATTTAAATTTATATATTGAAAAAAATCTATCAACTTGGAAAACAAAACAGTACTTTCGATTAAGATAAAATAACAAAGGGGCCTATGACCACACCTCGTATGAGGCCGGGCATACGATACTCAAGGCGACTCTTTTCGTTCTGCCTGGAGAAACACTACCTACTTGCTTACGCTGCACCTGTGTTTCCCGCTCTTGACTATCGGTCCCCTGTATGTGTCTGTCATCACAAAATTTCTTGATTTGCTAACATATAGGCTGAACATAAAAGGAGTAAATTAGTTTTACTTTAAAATGGGTCGTGTTAACAACACAATTGATAAATTTGGTCGACAGAAAACTCTTGTTTGCAACAACGTATCGCGAGGGTTGCCCGGAATCGGAGTTAAACTTACTTCAGATGGACATTTTGATATAGAGGGAAAATTATTAAGGAATGTTGCCCAACCGATAAATGATAATGATGCTGCTACCAAAGAATATATCCTTATGGAAGTTCATCAACTTGGTTCGTAGATAAATACCATACTTAGTAATGTGCTAGTACCAGTTCTTCAAAAAATGTTTGCCGATGATGATGCCAAAATTACGTACCTTAAGGAAAAAATGTATCAAATTCACCCGCATGCTGCACGGTATAGCACAACGAAGATAAATGATAAAAAAATAAAATGGAAACCAACCTAGATAAAGTTCTATTTAAAAACATAATTATACTGTTACATGTAATAAATTAAAAATAAAACGCATAATTATGAAGAGCAATGTTTATTATTATTCATAATGCACACATTCGTAACGTAAAATCTATTTGATAATATTTATACAATATCTGATTTGTCTATCCAAGAATTAAATTGATTTGGAAAACCTAACCATTTTACAAACAATTGATCGTTTTGATTTTTCTGACGTTTTCTAAGAATTTTCTCAACTGAATAAACACCAGGGCTAGCTGTATTTTGCAGTTCTGCTTCGTAAAAACATCCTTTAATAGGTTGACCTTCTACTGATTGCAGCAAGTATGTAGGTGGATTTGCAATATTAACTTTTGCTATTTCAAACAGCTCTGTTGACCATGAAGGCGTATATCCTTTGTCAAATACACCCTTGTACTTGCTAATGCGAACAATGTCACCCAAATGATTTTTTTTTCTTCGGAACAATTTTCAAATTGTCATATGCTTCAGTGGCGGCTCGTGCCCTCCAAGTTTAGGCAGGCGACAGCGCAACATAGGCCTCTTCCTCCCCTCACAGCCTAGCCCTAACCTCACAGCAATGATAACAAATATAAAAACATGCTAAAACCTTAATAATGAGCCCACTGGGAATGTTTTGGTAAAGAAAGAAAAGCATTTTGTAATTTGCAAAAATAAAGTTGAATTTTCGCTGGACCCCCCCCTGGGAAAAAATTAACGCGTTTAGGTATTCTATTAATTATTTTTTCTAAACAAATTTTACATCATTTTGTCGAGAATTTTTAAATTTTAAGAGAAAAAATGTGTTAGTAGAAAGTTATAGTCATTTGAATTTTTTTAAACCTAAAATATAATTAAAAAAAATTCAAATGACCTTAACTTTCTACTAACACATTTTTTCTCTTAAAATTTAAAAATTCTCGACCAAATGAGGTAAAATTTTAGAAAAAACAATAAATAAATTACCTAAATGCGTTCATTTTTTTCCAGAGGGCGAGGGCCAGGAAAAATTCAACTTCTTTTTGCAAATTACAAAATGTTTTTTTTCTTTACCAAAACATTCCCAGTGGGCTTACTATTAAAACCCTTAAATTTGGTACAGGTCCTGTGAGTAGTAACAGAGATACAACTTTGAAAATTCTCCATCCGCCACTGTCAAGATACTTTCTTAATAAATGGATAATTATTTATAAAAAAATCAAATTTCGTGTAACCGAAAAGTGTGTTAGTGCCTTGTTACTTTTTATAAATTAAATTAATACGTTTATCTTTTAATAGTGAAAACTTAGTTATAACGGTTTCCGTAAAATTATCTGATTTTTGCACGGAGCAAAATAATTCTTTTTCAGAAGAGGTGAAAATAGAATCAAGATAGGTACTACTTTTCTTTGTCTTTATGCGATGAAGGCGAGAACCGCATGCAAATCTTCACGCTTCGCAAAAATTCACCTGTGGCCTATATCCGCTTGCAAAATGTACAAAGTTAATAAAATAAAATGAACTAACACTAACAAGGTATATACAACTTCCATAGTTTACAGTAAAAGCCACAAACCACAGATAAAAATTAATGCAGCTCAAATCCGCGATATCATGTTAACTTCCATAAATAATGATCATCTGATTCATCTATCACTTACTGATTCGCGCTATTGCACTAGGGGATGTTTATCGAGTCGTATTGATTAATTGGACAATGAATGCTTCACGATCTGTAGCGAAGGCGAACGAAGATTCCGCCTAACCGGCGGCTTTTGTTTTGGTTTTGCAAACACGCCAGCGCTGATTTCGGAGAACGTTTTTCAATGTTGAACTGACGTGCCGAACATTGAATAAAAGGCGTTGGGATAGAGCGCCTACTCTTGGGAGTTTTGGCGGTGCGGTACGGTATATAGGTATATACAATAATATACATACAATCATATTGCCGATACGGTAATGTATAGCAAAATATACATGAAATTAATTTAAATTAGTATAAGTATTACGAGATTATATCTTTTTTAAGTCATTGTACTGGGAAGTCGTTGTCGTAGTTTTACTATCAAAGGGTAGGAGAGGACAGAATAATTAAGGGTAGCAGCCGCCTACCTTGCCTACCCCGACGAGCCGCCGCTGATATGCTTTAATAGGGGTATCCTCTTTTACACTGCTAGGCTTCATTCCGATGGTGCGGTGTTTAGTGTTATTATAGGTCTTCATTTTAGCTGGTAATATTTGTAACCATCTGTATGAACCTCTAGCCGAGAATTGTTTATATAACTTATATTTCCAAGTTCTTATAACACGCTCAACAATTGCCGCTTTTTTCGTGCTATATGTGGAATAATGGTTTATATTATATTTTTTCATGAGTGCTTGAAAGGTGCTATTATAAAATTCCTTTCCTTGATCACTCTGTAAATTGTTTGGTGCATATGATGCTTCTTCAATGATGCTTTTCATGGCATTCGTAACTTCAACACCAGTCTTATTCTTAACTGCCTTGGTGTACACGAATTTGGAGTAACAGTTTATACATACAACAATGTAACGGTAACCATCATTGTCAGTAGCATATTGCTGCATTTCCGCCAAATCAATTTGCCACAAATCTCGATATCCTTTTATGACTGTACGTCTTCTAACAAAATTTTTTCTTGCTG
Source organism: Philopedon plagiatum (assembly GCA_963971165.1). Lineage (NCBI taxonomy): Eukaryota > Metazoa > Arthropoda > Insecta > Coleoptera > Curculionidae > Philopedon > Philopedon plagiatum. The sequence continues at coordinate 54,167,429 of OZ020192.1, read as the reverse complement.
TCCTATGTAATTCATTTACGACTTTAATTTTTTCTTGGCTAGGATCCATATTATAAGGTTGCACGTCTTATCAGACACTGAGGATGGCAACTACGTGCAAAACTTAATATATTATTCCTTCCTCTCGAAGCTCTTCCATAATTGACATAATCTCATTATCATGTCCGGTATATCCAGCTACTTTTGACCCCCACAATAATCGTAATCTATCCACTAACTCCTTAGGTTTATTCCAATAAACATATTCAGATGATTGCGAAGATAGATGCTTTTTTACTGGCAGTTGGATTTCGATATTGACTTTTTTTCTTCCTACACCACCACCATCCAGTTTAGTTCCCATAATTAGCGGTTTTATGATTCGTAAATATTTTCTCCATCGGGTTTCCCTTAAACCACGTTTCTTGTCATAACCGTCGTATGCCGCATCCGTCAATTTCAAAATGGTTTGGTATTTTCGAAGTACATCTAGACTAATTTCATCTTCTTTATCTAGGATTGGTGGATTTTTAGAAAAATCAAATCGTAAAGCTCAGCTCTTCCATCGAATTCAGCAATGTTTGTTTTGTTCTTGTATAACACCATCTTTCCGTTTGTTAGAAAACGAACCACCACGTTGCCAATATATTTTGTTGATTTATTTTCTTTTTTACCAAAGCGTACACCATACACGGTATCATAATGAGATGGCTCCAATTTTAATCCACTTAAATAATCTTGAATATTTTTTGCGGCTGAACTACTACCACTTGATGTGTGTGATTATGTTATTGTTGATGGGGAAGGGGTTTCGAACAGTGACTCACGATTTCCACGTTTTGGTGTAGGAATTTGGGTTTTTTGCGAAATCGGTGCAGATGTTTCAAAATCCGCTTCTGTTGGATGTTCTTCAAACGTTTTCGCTATTCCCACCGAGCTGCTGCTACTAGTGTTGTAAATATCCGTATTCTTTAGATATACGAATAGTACGGAATCAAATCAGCTAATATCCGTATCCATTATCTGAATACGTATCCATTTCTTGACCCGCGCGAAAGCGATTACAAATCCTGTATACGTATGCAACACTAATAAAACATTTTCTATCCGGATACGACTAGGTAGGTTGATGCGGTATCATATCATTCGAAGTCGAAGGTTAGGGATAAAAAGGCACTGTCGTTCGTTCTCGTTTGAATTCGGTTCGGGCGAGGCGGGCCAAGTTTAACCAATGGGTCTCATCCCATATGATACCCGTTACCCCGATAACTATGCTGTCTTTTTTTAGGAAATGTCATTAGAAAGAGAAAGCATAAGATTAAATATGCCAAATCGCAGACCGTGTTGTTCGCTTACACTCGATTCCGATTCCGTTTTCTCTTTGCACTTTGAATTAGTAACCCACAGATGCGAATTTATTTTGATTCCGAATCAAGTTCTTGGCCGGTTACGGATAATCCGGATTCTTTTAATATTCGGATCCAACGGATTTTTGGATACGTATCCTTACATCACTAGCTGCTACTCCGAGTTTGTGGTTTAGTCGTAGTACTTGATTTTTTAGTTGCGTACTGCTGCTTTACGGCTTTAGATATAGATGCTAGTGGTTTGGAAACTGGTTCATAAAACTTTTGCAAATCATGTTCATTCTGCACTTTAGCTGCTTTAATTTGTTTAAATTTTTTTCTAACCGCATTTGTAGTTTCCAGTAGTTTTCGTTTTAATTCGATTTCTTCATTCATGATGCTTTCAAAGCACCGTTCAACGATGAAATGAAATGATTATCCAAGTTATTATTATAGGAATATATAACTATCGAATCCCTTGCGGTATCTGCCTGAATTTACATCACTATCCTTGTCAATAACTAAAAGACCATATTTATTATCCCAGCATTTAGCACACATATCTTGAAATTGTGTAAACGTCAGGTCGGATGAAACGTGATCGGAAAATATATGTTTCATATTCATCTGATCTTGTTTAAACATAATAATTAAGTTGGCATTATCCCGGACGCATATTTACAGATGCTAGCATGTGTTGACACCAGGGTGTTGAAATCAGCGCGGGTTTGGAAAAACAGTACATTTACAAATGCTAGCAGATTTGGACACCAGAGGCAATCATAGTGTTGAAACCAGTTTTAGATAACCTGAGCAGTAGATAACCTTTTTCCATGATTGTGCCTGTACGGAAAATAACAATAAAACGTTGTTGGAATATTGAAAAAAAATATTTATTAAAGCAAACGAACAAAATAAAAATAAAATATTAGGTTAATGAGCAGATCCATGCCCTTCAGCATTAGGCTGGTTTTGTGAGATGTTAAGATGAATAAGAAATAAAAGCTATCCCAGATCGGCCCTACAAGGTGCAGAAATTAAAATTGCATAATAGTCGTAAAATACGCTCTCGGACAGGTTTGCTCAGTTTTAGGTTTCATCAGTATCTTTTTTAATAAAATGTCAGGTGTATGCGGTGCTGCCAAAATTTTATACCAATACGAATCGCGTAGTCGCAGTAAAAAAACTCGGTAACGATAAAAAATTAAAAAAATATACTGATGAAACCTAAAACTGAACAAACCTGTCCGAGAACGTATTTTACAACTTGAAGAAGAAGAAATTATATTATTTCTAAGAACACCTTTAATGCCAAAATTTCACAAAAAATAATTAAATAGTAACAGAGCCCTAACCCGTTGCCAATACACCTTTTTTGTTTCTCTACAGAAATATTGTTAAAAAAATATAAATTGTTATGCTCGGGGGGCTCTAAATTCGTATGACGCTAAATGAAACTTTCTTGAGACCAGTACCCAGTACCTGACATGCTGGGATTCTATTAACATTTCCACTTAAAATTTGATCGCCCCCCATAAACAAAAATCTAGTCTTTTCGCTGCATCTCCCTCTTCCTATGTTTGGCTAAAGTAGGGTTTGAACAGAAATAATTTATTTTCTTTTAAGATCATCTGAATAATGATTTTTTCACAGCTTCTAGAAGATATTTAGCACTTCTACAGAAATATTGTTAAAAAAATATAAATTGTTATGCTCGGGGGGCTCTAAATTCGTATGACGCTAAATGAAACTTTCTTGAGACCAGTACCCAGTACCTGACATGCTGGGATTCTATTAACATTTCCACTTAAAATTTGATCGCCCCCCATAAACAAAAATCTAGTCTTTTCGCTGCATCTCCCTCTTCCTATGTTTGGCTAAAGTAGGGTTTGAACAGAAATAATTTATTTTCTTTTAAGATCATCTGAATAATGATTTTTTCACAGCTTCTAGAAGATATTTAGCACTTCTTAGGGACATCACAGGAGTTCTCTAACAGACTGAAGAAGTAAAACTGTGGCAGCATCTTTTTGGTCATATTTCTTCTTCTTGATGAAACCTAAAACTGAGCAAACCTGTCCGGGAGCGTATTTCACGACTATTATTCAATTTTAATTTCTGCCCCTTGTAGGGTCGATCTGGGTTAGCTTATATTTCTTATTCATCTTAACATCTCACACAACCAGCCTAATGCTGAAGGGCATGGATCTGCTCATTAACCTAATATTTTATTTTTATTTTGTTCGTTTGCTTTAATAAATATTTTTTTTTCAATATTCCAACAACGTTTTATTGATATTTTCCGTACAGGCACAATCATCGAAAAAGGTTATCTACTGCTCAGGTTATCTAAAACTGGTTTCAACACTATGATCGCCTCTGGTGTCCAAATCTGCTAGCATTTGTAGATGTAGTGTTTTTCCAAACCCTCGCTGATTTCAACACCCTGGTGTCAACACATGCTAGCATCTGTAAATATGCATCCCGCACGAGCTGCTTAGGAACACGAGAATACGTTTGCGCCAAGTAAAAGGCATCCACATTTTTGTGACGAACCATGCTAAAATACGATCTTATAACGTCCTGTTTCTCACACATAACGTCATCAAAAATAAATATTGAATTAGGTTTAGCATCTGACGGTTCAACAATGTTATTTGCGTCGCTAAAAGCGTAGTAGACAAGACCTTTGATTGGTGATAAAATTTTCTTTAAATATTCATATGTTGGTTGATAGAGCGACTTTGAGTAGATATAAACATTTTCGAAACGCAGTCCCGAGGGGTGAGTAAGCAGCGAAATCATAACATTTGTTTTTCCACAGTTGGAAGGTCCTATTAATATTCCACGAATAGATGATGGTAGCAAAGGACCATGTCTTTTAAATAATTTTTGTGCTTGTCCAGATCCGACCTTTACATCGAGATTATCGACGGGAAGTTTTGTTTAAGATTGACGATACGCATCTTAACAAAATCTGTATTTTATACTGAACTTTCAGGTAAACTATCATTCAGATGTCCCTCGTCAGACGAAGTAGACGGTCTCGTTTATCAAGTAAGACTGGAAGCGGTATTGTTAATTCAGTAATTAATAGGCTACCGTTCGAGTTACACATTCCTGGCTATCAGTATTGTGGACCTGGGACGAAAGTAGTAAAACGTGTGGCACGAGGAGATCAAGGAATTAATTCTTTGGATGTCGCATGCAAAAAATACGATTTAGCCTATTTGCGTAATAGTGAAAATTTAAGTGCTCGCCACCAAGCAGATCACGAGCTTGAGCAAAGCGCGTGGAAAAAAGTATACTCTAGAGCTAGTGAAAAAGCTGCAGCTTGGTTTGTAACCATCATTAAAATTGAGAAAAGCATCCATTAGAGGTAAACGTCGCTTTCAGCGCCGCCGCCGCAACACTAAAGGTAAAGGCGTCGGTTAACATAAGCGAGTACACAACGTAGCTCTTGGATCATATATTAGACGACCCATTCGATCAGAATTGTTAAAAGCTGGTGGGAAAAAACTTATCGAGAAAAATATCATGAAAGCATCGAAAATAGCTGCAGTAGCTGCACGTAAATCCCTAAGAATAGCTGGTGGCAAACGAAAAATTCGCACGCCTAGAATCATTCCAATTCCAAAGACTGAGGGGATACTACCGTTAATACCAATATTTGCAGGACTATCGGCCTTAGATTCATTAGCTGGTGGTGCAGCTGGCATCGTGCGTGCCGTAAAAGCAGTAAAAAAGTCGACCAGAAAAAATAGGTACCGGCTTACATCTAAGTTCAAGAGGAAATGGATTATATTTGAAACCATATCGCACAGGTTTGGGATTATATATAAACAACGGCAAAAATAAGAAATCAAAAAACTGATATAATCCCTACCTCAAAGATCACTATCCAATATTGATGTAGAAGAGTATGCCTTAAAAATGAAAATACCACACTTTCGAGGCGTATATATGAGAGATTCATTACCTGTACGCGGTCCCAAACGTTATGAGGCCGCCATTATAAATTTGGATAGTATGTCGGGTGTAGGAACTCATTGGGTAGCATATAGAAAAAGCAATTCTGATGTAACATACTACGATAGTTTCGGTGATTTACCCCCACCTATGGAATTGATAGGATATCTGCAGATGGGTTCCGAAGCGACGAAGAAAATTTACAATACATACGACCGTCAACAAGAATTTGGAACAGTCTGGTGTGTACATTTGTGTTTGAAGCTTCTTTTACAATCATGAAAAGTATGTCTTTGACACCCCAAATGGATCGTGACAACTACACCAAAATGTTGCTATCACTTAAAGCCTATCGTCAAGTCAGAGGATTACAAAAAATGACAGCTGAACAGTTAGAAAATACGCCCAAAGAAGTGTTAATTGCATTAGCTCGAAATGAAGTAGCACTAGTTTGGGATAGGTTACCTAATCACCTAAAAAGTGTCGTCGATATATTGAAATATCAATACTGTCTCGAACATTATAATAGCAATAATTCAGATTCGGGTGAAGGCGATGGACCGACGCCAAAAAACAAATATTTTGTTGTTATTGCAAAATTAACGATGTGAATATAAAGGCAGAAAACAGTTTAAAAACGTTCAAAGGAATAAAGCAACGCTTCAGCTTAAATCCATTTAACTGTTGCAAACAGCAATAAAATAACTACACAAATAGTTTCGTCGCCAGTCATGTCTTACACATTCACTCTAACAGGACATTCAAGTGTCTTAAGTGCGGAATTTTACCCACCCATCGAGTTAAATACAGCAGGCGAATATGGAGTTGCACTGCTGGGATTTTACACATATAATTCGATTTTTAATATCGACGAAAGCAATAATTCGTTCAGCCATTTGAAAACAGCGAGACCAAAGTATTTAAGGATTCCACCAGGAGCTTACGAAACTAATGAAATAGCAAAAGCCATGTACACCGCTTTAAAAGAGTTATGCAATGAAGTTGGTACCGATTTATTTTCATTAACTGAAAATAATAATACGTTAAAATGTGAGCTAAAGTCAAAATATAGCATCGATTTTCGAGGTAGCAACAGTATCGGCAAAGTGCTCGGATTTGGATCTGTGTCGCTGCAAGGTGGGCCAAGACACGAATCAAGTACCATCGTGGACATAATGAAAGTGCGCATTATACGTGTGGATTGTAATATAATTTCCGGAGCATACCTGAATTCTTTGGAAAGTCATATGTTATTTGAATTTCATATTGACGTCGAGCCTGGTTACAAAATCTCCAAAGAACCGCAAAATAATATTTATATGCCGATAATGCCGGATGGTTGTCAGTTTATCGACAACATTACTTTACGCTTCTTGGACGATAGCTGTGATTTGATCGATTTTCGAGGTGAGAAAATTATAGTTAAACTAGAGTTGAAAAAAATCGTATAATGGGTTTTTGCTTTAACCGTCAACTGCATATGCTCTCAACAATTCAAGATTCAGTTAACCGGCATAAAAGTAAGCAGACAACACAGTCAAGGTTCATTCACAAGTCAGACGGACGATCGAAAACCCATCCGCACAGCAATCGGCAACTCTCCGTGAAAGATTGCAAATTTATACAATCGATCGGTTTGAAAGTGAGAAAAATTAGAAAATGATGGCTGCTAGCAGTGACAAAATCGAAGTTTTTACCGAACCAATTTTTGATAACTCCATTATTAGTTTTCAAGAACACACATATAAACCTTATGGTTCTCCAACATTCCGCAATTCTGATGAAATTCGTTTACCTGTACACGTTCAAGATATCATTTTGGATATATCGGATAGTTACACTTACATTGAAGGAACATTTAAACCCAAAGATGTTACTAAAAAATGTTATTTATCAAATAATGCCATCGCCTTTCTATTCGACGAATGTTGTTATGAAATGGGAGGGGAGCAAGTTGCTGTCGTTCGAAAACCCGGAATTACTACAACGATGAAAACTATGGTGTCATTGGGTGCTGCACAAATTAGATCTCTCATGGCATGTGGATGGGGTCTAGATGAAGCAAATCAAGGTATACCAGATTCCACAAGTAACATGTTCTCCGGCAAGCTTCCTCTACAATATCTCATGGGTTTTGCTGAGGATTATTCAAAGGGTATTTATAACGTCAAGCAAGAGTTGATTTTAATTATTGCCCGCACTTTCAACAATTGCTATATCGGTGAAGTAGATGCAGACATTTCAATTGAAAAAATTGAATGGAAAATTCGTCACATTATTCCAGATGATCGACAGAAGTTAAAGATATTGTCACGCATGAATAAAGTAAGTAAAGTAAATAACGCAAACGTTCCAATGGCTTACCGTAAATGGGATCATTACGAGCTACCTGCTTTGAGACAAACATCATCAGACGTATGGGCCTTAAGAGCTAGCATGAGTCTCGAAAAACCGAGATATTTCATTATCGGTTTTCAGACAAGTACTTTTCAGACAACACAGAAAAAGATAGCACACAAGATAGCACACAATTTACAACCGCCGATATAAGTGATATTAGGCTCTATCTTAACTCAGCCGTATTTCCCTATGAAAGATGGAATTTGGATTTTTCAAAGAAACTGTATGCCGCAGCCTATTATAATTATGAGAATTTTAAAGCTAGCTACTACTAGCGAGAACTTAGCGATCCTATGATGAGTTTTTCCGACTATCTGAAAAATCCGTTATTCGTAATCGATTGCAGTCACCAGCCAGAAGCCGTTAGGATGTCCACAGTGGACGTGAAATTGGAATTTGAAACACGCAAGAGTAAATTTCCTAAAGACACTAAAGTGTACGCGTTAGTTATTCACGATGCATTTTTTAGCTACAATATACTTAATGGTTCTGTTACTAACAAATCAGTACATTAGTTTGACGTTATGTAATTCTCCAAATTATGTACTTTTATATATTTAAAATAAACTTATAAACTTATAAACGACATATTTGCGTTTTATTTTTACTAATTTTTGTTACTCTTAAAGGATATGTCAGAACTGGTTAGCCCCACTCTCACCCCCACTCTCACCCCCACCGCCCTAAATACTTTTAAAAGCAGGAGCACCCATCACATTTTTCATTTCTCAACCAGTCATGAATGTAGAAATAATACACGATTCTTTAGTATTCTAGCAAGACTGACGTTTTTATTTATTAAAAAACAAAAGTGAATATTTCCATATCAACAAACAGTTGATATCTTTAACATACAACATGACAAAACAAGGTTAATTGTTTAAATATAAACAACACCCCCACTATTTAAAAATTAACCAATCCTAACTTATTCACAAAGTAAAAATGTTTATTACTAGACAACCCTTTTGTTAATTCATCTGCTGTCATTTGATCTGTCTGCATATATTTAATTTCTACAAACTTATTAGCAACAGTCTCCCTAACAAAATGATGTCTGACATCTATATGTTTAGATCTCTTATGTAAAATAGGATTTAAAGTTATTCTTTGCGCACTCTGATTATCATTATATATTGTGACAGTTTTGTCATCTATTAATTCATTTAATAAATTTCGCAAATAAATGGCTTCTTTTGAAGCTTCACTAAGCGCCATGTATTCAGCTTCTGTGCTTGACAAAGCCACCGTCTTTTGTTTATTACTTTCCCATGAGATTGCTGCACCCGATAGAGTAAAAACAAACCCTGCATATGCTTGCGATCCCTTTTATTACTCGCCCAGTCAGCGTCCACAAAACCCTCTAAATCGCAGTTTTCTTGAGAAAATCTCAAAGAATAATTTTTAGTACCTTTCAAATATCTAAGAACACGCTTGGCACATTTCCAATGATACTCAGTGTAGCAATTATTATACTGACTCAGAAAACTTATACAATAAGCTATGTCTGGTTGTGTTAAAACAGCTAAATACATTAAACTACCAATAAGTCTTTGGTAGGGTATATCTTTGTTACAGATTTCGACTTCATCACTAAACCTATCATCAAAACTATCTAAAGGTGTCAATACACTTTTACAATCAGACATGTTAAATCTTTTTAACAACTGTTCTATATAGCTTTCTTGATCTAAAGTTATAGAACCATCGCTAAAATTTTTTATTCTAACACCTAAACAGTTTTTGGCTTCACCAAGATCTTTAATTATAAAATGAGAACCAAACTCTGTTTTCAAAAAATTAGTATTAATACAATCATTAGAAAACATGAAAAAATCATACACATATAGTGCAATTACAGTATATAAACCATTTTCCTTTTTGATGTAAACACAAGGTTCAAATAATGATCTCTTATACCCTAGCTTTAATAGTAAGTCATCTACCCGCTTATACCAAGCCCCGGAGGACTGTTTTAACCCATAAATTGCTCGTTTAAGTAAACAAACTTTGTTTTCTGACTTTGTTTCATGATAAAACCTTCTGGTTGTGTTATTAAAATACTTTCCTCTAGTAAACCATTAAAAAATTTTTTTTGACATCTAAGTGACTTATTTTTAAACCTAATTTGACAGACAAACCTATCAATAAACGTAGTGTTGAATGCCTTACAACAGGAGAAAAAGTTTCAGTCTAATCTATGCCCTCTTTCTGTATAAAACCCCTTGGTACTAACCTAGCACGGTACCTTATTTTATTGTCACTATCAGTCTTTATTTTAAAAACCCATTTACAGTCATTCTGTTGAAAAGATTCCATTTCATCTTGCATTGGTTCTATCCATTTGTCTCTGTCTGGTCTAGATAATGCTTCGGAAACTGTTAACGGCACATTTTCAATTAAACTTCCCTCAGCACACATATAGGTAACATAGTCTTTTGGGTTTTCTTTCTCTTTCTGACCTTCTGATATTTTCTGGTTTTTCACAAGGCACTACAAAGTCACTATCATTTGAGCCATTTTCTCTAAACTCGTTTGAATTTTCAGTATCACTAAAAATCTCAACTTCAGCCTCCACTTTATCATTTCTTGTCAAATTCTCATATACATTTTTGTCCCCCACTGAATCCGAGACCTGCTTTGTGATATTTACATTTTCTTTCTCTATCACAATACTAACTTCACTCTTTACATCTTCCATAGTGGTCACATCTCTACTGATAAAACTTTTATTCTTGCTTTCATTATACACTCTATATCCTTTAGTGTTTTCACCATATCCAACACTGTTTATATGCCAAAACCTCCTGGGCCATACATCTTCGGAGATAAAATAATTTGATAGTAAACAACTTTTAACACTTACAATGTTTAACTTATATACTCCATTTACAAGATCAACTGTAGCAAGCAGAACATTTTTCTTGTAAATTTTACAACAGTTCCTTTCAAAATGAACAACGTTTCCATTCTTGATTAACTGGCTCACAGATAACAGATTTGTGGTCAGTTCAGGTACACAAAACACATCTCTAACTTCAATGTCATACTGCTTTTCACCAACAAAAGTCTTCAGTTCAACGGTACCCTTGCAGGTTACTTCGATTTTGTTTTTGTTAGCCACCACAATTTCTTTGACATTTGTTTGTGTAGATTTATTTTTGATCCATTCTTCGTTTGCAGTTATGTGAGAACTAGCCCCCGAGTCCACATACCAATCTGTTTTCTTGAAATTGCCATTTAAAAACACAGCATTAAATGCATTCGAATTATGTCGAAACTTATTTTCACGGTTTCTTTCAGACCATTTATTGTTTCTTTCAGACCATTTATTCGGATTCGGACATTTGTTTTTGAAATGACCGGTTTGTTTACGACCGTAACATCGGATTAATGTCATGTCTCTGTTATTCTTGTCATTGTCATTCGCGCCTTTGCCACTGTTGCCACTTCGATTCTGGTTGTGATAACTTCTGAAGTTTGCTTTACTGGCGAACGCGTTTCCAGCACTGCTGCCAACATCACCATCCATATCCAATAGTTTTGTTTTGATGGAATCCGTCGATACGACAATACCTGAATGCTCGATAGCCATTATCATCGGAGCAAACGTTTCCGGTAATCCCTCCAAAAGTAAGGAACCAATCCATTCATCATCGATATTGAATCCTGTGCCTCGTAATTTCTGTCCCATTTCGACAATCTGATTTACGTAACTGGCCATAGAATCACAATTTTCCAATCGGGTTGAAATTAAACTTCTTAACAAGCCGATTCTTCGTGCAAAACCTGAATCGTCATAAAGTTTCTTCAATGTATCCCAAATCTCTTTGGCACTTTGGCTTCTTTGATGTGTATAAACAAGGTTGGATCAAGCGTGAGCACTAACTTTGCCTTTGCTTTGGAAATCTTCTCGGCATCCGTTTCAGATCCTTCAAAACATTTCGATAAGCCTTCAACACATTTCGATAAGTCTTCAAGAATGAGATAGTTTTCAACGGCAAAAGCCCAATCATTATGATTTTCAATGCCTAACAACTTCGGCACTACCTGCCAATAATTTGCTGCCATATTCTTGAATCTGCACACTCAAAAAACTAATCAACAGTTATTTTTACTGGAAAATCACGAAACTGGGCCCGTAACCTGTAGAAATAATACACGTTTCTTGAGTATTCTGACGTTTTTATTTATTAAAAAACAAAAGTGAATATTTCCATATCAACAAACAGTTGATATCTTTAACATACGACATGACAAAACAAGGTTAATTGTTTAAATATAAACAACAATGAACTGGGACAGACTAATGTTAAGGACTACAAGGGAGTCTAAAATTAGTGAGTATTGGGAGGCTTGGCGTTTGAAAAACGCAAATAAGCCAACGGCAACCGTACTGCCGGTACCAAGACCGCTGCCATCACCGGAGCCGGCTCCAACAGAGCCCGTGGAAGTGGTGCAAGGACCACAGATGCTGCTGGGTACTGAGGAAAGGACGGCTGTCTTAGAAGAGCTAACTGAGCGTCGCCGGAACCGTCGCAGCACTCGACTGGAGGCTCGAAGATGGCGAGCTGCACCACGATCGGTGCAGATCGCGAGAGGGGAACAGCCACTCTAGGTTCCCCTCTTACCCACCGCGAAAACGGCCCTTTTCAGGGCCACAAAAATTTGATCGTAGTTTAGATATTCTATGCCACTTTGCGTTCGACACTGTATTAGGGAAAAATTCAAAGATGACCAAGGATGACATTTTCTGGACGTTTAAAAATTGACGTTGAAATTTTTGCATAACTTTTTTCGATAATTTACCTAGAACTGTCTAAAACTTATTTAAAGTTAAAGATCCAAGATCCGTTAAAACTGTTATATTTCTAACTTAAAAATCGTATCCATATAGTTATTTCCGAGGGTCAATTTTTGGTTCTATAAACTTTTTAGGAAGTTAGAAAAATCGATATTAAAATCCTGAGGTTTGCTCGGTGAAATACAGACCAAGCAATTGCGGTTGCGCGCGGAACTCAATCTTTTGTGGTCAAAGTAATGACATGGGCATAATAGATTTACCATTTAGTAGCCAATGAGTTTAAAAAAGTTGTTGTTAATGGTAAAACCAATGTTATAAAGTTTTTAGACACTTCTAGTGAAATTATCGAAAAAAGTAATTAGAAAATGTTGTTTGGAATGTCCATTTTAATCGAAATCCGCTTTTAAAAAGTGAAAAATTTTATAAGATCCGCGGTTTGCTCGGTAAAAAAAGACTGCCCGGAAGTTTTTAGACACTTCCAGTGAAATAATCAAAGCAAGTTATAAGAAAAAAATGTGCGTAACGACCATTTTTATCGAAATCCACTTTAAAAAAATTAAAAAAGTGAAAATTGAAAGAAGAGTTATTGAAAATTATAGGTTTTTAACGAAATTGCACATTGTAGACCATTTTAGACGGCTATAGCTCCATTATTATTAGTCGGACAGAAAAACCGCGGGCATCAAATCTTAAGGAAATTTTACGTAGAATCCAAAAAGTTTAAAAAAATTTCAAAAAAGTGGAGGGGGAAGGAAAACATTTTCAAAAAAATTTAAAAATGCAGGATAACAGTCAAATACACCTCTCCCAGCGCTCCAAATGGTGGGGTGTTACTATGCGGGTTTTTTTAGAGTCCTCCACCCACCCACTCTCCCGGGGCGGAAAAATCGATTCTGCATAGTCCCATCGACCTCAGATGCTCCCTTCCATGAAATATAGCATGTTTTTGGACACTACTTTTTTATCTTTGGGAAAAAATGAAAAATTTTTTCTAGTCGATTCTACGGAAAATTTCCCTAAGATTTGATTTCAGCGTTTTTTCTGTCTGATTAATAATAAGGGAGCTAAAACCATTACCGTAACTTTTTTCATAACTCTTTTTTCAATTTTCACTTTTTAAAATTTGTAAAAGTGGATTTCGGTAAAAATGGTCGTTACGCACATTTTTTTCCTATAACTTGCTTTGATTATTTCACTGAAAGTGTCTAAAAACTTCCGGGAAGTCTTTTTTTACCGAGCAAACCGCGGATCTTATAAAATTTTTCACTTTTTAAAAGCGGATTTCGATTAAAATGGACATTCCAAACACATTTTCTAATTACTTTTTTCGCTAATTTCACTAGAAGTGTCTAAAAACTTTATAACATTGGTTTTACCATTAACAACAACTTTTTTTTAAACTCATTGGCTACTAAATGGTAAAACTATTATGCCCATGTCATTACTTTGACCACAAAAGATTGAGTTCTGTGCTCCACCGCAACTGCTTTCCGCCGTCTGTATTTCACCGAGCAAAGCTTGGGCCTTATATTATTTCGTTCATATAAAATTTTATATGAGGTTTCTTTTTTCAAGGGAAGCTGAGGTCTTTAAAAGCAGCCCGACTCGACTGCTTACTTCATTACATTCGTTCATCTCAACATGGCAGATGACGGATACTCAAGCGTTGAAGGGCGCATTGTCCCTATGAATATGCATAATTATGCAGTAAGACGGAGGAATGTTTTCACCGTCAGATCCCGCCGGGTGTGTAGGACCATAAACCTGGTGCATGTGGGTGATCGTGATGACTAGTGTGTTGGTTGCTATGCAGACTTCGCAAATAAGTCGGCTGGTGACGAATTCACCAGTTATCACGTAACGCAGGATTTCGGTAGTCGCGCGCACATACCGACCTGTAAAGCTTGTGGAGTGCCACTTGGTACTCTTCAGTACAATAGTGCTTGCCTTATTTGTAATTGAGCCTGATTATAAATAAGATATACCTTGAAAAACGGTCCTTTTCAGGGCCACAAAATATTTTATGGTAGTTTTAGTTACCTAATGGCATATTATATGTGGCGTTAGATAGAAAATTATATAAGTCCAGTCGGATAGAGTATAATTTTCTTTGCAAAATCCATCCTATTCAGGACGGCAGAATATTTTGATCGTAGTTGTATTTATCTAATGCCACAGCATCTGTGACATTAGTTAGAAATTATATGAGTCCAGACGTCCAGACTATAATTTCCTTTGTCGGTCACATTTCCAGAACACAATTACACCATTTTTGAGAACCAAAAACAGTTTTCGACAGTGAAGTCTGCCAGTATCATTTTTGTATGGAGGGCATTTGTATAATAAACTCTTCTGTTAGAGGCGAAAAGGTGGGGATGGAGTGGTGGAGGGGGTTCATTATCTCTATTTGAACGGTTGCGAGCGAGTCACAGAATCACTTCATTTTTAAATCTGGTAGTAACCAGATCTAAAAATGAACCCAGAAAGACCATTAAGTCGTGGTTCGTCGGTTTGGAGCGACGAGACGGTCGATATGAACGAAGTCGACGAACAAGTCTTTGATGACTTTGACGACATACAGCAGGTCATATTGGATGTTATTGAGTGGGACGAGGGTGATCTGCGACCACTCGAAGAACCCGAGTTCGATTGGGGAGTTGAACTGCCCAATGATGATGCAGAGTTGCCGGTTGAAGCGGTGGAACCGGACTCCAGCACTGATTGGGTGCTACCGCCGCCGCCAGAAGATCTCGACCGTCCGGCCGATTCATCCACTTGGTGGATCACGGACCATCAGGATGAATATGGTCCAGCTGATTCCACCAACTGATTCGTTTGTCCCCGGAACCATGCCCTCCCTAACCTACCCTGGCAAAATCAGCCCTTTTCAGGGCTACAAAATATTTGATCGTAGTTTGTAGTTGATTCATGTCACATCCCAAGTAACATGATATTTCTCAAGAATTAATTTCTTTTGGAAAATATTGTGTTACTCTGTAAAGACATGTACGTTCTTACCATACGTTAGAACTAGCTAAATGTCTAGTAAGTTCTCTACGGAAATGCTGGGAACTCAGACGTCTCATACAGAGTAACGCAATTTCTCATTAAAGAAATTCATTCTTAAATAAACACTGATAATAGGCGGATTTTGTATCAGCGTGTTAGGTCTATTATCTTACATGTAGTAAAATTCACATTTTATTACAAATAATACGCATATTCTCAGGCATTGTAACGGATAGCCTCTCTTCACTTTATCGCATACTTAAGTTGTGTGTGTATTTCTTACGCGTACGTAGGAATACATTTTATCTGTGCATCTAACGATTACGTACCTAAAATTACGGCCCTACATTTTTCGTCTATTCTTTTTTCTATTTTGCATTTTTACATTATTTTGTGTAACTTCCACATACTTATTTTAGAAATAAAAAATATTGTTTCATTTAACTGTTTTTATTATCATATATACAAAAACATATTCTTTTACTTATATATACATTACTATTACAAAAATATCTTAACTCTATATTTACAATAAAATTCTAAAATTAATTATATGGGAAATTGTCCAATAACCTAAGTCTTTTTCTACACACTTCCCCTTTACTTTTACACTGTTCAATTTTCGCCTGCAGTTCCTTAATATGTCTCTCATATTGCGCCACATCACTATCATTCTTTTTTAGTTGGTCCACTATTTTTTGTCTCGCACTAAACGCCGCGGAGAAGGCACGCTTCTGGCTTGGAGAAAACTCTTCCATCCAGTCCGGTATGGGCACTTTTGCAGGAGAAGCAGCAGCAGGCTGACTGGGTTGACTCACCGCCTCGAATAGTCGCTTGCGCCACTTCTTCAATGGTTTGCGGCACATTCCACGCCCAACTGTTGGCGATATCGGCGCACCCGCTTGATTTAATGGCGATTTTTCGCCAGCGTCGGCCACCAACACAATCGGAGACATGGACTTCGGCGGCTCGGGCGTTGTCGTGTTTGGGCCATCATTAATTACGATGACCGGTGACAGAGGCTTCGGTGGCTGTGACTTCTCCAAAAAATCTGGAAATTCCACTGGCACTGATGCATGGGCGTTTGAACTGGAATTTCTTCTTCTTTTCACCCTCCACAGCTGCATAAAATTTATGTTTATTACCGCTGACTGTTTTTGGTAATGTCAGCAGGTTTTCTAGCTTGGTAGTGGGTTGCCGCCTCGCCTTCTTTACCACCACATCACTAATTGTGTTAATGCGCCCTCCATCCTTCTCCGTCCAGTTGTTGACGTAGTCAACCGCTGAATTAACTATTTTTTCCTCCTCCTTTTTCGCGTCTTTTTCTTCCACAAACGCCATGTTTAGCAGTTCAGCATCGTGCCACTCGTCAAACACACCCGGGGTCAGCAGGTCAATAACATCCTGCCCCACCAACTCTGCTTGGATACTTCCATCCAAGTTAAGCGCATTTAAGAAAGACTCACTACCGGAATTCATTTTTCTCACTAACTAACTCAGTAACTGACACTAAACTGACAAATGTATTTACTTGACGAACTGTTCTAGCGAACTATGAAATGCTCTGCCTAGCAAACCAAATTTATACTTATCATCCCACCATAAACTTCCCCACCCTATCTGAAGGTTGATGCTTTGGAGACCAAAAAAGTTAATTCAACTTACAAGGTTGCGTTCTACGGCTAAACAGCGATTCAAGGACATATTTTCAAGGTAATCGTGTGTCCTTACTTCTGTTATTGTTTGTGCTCTCAAGGATATATAATCCAGACAACCCATATTTATAGACACTCTCTTTCCTTCGATGACTATTATCAGAAACTATAATGTTGTCCGCGGATCAAGATAACAGTCTTTTTGAGACTTTTTCAGGAGCACAAATAATAATTTCTGACCACATGCAATCTTACAGTTACATTGAATTGTTAAGAGTAAGGATTATTAAGAGTCATTACTGTGGAACGCTGATGGGTCGACGAGGGCCGATTAACAGATCTGATATGTTGAGAAGACAATGGATGCTACGAGAAGTTTACAAGCAAGACATTAATTAATTTTTATTTTGTAACTTTGTTACTATATTGTAAAATACAACAACATATTATTGAAACAATTATCTATGTATTTTACTATCCTGCGTTATAAAATTTCAACTATTGCTATTACTATAGTGGTTAATAAAACTACGTGACACTGCAGTTAATATTTTTTTATTTTTCTAAAACATAGACTTTCCAACATTTTTCTAATTATAACTAATATTTTCGGGTAAAAAACTTTGCATAGCTTGTATTAATATATTTAGGTTATCTTCAGGGTCTGTTTCGTAAAACTTTATGTCTGGGTGTCCCCAAGGTCGAGTTTTTGTTGTTGATGGTATAATATAACGTTTATCGTCGTGGTGGGATAAAGCAACTTTATTAATTATTTCGGTATAAACGTCGTGTTTATAACTTCGAAGGGTTTTCATTTCTCGAAATATCTGACCACCACGTTCTACGATATTCCGATAATCTTCCAGGTGAAGCTGTTTTTCAATTACATTTTTTTTATACCTTTCGCTTTTTTAATTTCGCTACTGATTGAGTTTATGTAATGAGCTTTGGCTCCGGTACCATAAAAACTTATTATTGGATCACCTGGAAATTCATCCTTCATTCTACCTACTACTGACTGACTTTTTTATGTTAAAAATATTTCCCTCGGTATAATTGGATGTATCGAATTTATCCGGATTTTCTGCAATTATGCGATAAAAATTTTCGGTGTAAACTTTTAATATTAACGAATCTGTGTTGGTATACAGTAAAGAAGCATTTTTGCCGAATTTTGCTTTAATGAATGAGTAGAAAAAATCATAAATTACTGTTTTCGACATGTCCAGTATGGAAAATCCGATATAAATTGGTTTATTATAAGGTACCTTTAATTGATCCATATGAATGGCAACGAATTCTTTATTAAAAACCGTTGAACTTTTAAAATAAGGACGAGAAATTAATGCTCGTGTCCCAATTTTATTCCTGTCATTTTCCCATCGGGTAACTAGTTTTATATCATTACGATTCTCCCCATTTTCCATGGTCTTGCCAAAAACAGCATTAATGATTAATTTAAAAGTGTCTTTACCAAACTTTGTTGTTGCCCTATTGCGCAAATCTGTATTAAAGTCCATATATGTCTTTAACCACGGGGATTGATTAAATTTTAAAATTCTGTGTGTTTGCATTACCATCAGACCGTCATTGATTGCTTGTTTTAATGTTCGGTAATGAATGATGTATTTTTTTATCGTTTAAATTCGGAATTAACTTTGAAAATTGTGCCGATTCCGTGGGTAGTACAATATTTTCAACTAAAAAGGGTAAGTCGGAATGGTCATCATATAGCGTATCCGGATAATGAACGTCAACTTCCAAAACGTATCCTTCTGGACCATTATCGTCCACATCCATAATATTTAAATTTAAAATTTCATGCTCTGATAACCATCTGAAGCCGCCAAATGGTAATGCTTGCGACATACTATGACCTTACAGATTTGTTGCATCAAGATAAACAATGAAAGATGATGGTTCGTTAGTATCGTAGTTTGGTACATATATGTTGTTGGCAGCGTGCATCCTTTCTGAACACTGACTTATACCGCCTCGAATACCTTTTTTGAAAAAATGAACCGTGTCGATATCAGTCAATAGCTCTAACTCTACCTTAGAAATAGGCAACATACAATCAAACGAATAACTTGGAAGGGTATGGTACTGTGCGGGATCCAGTTTATACGTTTCTAAACAAGTATCGCGAAACTGTTCAAAAACATCCATTAATAATAAAACATCAGATTTCAAATATAAATCCGAATAGTCCCCCAAATTCTTACAATTAAATGTGTCCCACACCTTTTTAGCTCTATCAAAATCTTCATCGCTAATGTGCTCCTCTGACAAACTATCATAAAACTGATTTTTAGTGGGTAAAGTTGGATGGTTCATTGTCTCCATTGAATCGACAAAACTATAGGGAAAAACACCTTTTTTGAGCATTAAATTAAACTGCTCATTATCAGAAAAATATTTTCCTGTTTCCCTGAAACTACCCACAGCTAATCCATTACCCAAATTTTCCAGCGAAGTTGATAGAAATTTAAAACTATCGATGAACCGCAATTTCAAATATTTTTTCTTTATTATCCCACTTTTATTATCGACATAATCGTGAACGTAAATACTTTTCGTAAACGAAATATACTTTTCCTTGCTTTGAGCTAAAACATCGATCTTGTCTCCGTGACGACACAATTATTTAATAAACATGTGGCAATCGTACCCGCTCAAGTTATAAAATATAATTGGAATAAAATTGGGTAACTTATAATTTAAATTGCAAATCGAATGAGCAGCACCAGGTCTTTTTTCCCAGTTATGTGACAGTGGTCCTTTACTTTACAGTTATTATTTTCAAAAGGTCGTTCACATATACCACATTTTGTGGCATTATTGAACCCCACTATTTGGTCCACCGTTAAAGTTTCCATTGCTTTTATATCTCTTAAGTATGTATTGTAAAGAGATCTTACATCACTTTCAAGTCGAGAAGCGAAAACCTGGGCTGCATCGTTTCCCCGGTAGAGCTCAAATTTTGAAATCGAATCGTCAAAGGAGCACTTTATTAAATATGCAAAAGAATACGGTTCATGTTTGATGCTTTTGACTAATAAGTAAGAATTTGTGGAATTTGGTTCCACTATATCCAGTGGTTTAAGCACCGATTCAAAATCTGCGTAAACAACAAACGGTACACGCATTTGCTTTTCTATGTTTTCAAATTTTAATATATTTTCACTTACACTCCTTCCAAATTTATCCATTTTTAAATTTAGTGATGGTGTTAATGAATATTTGTGGTTACAGTCATTTTTTTGGTGTGATATCAAAGATGATGGTGAACTAAAATATATCAAACAACCATCACAAAAATACGTTTTATCTGCACGCGATGTAATTTGACTGGATCATAAATTCGATAAGTCTTTTATCCAACAATAATGACTTTTAGAACAACGCGAATCACAAATATGCTCATCACCATCTTTAATACTACAATCCTTTGTTATTAACAAGAAGTTTACATGTCTGTTAAGTGTTCTACCCGAATACCTTAATGGACCGACAACTTCATACTTTAACATATTATTTTCGAAAATTTTTTGCAAACCATAAACGTTAACTGAAATATTATTCATTTCTTCAAATTTTGATATATCACGCAACTTTACTGGAAAGTCTATACCTGTAAAATTCAGCACTTTTGAATAGTGTGGATAAGATTGAATCTGTGATGCCGTTCTAGTGGTGGGGCACAAAGCAGACACGACTGACCACGCAAAACAACACTCATCTTGATTAATCACATTGATGATGTCTTTTTGCAATTCGATGAAACGGGGTAACTTTATATATGAAGATCCACCAAAAGGTTTATACTCGTTGACATTTACTTCCAGGTATAGAATTTTTCCAGAGCCCAACCTACGAAAACAAAAAAGAATGACATAAGTATTTATTTTATTCTTAGTCGTTAATTTATAACATACCTGAATCTTTTTCCTGAAACTCAGTCGATTGAGTCTTCATGACTTCCACTAATGATTGATATATTTCTTCCAGATCGCTTCCTGAAGTAACAATTTCATTGCGTGTATTAAATGACTTGTCACTGTACATATTATCTTGTGTTGGTAAAAGATACCGACCAACAACCACCATATTAAGTTCCAAAGCACAACGTACTCTTACTAGGTCACTTACTACCTCTAACACTTTTGCTTTAATTTCATCAAAAAATAATGAATAGTCAGTATGCTCATTATAACTTGATATACGGTATGTGGCAATCCTATTTCTAAAAGCACTGGACACGAGGTCAACACCAGCTGATATTGGTGAACATGCATTACTTTTATGGTGTACTGTTCTTTGATGAGCTGCCATTCGATTTGCTGGTATGGTTACATTGCAGCAAGTGCAAGTACACACCTCAGATGTTGATGCCCCATCGTCAACTTTTCGCTGTTTTCCACCATGTATATTTGCAAATCGTGCTACGCACGATTCTCTTTTATGTCGTAATGTATTATAACTCCGAGTAAATGATTTACAATCTTCACACGCGTGCGACTTTCAAATTAACTTAATTGAACCGTTTAACTCAGCACAATGTTCTATACTAAAATTTAACCCCCCTACCCTCATATATACCGAACCACATTTAGACTCAACCCACTCGATCTTCATACCAAAACATGTTACACCCCAATAATAACTCAAGGTAAACTAACATCACAAATGTAACCTTGAAATAAGCGTCGTACACCTGGTCATCACCAAACAAAGAAACATCTGCTCGCGTTCATTGAAAATATGCACCGCAAATGAAACCTTGAAATAAGTCTCATACACCTGGTCATTACCAAACAAAGAAACATCTGCTCGCGTTCAAGGCCAAGTTCTTCGCCTTGACCTTGGAATAACACCTGCGCATATCAATGCCAAATAACAATAGCACAGCTGGGAGTTCAAGGTCGACCCTACTGCGCATGCGGAAACTCACGATCGGTCATATCTCTCTCCGCTCCGTACAGTGGAATATGGAGATACATAAACTGATTGTGAAGAGCTTTGGAGGAATATATCTTCACTTAAAGCATAGAATTTTAGCTTCCTTATACTCCCCCATGTCTACTTTTTCGATAAACTCCATCATTTTCCACTTTAAATAAATTTTTTATATCACAAGGTAGCTAAAACAAAATTTAAAAGTTATAAAATTCATTTTCATTTTTGTTCAATACTAAGTATCTACTTACTTACTATAAACACTGATATAGGAAAGGGTATTAGATAATTTTTTAAAAGGTCTTGAATAGGGAATATGCATGTAATCCAAAAAAAACTGAAATATTTTTTTTTGTATTCTCTACATATATTAAATGTTCATGGCAGTTGCTGTTTTCCATTTTTTTTGAGTTTTATTATCAAAAAAAAGGTTTTAAAACTGCAAATTTTCCTGCAATATCCAACATCTCGTAAAACGCAGTTCTTTTGTTTGTGACGTCACTTTTTTTTTATTGAGTAAACGTTTTATAATGGCTTGTGTAATGTAAATTTCAGTGTAAATCCATTTTCTTGAGTTTTTCCCAAAGACTAGGAGATTTAGTCCATAGAAAACCTTTTATTTTATTAAATAGACTGGTTATAAATGACCAAAACGGCATTTGTGCAAAGAAAATCGGAAAATTGGCTGATGTTGTATGGCTACTTATTCGCCTTCACAATTTAGCTCGCAATTTAGTTACAAACACTTTATTGCTTATTATACTATAAAAATAAATGTACAGCAACATTATGATTACTTGAATTTGGCGATACTGACCTTTATAGATACCGCTTTATGTAAAATTTTTGATTAATTTTCCACTACCTACTGTCTTCCAATACCGGCTCTTTTGGACACGAGAAAATGAAGTTTTCCAAGCCATTCGCTATGGAATTTTTTTATACTGGGACAATATAATATCTGTAGGGTGGTTTTTTAATATTTCCTACTGTTTAATAAAAAGGATTACTAACAAAATACGAATATAATCAAAGATAAACAATGTAAACAAACTTAAGGACAAGAGCTGACCAAATAAAGGGGCCGACACACTGAAAAACCAACGTTGCCACCGCTGCAAACAGCTGATTTCAAATGGTAAAGAAGGACTCACTCGAACAATTTTATGATCCAGATGCGTGTTCGATTGACAAAAATTGGATCACCAGGATCACTTTATGTCACTCCAATGCTATTTTATCTCTGCACTGCCATTCTTGATTTAATTAATATCAAGACAAGTAACACAGACAAAATAAACGTCCAGACCAGGGACGGAGAATGCTAGTGAACAATATTTGTTGTGTACTTGTATTGTTTACTGGTCCTCCACGGAACGATAAACCCAAAGCCGGTAATCAAGTGAACTCCAAGACCAACGGATACCGGTTATCCTTTTTTATTTGCAACTCCTAGAGAAAGATAAGTTATCAGCTGATGTCAACGTAATTCGTGGGTTATAATCGAATAGTTTCGCCTAACAAACTTTTGTTCTGTGGTTTCGCTAGACACATGTCATTCATGTCATTTGCTTTCGCCGTTTTTCATTGAAGTAAACAAACACACGTGTGTTTCTTTAGTTCAATGCGTTTTTGCACTTTTCAAGTGTTTTAAAACCTTCACATATCGTGTTCGATATGTGTTTCTGTTATATAATGATTACTAAATGTATACTTTGTCCCAAATGCGACAGAAAAGGTGGAGGACCATCATTTCAAGGTAAGTTTGGCGTTTCTTGCAAAAGGGAAGCTGGCTAAATACCAGACATAGTTTTCACCATGATTAAAAATTTTTTAAAAGCTGCTGGTAGTGTTGGTTTCACCTTTTGGAGGGATAGCTATTGCACTTTTTCGGATTTGCCACAATGCATTTAGTTATACAACAAATATTACATTACTTTTTAGATATCCTAATAAGGGAAGCCGTTATTCATTCAGTCACTTAAAATAAAATGTGAAAATATAGACCAGTAGTTAGAGCATAGATTTTACCTGAAGAAAATCTGGAATTGGAATCCTGAAACTGCGGTTCCCGTTAAGCTGAAGTAAGTATTTGTAAGTATTGTTCATGCCAAATATACACCTTTGTTTTATTTTTACAAAATAGGGGCATTACTTGTTTGCTAAGTATGTATGTTTTCCACAATAATTTATGTATTGGGACAATATATGACTGAACTGACTCCATAGCCTTAGTAATGGAACCTGTAAGGGGTTAAATGCCAGTTCTTGTAGCCAATTATTATTTTTCTATAACTTCAATAAAATATCCTGTTGGGTTGAAAAAAATAGCTAAAGAAATATTCAGTGAAGTGTCACTGTGATAAATTTATGCCAATATTTTTTACTAAATTTGATTGTTAAAAATTGATAGAGAAATGTTAAAGTTTCACTCGAGTATGTATTTAATAAGTAAAAACAGTATTTTACAGAATAATAATCTTTAAAACCAGAGCTAAGAACGTTGCATAACGATTGTAAATTTATCAAAAGCTTTTCTGTAGGCTTCAAATTGAGTGGAATTACAAAAGTGTGCAAACTACCTATTTTCTAAACACTTCTAAGCACTGTTTTATATTTTCAAATTAATTACAGACATTAACAAAGAGAATCATTTTTTTTTTTATTTTTAGGCACTGTTATCCATGACGGGTTTATCCAGCACATTAACACCCACAAGTTTTCATAGCTACAGAGTTCACTCAGGTTTTTAGCAGTTCATATCCAAGCTGTGAAGAAAAAGAGCCATCAAATTAATGAAATTAGAATGGTCAATGATATATTTACGTATTTACATGTTGGACACAGTGTATGTAGGATGTAGTCATAAATAGAATATTTTTGAGGAGTGTTACACTAGGAATAATTTCTTCTTTGCAACTTATTTTACAATGTAAGTAAGAATATTTAAGGAACAAAGCCTTTTATAGCATCGAGAATTTCTTGGAGGGTGATTTTTCAGATCTTGTCTAAGTGTAAGAGGAGCATAAGACTGATATTTGGGTTATTTAAATTCTTCAAAATTTTCTGAAATATGTTCTAATATGTTAGTCTTGCTTCGTTAAGCATTTCCGTTTGTACTTTATACTTAAATGTTTATTTGTAATTTTAATATTTTAATGAGCTATTTAGGAAATTTTAACATTATCTCATTATTTAGTTGTAGCATAAAATCTTGACGTGTGAAAGTACTTTTGTATGCACTATCATTAATAAATATTTGTATTTGTAACCAGTGATATGAAAAAAAAAGTGCCTATTGATAATAAACCATAGAAAATGTATCAAATTTAATTTATTTTTCTGCAACTACGACAGTTTTTCTTGTGACAATTATTTATAATGTAAAGCCATATGACCACCTTAGTATAGTCATTTTTAGAAATAATGGAATAATTTCTTTTTTTATGCATAGCTGCTTTCATTGACATTATACTCTAAGGAAGGGAGTAATTCTGTATTAAAATATGGGAAATTGGTCTAGAGGTGCTAATTTTAAGCTATATAAATTTTATTTTGCACATTAAGCTCTTGATGATCCCAGATATTTTTGTATCATTTTAAACTACACATATTCTTGAAAAATAAGCAAACACCATCACCTTTCCTATAATACTTTGTATAATATATCCTAGGGCAGGTTGTGTAGACTATTTAAGGGGGTTTAAAAAAATAAAAATCGTTCAAGAGTAAAGTATCCCTATTGCGGAAACACAGAAAAACGTTATTAAGAAAAGTTGTTTAGAATTAAAAAATATGTCCAAATACGAAGTCATAACCTTCTATTCAAAAAAAAAATATTTTCTTGAGTAGAAATATAAATATATGTAAATTTCACAAATTTTCTTCAACTTGGTGAAAGTTATGCAGAAATGATTTAAGTGTGGTTAATTTGAAAATGTTGCACAAACAAGTCTTGGACAATAAAGGTTTTTTTGAGTTTGAGTTTATTCTAGCTAAATATAAAAAAATCATAAGGGGATAATTTAAAATTAAAAAAATATATATAGAAGGCATTGGAAATATCTTTTAATTTTAAACACCTTTTCTTAATAACGTTTTTCGAAATAAGGATACTTTACTCCTGAACGATTTTTATTTTTTTGGCCTGTCCTGTATGCTGTTTGACTTGAAGCCATTCTAAGAGTCACACTGGACTCTCCACACAGGCCTAAGTATTCTACTAACGAATCGTGGGCGTCTGAAGAGAAGGAAAATGTAACCTATAGACACAGGATTTAAGGATTGGAGGGAAAGGGAAACATCTGCGGGCAATTTGTTCTATAATCTGGAGACCCTAAGTGTGAATGAGTGAGAGAAGTGGGATGTCATAGGTTTTTGTAGCTAGACTGTAAAGGGCTGCATAGGTAACGCAGTGTTGTTTTATTAGGAATAGTCAACGGGGAAATGACAGAGTCTAGTTCTTTCGTGTCGAAGCTTTCTAAATGTGGAAGCAGTACTCTAGGTTAGGTCTTATTTGGGAAACATAAAAACTGTGTACGTTTAATATCGCTGCGGCCGCTAGCCGCTAGCTTCTGCTTCATATTTATACTAATCTTATAAAGTAGAATAAAAACATTATTTTATCGCAAAATATTTTTATATTGTTGAACAGCTGTATAATGCATTTACAAAAATAAATGATTTGATGGAATTTCAGTATTTGGTTTTTTATAAAAACAGCATGTCTAAGAATATGCAAGAACCATACATTAGAGAAAATGAGAGAATATGAGAACAAGAAATAAAAGGGATTATAAAAAAACAAAGTTAGTAAGGTGAGTTAATCTTGTTAAAAAAAAGTTTGAGGGGCTTTAAAGAATACATGGCAAATCAAATTTGGCATGTCCCCGATGCAAATAAACCTATTTATTTATAACTTTAACGATACAATAAGCGATTTAAATTAGTGGAAAGTATTCTTACCTTAGATAATTAGGGGATCAAATGAACCCAAAAAGATTCACTAAATAAGGAAAACAGTGTGGAACAATGTCGGTTAAAAATAGGATTTGTCGGGAATAATCAAGAACATTCTGATTTTACCCCTTAAATACGCTCCTGGATGACCCATTCGGTAAACATTTTAAAGTGTGATTATCGCTTTATAAGACAGTGTTGAAAAATTGGGAAAAAATTAGATAGGAAAAAATACAGAGTGATTCAAATGTACCGGTGTCGAGGGCAAAAAAAAAATCAAAAAATCGAAATTCAATCTGCGATTGCTCCCTTCCTATAAAGAATAGTTTCAGAGAAAATCACCTATGACAGACGGACGGATACCGATACCATAAGTGTTACGTTTGGCACGGCACATTAAAAATGAGAAATCCACTTGGGTTTCAAATTCTTAAAATACTAGTTCATATAATATTATCTACATTTTACAAATAAAAAAATACTTGCGTCTAAAGCATATTATTTTTGTTTTAATAAAGGAACTTTCCACTCTAAGAGCATACTGAATTGTTCTATGCGAAAATGCACGAATCCCTTTAACTTAAAAAACAAAATAGAAGAGGGTGTTTTTTGTTCTTTTTTTAAACCCTGCGTCTAGTCGCATACTTTCAAATTTGGTACACATGTACGATTGTCATGTATTTACGGAAATAGAAAAGGGGAATTCTGGATAAAAAAGGATTTATTTTAATATGAAAAAAATGTATGATGTAACAAAACAGTTTTTTGTTACTAATGTTTTTTCTTGCTACATATAATTTACAAACATAAGAAAGCATTATTTGCAGAATAAACATACAGTTGCATATGGTAACTGTACATACGCGAACGTGCTAGTATCAATCAGTATTTATACTAGAGTGCAGACCGCCCAAACGGCTTCTCCAGGGGCATCTAAGGTCGACCCTGTCATCATTGTCATGCATTCAAAATTTCATAATTTTTAACCCTGTACTAAAAAAGATATCACACTCCTTCGCACTGATGATCGAGAACAAACACCCATCCATACTGTTTGTTTCTGCAGCGCAGCAGTTTGAAATCAGTTAGAGATAATGAGATTCTCCAATTTCGATCAGCAAACCGCTTTCCTTGAAAATGATTGGCTCTGACTGGTTTCAAACTACTGCAGAATCAAACCTATATAATCTACTTAATTAAGTTTGTTTTCCTGAGAGTTAGAGCAATACGGGTGGCAAGCTCTTGCGGCACGCCACGGATGTTTTAAACAAAAAAAAACACACATATACACCCATAGATGAACACACCTATGCAAGCACACCAACTCGTATATCCACAATACCTACTCGTACACTCATACATGCATACAAACATGAATGTCGAGTAAAATGTACCGAATAAAGGACAAAAAAAGTCAAAAAATCGAAATTTAATCATCGATTGCTTCCTATAAAGAATGAAGATTTTTAAATCTATGGATATCACGTATTTCGATGAGCTCTTTTTACTAACAAATAATTTTAAATTTTTAAATATTTTTTAATATTATATCGAGGGCTTCATAACATAGGGGCGTATCTGCAATTTTTAGTAAAATAGGTTTTTTATGGCTTATGATAGATCTCGATGTGATGCATATTTTCACAAACAGGCGTACCTGCATGTATAATACTATTCGAAAAAAATTGAAACACATTTAGGCGTACCAACATACTAACAGCTTTGAAGTTTAACAAAGAAGCGTATGGTCATCCGCCCGTTTGTTATAACGGAAATAAAGAGAAATTATTTGGCGTATGAACATACGCCTAACTATTATTACCTTAGGTAACAGGTAGAAAATTTTAAGAAAAGGGGCGTAATAACTAATTTAATCTTAAAATTAATATTTTAAGCATTTTAATATTAGTAATAAATTGTTAGTTGCCTTTCACAATTATGGATTCTCATAAAACCTAAAATACGCCGGTTTTCTGATGACCAACATTACTATTTAAAACAGCACCAAAACATAACCTCAGGAATATTCATATTCCCATTCCACTTCTTATGTTCGTTTGTTTAGAATCATGGAACTTGTGAAGTGTTTTCTTATGCAGAAATGTTGTTAAGAACTAGAAAAATGATTGCTGCGGCTAAAGAACTAGGTAAATATTTTAATTATTCTGTAGTTAGTTTATATTACAGTAAAACCTGTGTACGCCGGACGCTCTATAACACGGAAACCGGTGCATAATGGAGATTTTTAGGAGAGTACATTGTTATAATTAACGTAAAAAAACTACCTATGGTAATGTATTGTAAATCTACACTGGGTATCAGGCATGACCTGTTTGAGCCGGAAAGTTTAGGACCGTGCGATTCCACTTTACATAGGTTTTACTCTATTACAATATCAAGTTAAAGTTACTTTATTTGTAATGAGATATTTTACATAACGTTTGTTTTTTTTTTTTGATTTAAGGACCCGTCGAAACTGATTTAGATAGTAATAATGCATTTGATTCCGACGATTCTGTTAGAGATCCAGATTATGTAGACAGTGGCGAAGAGGAAAGTTTTGGTGTGGCTAATTTTGAAAACAATTGCCTGAAATAGAAAACCAACGAAGAAGTGAATGCTGAACAGCAAAATACACATTTTTGAAATTTTTCACGTCCGCGACCTCTATAGAAAGATTTGTGAAAAATTTATTTTCACAAAATACAAATTTTTTGGCTTTTTTTTTTAATTTTGGTGAGGTAGTTATAAACGTTAACTTGATATTTTGCCAAAATTTGTAGATTTAAAAAAATTATATGCCGTGAATGAAAATCACAGAAATTTTTCCTTGCAGGTAGCGGGTCGTAAAAAAATACAAAAATGTGTTTATTTTTTTGCTTATAGCTCGAAAACTAAGCAGAATAGACCAAAATGGCCAGCCAGAGAAAAGGCCAGCCGTACAGAGTACATTCTCTAAATTATACGGATTTAAGAATTTTAAAAACTATCGCGAAAAAGTTATGCCTAATTGTACAATTGCTGAACAGGGAGAAATTTTGAAATGGAAACGTAATGGATATAGTCAAGAGAAAGTCTGGCCGACCTTCCAAGATGCATTTTCATGACGAACATGTTCCGAATTTGTATACTAATCTTCTTACAATTAATGAAAAGAAATATGCCGACTTACAGGAATTGTGCCTTTTAACTCTTAGAAACAGGATAAGATCAAAAAAGCGCAGTAGCAGCAAAAATTAGTTCTTTTACGTTTTTAGGTTTAAGTATTTTTTTATGTTTTACTTTTGTGAGAATGAGTTGCCATTTTGTAAAAATAAATACTCTTCTTATTTACTTTATTTTATTTAATAAAGGCGTATCGACAAATATTACAGGCGTATCGACCAAATTTTATATTACGCCCTTTGTTAAAGTGTAACAGAAAGGCGTATCAACTCTAAACCTTGGGTTTTAATACCAAATGGGAAGGTTTGTATTGCTTTAGAATATCAAATTTATACTACGTTTGCGCATAAAATTTAAAAAATGCCTTTAAACTACAGAATTTTTAAATCGTTTGTTTCGTTTCCTCAACATTATTGATTTCGGTGATACGCCCCTATGTTATGAAGCCCTCGATATAATATATTATTATATTTTTAAATATGTTTTAAAAATGAATGTATGTAAAAAAAATGTTTGGGGGACTTTAAAGAATACATGGCATGGCACTTTCATCTGGCACTTTTGTACATTTGTCAGTCTTCAGTTTCAGGAACTACGAATCTGTGGGTGTTAGCTCCTCTGGTCCTAGGCACTCTTCAAATCTGTAAATAATTACAAAACAAAACTCATATATATATATATATATATATATATATATATATATATATATATATATATATATATATATATATATATATATAGATACTTTGTTATCTTGAACCATTTTTTTTGTTGTTTGTTTCTAGGGATTAGGTTCATTGAATGAACCTAATCCCAAGAAACAAACAACAATATATATATATATATATATATATATATATATATATATATATATATATATATACATATTTATATTTATACACTCCCAGAAAAAAAACCGCTATCCTAAAATTATTTACTTTTAACAGAATATTTTACTTTTTATTAATAGTTCCGTAAAAATAATATTTTAAAAATGGGGTGCTAACTTCTCGTAGCCCGCCATTATTGCAAAAACAAAAGTTTGGTTACAGGGCTGGTGAAATCCCTATGGATGTGTGAGTCGGATTTCCCCAATACACTCGCGCTACATAGGTACTTAGACTTCGGTCTTCGTGGGCTGTCAGAAGATAAAAAAAAATTGTTCTAAAGGAATTCTACAGGTCTTTATAATTTTCGAGGCCGGAACTCTTACCAAAAAAAATTATTACATGTTTTGTGCTTTTTCAAAAGTAAAAAATTCAACAACAAAATGTCATCATCTTTATGTAGAACTATAAAACTATGGCAGCACCAACGGGAACTCGTGAGTTTTAAACCAGAACTCCTGTCAAAAAATATTTCACGGGGGACCAACCTTACACTTTTTTAAGTCAAAAATTTAAGTTGTAAACCCTTTTCTAAAAAGTGTGAAGTTGCTCCCCCCCATGAAATACTTTTTAACAAGAGTTCTGCTTTAAACTCATGAGTTCCCGTTAATGCTGCTATAGTTTTACAGTTCTGCAGAATCAGAATGATATTTTTTTGTTTACAACTTCCATTTTTGAGTGTTAAAAAAGTGTGAAGTTGGCCCCCACGAAATATTTTTTAACAATAGTTCTGGTTTACAACTCATGAGTTCCCGTTAGTGTTGCCATAGTTCTACAGTTCTGCATCAAGATAATGATATTTTGTTGTTGAATATTTTACTTTCCAAAGAGCACAAAACGTAATATTTTTTTTTTGTAAGAGTTCTGACCTCGAAAACCATCAAGAACTGTGGACCTCCTTTAGAACTATTAAGCACTCTGGCCAGTGATGTGAGTCTGTCATATGACCTCGTCATTTTGTGCGGTCATGACGTCATGACCGTCACATCATATTAATAAATGACCATCAGGTCATTTAACCTCTTAAATTTCATGTTTCGACGTAAGAGTAAAAATTAAGCAAGAAAAAGCCACGAGCGTCATAGAAATAGTGATGTAAATGAAATAAAACGGCAATGTTTTTTTTTAAAACCGTGTTTTTTTGTGAAAAAAAAACATAAAGCTTGTTTTTTTTTTCTTCAAAATGGCGTTTTTTTTTCACAAACTGACAAATATGCAAGGTTTTAGAGGAAAATAATTAGAAATCCATATGTGATTACATTTGTAACGATAAAGTAAATAATATGCAATAAACTTGTCAATAAGTAAACATGTTTAAAAAACAACGAACTAAAACCACCTATTTATCAACAGGAACACAAGAACAGCTAAAACGCCCAAGTTTGGTAATACTAATAATATTACTAAAAATAGAAACAATAACTAATAATGAAAAAGTTTTTTTTTTCGGCTATCCTAATAAACTAGTTTGCAAAAATTATCATGTATCCTACTGAAGTCAAAAAAATCTAAATTTAAAGAAAAATAGAAAACGAATTACATACTATCTAAAATCTTTTTGATTCGTTTATAAATAGGATATATTGTTAACAATAATAAAAAAAGCTTAAAGCAGATCACCTGTTGACATTGCACACTAGCGGTTTGTTCTTTTGTGTTGCACGAAACTGCACTAATCTGCACTGACTCTTTGCTTATGGGCTTCTTCCACGAATAAAAAATGTGCAGGTTAGTGCAGTTTGGTGCATCGCAAAAGCACAAACCTTAGGCTTGTACAAAGAAATGAAGACATCACGCGTGCTCTGTCGCGTTTTAGAATATTCCTGGCTTAATTCTAAAACGAGACAAAAACGAAATAACTGACGAATTTGCACATGACGTAGAAGAACATGATGAAACTTAAGGACATGCTTTTCTTTTTTAAATTTTGTAAGAATATTCTTTTTTAACTACAAAGTATTCTTAAACTTTTAGTTTTATTACTAATGTAAATTAAGGGTATTTTTTATAAATGACCTATATGACCGTCACATGATGGTCATTTGTTACGGATGATAAATGACCATTATTTCACATCACTGACTGTGGCCATACTTTTGTTTTTGCAATAATGGGGGGCTGCTTGAAGTTAGCACCCCATTTTTAAAATATTGTTTTTACTTTTATTTTAACGGAACTATTAATAGAAGGTAAAAAGAACTCTAGATCTCTTCATAGAAAACTCCATTAATTTTTAATAAATTTTGCATCTTGGCTATATTGGGAGTGAAACACCAGACATGATCAAATATGATTTTGTGAAAAAGGAGTTGCAAATGTGCTGCAAAAAATTTTTTTCTTTCCTGTGCAACTTTGTGAGTGCACGAGGCTTGAGGAAAACCCATATTAACTTGAGCACATCCTAACATTTACCAAGTAGTTACTTTTCATAATCAAATTTGGTACTTACTTATGTTTAAGTTCTGCTATGGTCATGCTGAGATTACAATAGCAAATTCTGGGAGGAACCCTTTTAATCTTGTATGCCTGGCATAATTACCTAAAATATACAAAACAAT
Organism: Philopedon plagiatum; assembly: GCA_963971165.1. Classification (NCBI taxonomy): domain Eukaryota; kingdom Metazoa; phylum Arthropoda; class Insecta; order Coleoptera; family Curculionidae; genus Philopedon; species Philopedon plagiatum. The sequence continues at coordinate 54,133,739 of OZ020192.1, read as the reverse complement.
TTGAAAATATTACAAAACATGTAAAACATGTAAAACTAGGAGCCTTAAAAATTCGAAATAGCCACGAGAAAAACCTACATGAATTTAGTTTATTAAAGAAAAATATAATTATTTAATAATAAATATCACGTACTACCCAAATTTTACAATATCCTATTAGTTATTATTGTTAGCTTGATCAACTAACTCCAATAACAATAACCCCTATGTAGGGACATTTTTACATTATTAAAGCAGTTTAAGCAGTTTATAAAGGTAGGTATCTAGGTACTATCGGCTAAGTACCTGCATAACAGAAACTTAAAAAAATGCAGAAATCGGATTCTCTATACTTAATTATAATAACAACAATACTTTCATCCATGTCATCCAAAAATGAACAATAGCAATATCATTCTACTGTAAGTTTGCCTAACATTATTTTATACCTATTAAAGTATAATAAGTAATGTGTGTATAAAACACAGAGCATTTAATACTTTGAACTCAACGTTGCCTTTCAAAACGGGAAAAAGTTATTTAAAAGTTTTTAAATGGCTAAAAATAAACGTGTAGATGTACCTACCTGCATCAAATGAAATGTTTGTGTCTTCAGCTTCTCATAGGGTTTCATCTAATTAGACCACGCAATTTTTACAGCCTCTTTTCTTAAGCAGCGATGTGAACTTACACTTTCTTAAGTTTTATTTAACTTTTATTATATCCAACAACGATCTTTTTAGGCTTATAAAAACATAACCACAGCTTACAATAACACAACATAACCTTGGATGAATAAAGACAGTCCTTGAGGTAATCAGGTTATAACACTTCCCTTTAAAAATGTTGTAATAGTCCAGATTCATACCAAAATATTTCCAAATACAATTATTTAGCTACAATTGTCTAAACTAATAATTACCTATTATTTAATTCTAAAATGTCTAAAAAGTTCTTAAATAAATAAAGACAAAATGTCAACTACAGTTAGTACAGAAGTGGCCGGTAGGGGAGCAGAAGGCAATGAGCATCGACATGGCGGTGTTGCCGTATCCCCTTTTAAGTCGTTACTTTAATTTGAGTCGCCAACACGTTCAATGTAGATTGCCACTTAAGTTTCGTGACGTAACTTTTTTGCTGGGCAAATGGCTCCTTTTGAAATTGTAATAAATTATACCGAAAAGTAAAAAAATTTTTTAGCTAAATTAACGCAGTAATTTTCCTCAAAATAGCAGTTTTGGGGTTGTAATGACTTCCTTAAACGATTTAAGCAATAAAAAAAAAATGTGCATATTCCTTATTATTGTTCACATCCTTGTAACATAACACTGGTATTTTTATTTTTCCGATATAAAATCGCTAAAGAGCCTAAAACAGTGTCTAAATGCTTCCGGCGCTATTTCAGGTGTCACATCACTATGATAAACAAACGACTTAAGTGCGACTTATTTTTAATATTTCGCCCTAATTATGAGTCGCCAAATATATAACTGGTGTGTAGAATCAGATTGTATAATTAGGAGTATAAAAACAATCTTAGTTAGCATAATTTCAGGATTTTTGGATTATAATTAACTTAATGTTTTGTAAGATTTCATAAAAATATACAAAGTTTTTCATTAATATTGCCCTAGGAGATTTTTTAATATCTTTATTTACCTAGGGAGAAATTTAACTTCTCATTAGAAAAATTAAATAAATAATGGCGATTTCTGAGGTTGGTAGCAAAAAAACACATAATAATATATATATGCACTTGAGTGTCTTGACACATAATTTATCAATTTATATATTTCCCATATTTCCAGAACTTAGTGCTAACTGCCAACACTGTCAAATATCTCTTCCTATCAGTAATTTTAAAACTATTCCGAATATGAAATGCAACTGCAGTGTAAAAGATAATAAAAGGGTTATTAAGAATTATTTTTTACTTACGTCGAAATGGTCTAACACCATTAATACCAATACAAAGTATTTGTCGATGCAAAGCTCGAGAGCAGACAACGTCTTTGGGTATTTTCTGACGATGCCTGAATAAAAATCTTTTCCTGCATTTTCATACACGTGTTTTTGCAATGAAATATTATAAACATCGCTCATTTTGAAACAAAACCTAAAAATGAATATTATAGAAAAGAAAGTTCACTTGCATAAAAACTATTACCAGAAAGTAGGTTATGTTATGTTGTCAATGTCAATATGGTACAATACATTTTTTTTAAACTATTGTACCAAGGTATCAAATTGTACAAATAGCATATTTGGCAACGTTGACTTTTCTTGATTAGTGACGTCACGGATTAGAAACGTTTTGGCGAGTGTTTAAAATTGGGCATTTTACTTTTTCAATATCTAGTAATACCATTGGATTTAGAGAAACACAAAAATTGGGTGAATATATGGGCCTGTACCGAGTTCATTGAACATAAATTTAAAAATTGTGCAAGTACCCTATCGCAGGGGTAGATTTTAGCTAATGGATTTCAGCAGAAATCGTTGTAGATGGTAGAGTGTACAGTACCTACTACTTATTGCATGTGTAGTAGTTAAAACAGGCAACATAAACGTGAAACATCTAAAAGTAAAATTTTAGACATCCTAGCTGTGGATTTTTGGTTATTTTTGACTTTAGCAGAGTAAAGTAAAAATTGAGTAAACATTACAAAATGTTTTAAATTCTTTGACATGCAACATAAAATAACGAATGAAGGAATAAATTCGCGAGTAATTTAGTAAGTAGTGAGGTTTATTAATTTATCGATATTTTGTTCGATAGTCATGTTAACTTGTCGATAGTTTGGTCTATAGTAATGTTCACGTATCGATATTTGGTTCATTAATTATCGATATATTGGTCGCTAGACATGTTCATTGATAGAGTGCGATAAAAGCAGAGTTTATTTTGTCTGTTCTAACCCGTACAATTAAGGAAACTAGTAAGTTTTATTATATTAACGTCGGGTTGCACAAACAACTTAAGCACGAATTAAACTAATTAGACACTTGTAATGTGACAGCACTCATGTTAACGTCATTGCTAAAGATGACTCTAAACGTCAATTAAATTTACTACTTGATTAAAAGTTTGGTGCAACCCGCTGTAACAGTTTGATTTTGTTATTGGGAGTTCTTTTGTTAGTAACGGTATGTTCTAAGTAGAGTAGAGTAAGTTAAAACATAACGTGTTAGAATGACATTACTGATATCTACTTTTGTCAAAAGTAAGTTTTTTTTCGCTTGTAACGAAAGCATTATTAAAATCACTAGAGTATTAATTTTGTGAATAATGTTTACTTTCATTAAGTTTTGTTTGGCATTTTCCTTTTTTTTTGTTTGTTTGGTAAACTTATCCAGTTTAAATGTTTTTTTTTGTCTTTAAAGACATTGTTTTTTAAATATTTTTGGAGTTACAGTAATTTAAACTAATTTACAACAATTTACACTATTTACACTAATCTTTGTTTTAGAAAGTTTTCTAGTTTTGATTGTTTCTACTGCTTAGTTAAGACTTAATAAGAGAACATTCATTTCATTACTTTTGTTTTTTTAGAGTTGATCAAGATACTTTTCAGTATATCGATTTGTTTTTGTTAACACTCAGTTTTATTCTTTGGAGAGCTAGATATTTAATTAAAGAATATAAATAAGTATAGAAAGTTTTATAGATTTGGTTTATGAAGGGTAAACAATCAGTAAAGTCATTGTACAGGGTGAAATTTTGTTTATTGTGTTATGGTTTGCATTTCATAGTGGTGAAATATAAAATACGTGGTGTATTTTTAGTGTGTTAGAGTTAGGACTACTTAGTGACCACTTGGTAATGAGAAGGGTTTTGTTGCACATAAAGTCGAAGTACTGTCGAGTTATCCAAAAGACAGCTGACATCTAGAGATGCAGATTAGAGGGGACGAAAACTTGATCAGATCACTAGTGTAGTGTTGTACCGTAGAGGTTCCCTATTGTTGGTAGGTTGTAGTTCGTAGAAGTTTTTGGGTTAACATAGTGGGAAAAATATTTGTTTTTATTTTGTGCTTGTGTTTTAAGTATTGATCGATTGTGGTTGTGTTTGACGAGGTAAAAGCATAGTGTTTATTTTCAATCTCTTTTTTAAAGATCGAGGTCACGACCAGACTATGGGAAAAGTCAGTTGAGATGGAGGACGTCAGCATCCATTCCGGGGTGCTACACCTCATTCCAGACGAAGGCATATATTTTGGGAGGATGTCTGGGGTACCAGGAACAGCGTTGGACATGGTACAACCGGGCGAATTGCGAGCTACGCTGGAAGAGAGAAGCCACCAGGGTTTAGTTTTAGAAATTGTGTATTCAAAACCGGATGGAAAATTTGTAAATCTGCAAGGTTGATATGTCATTCTTCATTTTTTCTCTTGACAATTTTCGTTCTTAAAGGGGGGCTAATGTGACAAAACGAGTACGTATATTAAAAGATTACTAATAGCATTTGATTTAGATACACATAATAATCTTTATTATGCCATATGTTATTTCAAAGCTCTTTTAGAGAGATTAAGGGCTAGTTCTATATCTGTTCTTAATTTTAAGAAAATCCATAAACTTAAGGGAAAGAAGTTATCATTTTTGGGATCAAAATGCTTTTTCTCACAGTCTTAGACTTATGTCGAACCTCTTGAGATTTTAATCCGTCGTAAAAGTCTAAGGGATTGTAATCCAAACTTGCCAATATTAAATATTTTTTATATTTTCCTATTTTAAAAAGTATCAGTTTACGAGAAGACAGAAACGTGATAATAAACCCTCGTTTCACGACATTTAGTTAAAGGAATATACCAGTGTATAACAGGGACGTATCTAGAAACTTTTTGGCGAATTACTAATTATCGCGAGATAACGAATATTCTTCTTTATAGAAAAGGATGGAATGACAATAGAGATATAAGTAACTGCCATATATAAAGATTCGAATTCCATGTGTAAAGGCTTTTGAATGTGATTTTTTTTACCTTTGGAGAGAAAAAAGTAAAAATAATGAAGGTCTTTTGTTCGATCACGTATTCAAAGTGCCTTAGCGTAAGTTAGTATAATGTTAATCTTTATATAATGGATAAACCATCCATTAAACAATGAACAATTTAGATTCTTTTCTTTTGTATAAAATTTGATAGTACTCCGCCTCTGTATCAGGTGAAGGGCTAAAAGGGACCTTAAGTCTAGGTAGTACGGGGAAAGACATAAGATTGAGTCTCCAGCCGGGCTTTCGAGGAGACAGTCATAATGAGTAGTTAACGGTTTCGAGGGTAGTGTAACGACAGAGAGATTCGTCGTGCCGACAGGCGACGCGTGTCACATTTGATCTTAAATATTATGTAGTCAGGGGATTTATGTAACTTACCGGGGTTAACAGATGTAAGGGTATATTTTTATAAGTAATTGGGGAATTGATAGATTAAAAAACAATGATCTTTTCTTTTTATATCTTTTCAATTCGAGTTCTATTGTATTAGTAAACGTTTGTCCAGATCATTGTTCAGTTCATTATTTAATATTCGATAAATAGTTCTTTGTTATTTTATATCTTTAATTTTTGTCTATTGTTATATCATTTTTTGTACAGCATATTTTCATTTATTTCTTTAATATATATCTACTTGTAATACAAAAGTCAGGGGTTGTATTTAATGGCATGACATACATATTAACTATTAAGTTCAAACTTCGTTGGTCCGTCGGTGTCAAGAGGGAGACGGTGCGACATTAGAGTTCTGTAGATGACGAACACTTCCAGAACTTCAGTCTTCAAATGGAGACAGCTTGAGTCTTCTAGATCGGCTGCAAGATTTAGGTTTGAGTAACACAGGATCTTGTACTAATATTCACTAACTTTAGCTTCCTTTCATTTGAATATTACTGTGACTACAACAAGGCATCTTTGTCAAAGGTATAGTTTAATCTAGATAATTTATAAGAGCCCATAAAGCGGAATATTGTTACAGTTTCATTTGGCTCAATCTGACATAGATAAAGAAATGATTCAATCTGTGACATCATTATGGATCAATTAATTACTTCTTGGAAGAGAGGGCACAATAAAAATACTATGCTCATTACTAAAAGGATGAAACGTTTTGCAAAGGTGGTACTTATAGTGACAATGCAAGAACGCTACGGTTGAGAGGGTGGGGGAGGGAGTACCCCTCCCCGTCGTCTTAACAGGATTCCCAAAGCAAAGTGCTTGTGCAATGTCGCCATAAGTACTACCTTTGCTGAATTTCCCATCCTGTCAGGAATAAGCATAGTATTTTTATGGTCGCCTGTTGGTCTATTTGGTATTAAAACCAAATTTGCGGTTGTTACGAAATTTTTCTAAAGGATTTTTGTATTTGAAGGTATCCGTTATTTGGTGGGCGCCATCAACAGGGAGTGGTTGTGTAACTATCAGGGCAACAGTGATTGAATCACGGGAAAAGTGGTTTTCCGATGAAAGCTTAACAAAAACTCTATGTGAAGATCTGAATGAAAATGAAGATGAAATGCCAGAGGTTTTAGATAAATGTTGTGCTTGCGAGGAAGCGAAGTATGAAATGGCGTTTCAAGGAAATTGGATAAGAAATAATCATCCTAGAGGTAAGATCAACGTCTAATATGTTGCGTAATAGTAGAATAAAAAACTCAGTTCACATTCAAAAAATGCTTTATTGTTCAAGATATGACAAAGATGTGTACAAAACCTACAAATAATAAGAAAAATAACAGGACTTATAACAAAACGAAAAATATCAAAACATAAGGAAAGCAAGTGTCGATCTTAAAAAGTAAAATCAACAAAAACACATTGGAGTCAAGAGATAAAAAACATTGAAACGTTTAAAATTCTAAATTACATAAAAGAACATTAAATAATTAAAATTAGAAAGTATCATAATAATACTCAGTTAAAGTGTAATAAGCCTTACCAACAAAAAGCTTATTTACCTTCGAAATAGTTTAAGAGATGCTTCTTCTCTAACAACCAGAGAAAGATGGTTAATGATGTTTTGGCTTTTATAAATTATAGATTTTTTTGTTAATGTTAGTTCTGGCAATGTAAAAGAAACATCCAGTCTCTGCAGTGTCATGTAGTAAGGATTTGGGGCCATTAATCTTTCTTTAATCTTAAATCTAAAGGTAAGAGTTTCTAGTTTCCAATATAAAAAACGACACTAAAGTTAAAATTTCTTCTGATGTAAACACAAGTTTACACAATTCCCTAAAGCTTATTTTATATATACCTAGAGCTTTTTTCTGTAATACAAATAAAACATCTAGAAGTCTCTGACTTCACATTAAGCAATAACATACCTACCCAAGTCCAGACTCTACAAAGGCATAATACACACCCTTTGCAGTTGCCACACCTTGTTCTAGATGGGAGTGCAAAACAGCCAGAAGATAGATTTTTGCTTAATGCATTAATAAGTGGTTCAAAGTTTGTCTCAATGTCGATGGTAAGACCTGGAAACTTTCAGCTTGATAGATTTAACAATAAGCAATCACCAACTCTCAAACCCCTCATGTCACATTTAAAACTAACAATATAACAATATTAGTTTTGTGAACATTGAGGGTAACTGTCTTGGAATCGAACCAATCTTGGCGCTAGTTAAGTCAGACGACACTGTCCCCATTAGTCTTTGGGCATTATCACTGTGCCATAGAATAATAATGCCATCTGCAAATAAAGTAAATTTACCGCTTATTTTAACACTTACCAAATATAAATTGAAAATGGGACTTGTCCCAATACCGACCCCTGCGGAACCCCAAATTTTATAACTCAAACTGTTCCAACTAAGACTTTTTGGTTTATATCTTCTAGATAAGACTGAAATTAATTCAGCGCCATCCCCCTGAAATCTTAGTGATGGAGCTTCAACAGCAGAATTCTGTGACTCACGCAGTCAAACGCTTTTGAAAGTCACAGAAAATCGCTGCTCCACCCTGATTTGAGCCCTCGTAGACCCCCTAAAAGAAACAAAACATGGGCTCATTAGTGCTTTCGTTGATTTAAAAACCAACTGATTTTGCTTTAATATACAACAGTACTAAAGGTTACATCAAAATGTATTGGTAGTTCTAGACATGCTGTTACAGGCCAGATGCCAAGTAGGTATTTTGTGATGGAAAGACTTCCGGGAAGAAGCTTTATTTCACAAAATGGTTCTATTTTACATTTGGTTCTCTAAAATTATACTACGAAAATCTTAAGTTTCCCCCATCGGTAGAGGCCGGCGCGGCGTCCGGAAAATGGGTAAAAAATCAAATCTCGCCATTTTCTCTAGTTTTTATTTACTTTAAGTGGAAACTAGTTGTATAAAAGGAAACTGAAGTCTCTACAAAAAGGGTTGCATGTTTTTTGGCAGATTAGGGTTTCCCAAAATAATGATAATTCAAGTGCAAGGAGAATTACGATGTAGAATTAAAATGATCAATTTTTTATAGCGTAGTTTTTAAAATTAAGGTCAAAATATGAGAGTAGGGGTCACCCTAGCTACGGACCGCCTTTTTGCGAGAATTTCCCTACGGTGACTTAATACGTACAATAATTAATATCACCGCAAATTTTTTAAATTTTCAGGCCACCTGTCGTTGCTATTGGTGATTGAAATTAAGACCTTTGCATTCTTATCGGCCAATTTGCTAACTACCATAGTGGGAAATGTTTTCGTTTCGTCTTTGTCTTCGTTGTTGTGATATTTGGCATCTTTATCAATTTTGTCTTCTAGTGAGCCCTTTGTGCCCACTAAAAATCAGCTGTTTGTAGCTGTGACAATGCTGTTGGACCTAATTTGATTCGCCAGTTTATTACACATATACTATAGGGTTTTATGAAATTAACTACATATATAGTCATATAATAGTCATAAATGACGCTTCGCGATAATAAGCTGGTAATCGCCCCTTAAATTTTCTCTAAGCAGCGGTACCCGCCACTGGCAAGAAACACATGATACGGAGTAAGTTGCCAATTCTATCAATGGACGCGATAGAAAAAATCTCGAAAGTTGATTTTCTATAACTATATAATATATATATATATATATATATATATATATATATATATATATATATATATATATATATATATATATATATATATATATATATATATATATATATATATATATATATATATATATATATATATGGATGGCGCATGTTACGAAGCCCACTACAACCCACACATGAAAGGAAGCCCGAGGTTTACGGGGTAAGGGGATTTTGGTGATGTCGTTATTCTCGGGTTTTACGAAGCCCAGATGTATATATGAGTTTGCAATGTTTAGAGCACTCATATTATATGAAGCCCGACAATGTTGCCAGAGTGTCAGACAACATTTAATTTATACCGTAGTAAGTACGCCGATTGTACGAAGCCCGTAGGCGTATATATAAGTTTATTTATATCCTGCCGATTATAAGCAACCTAGCAATATTGACATGTGTTTACCATTACATAAATACTTGGCCTGGGAATAGCTTCACCTAAATCTAATGACGAACAGGTATCTTTTAGTAACATAAATATCCGTGAAGCCGTTTTTTTTTTAAATATGTTTTAAGGACAAAGTTAGACAGAAATAATGGTTTATAGACTTTTCCTGACTACCCTCAAATTAGAAGCAAAATGGGTGGGGGTTAGGAGTTGAAAATATTTAAAAATGCACCAAAAATCTGTCTTTATTTTGTTTCGTTGATTTTGGATGAGGCTACATATTTACCGTTTGACAGGTGATTGATGCTACAAATTTAGGCGAATGTCTGGAAGGACCCTATCGATCAAATATCAAACGATAAATGTGTTGTAAATTGTCAAAATATTAGGAAAAAAATAAAAACGGAATTTTAGGTGCATTTTTTTATATTTTCAACTCCTAAACCCGCACCAATTTTGCTACTAATTAAGGAGTAGTCAGGGGAAGTTTATTAACCATTATTTCTATATACTTTTTTCTTTAGAACGCATATTTTTAGAAAAACTATTTGTATGGAGTTTTGGTGTGGATGATTTTGATTTTAACGCTATTAACAACCAGAATTTTACCACCGCAATGAATAAACAAGATGAAAATGCCCTCCCTGATAATACCAAAGAACTTGAACTTAGTAGTTCACCAATGACCAGCTAAAAACTTCAAAACGAAAATCCACCACCAGGATGTACCAGTGATTATATTGCACCAATACTCAGTCAAATTAATGAAGATGTAAGCCGTCGATGTCAAGAAGGAAATGCACGTAATATTGGATAAAACCTTCAAGACGAAAACACACCTTGTGATAATTCAAATAACGACTTTGCACCGATGATTAACCAAAATGTTCGAATCGAAAATCCACCTCCAGGAAATACCAGTGATTATATTGCACCAATCCCCAGTCAAATTAATGAAGATGTAAACCATAAGCTTCAAGAAGAAAATACACCCGATATTGGACAAAACCTTCAAGACGAAAACACACATTTTGATAATTCAAATAACGATATTGCAGCTATGACCAGGATTAAAGAGTGCGACAAATAATAATAACATAAACAACAAAACAATAAACCTGAGCAAACAGGCATTTTTAATGGCCGAAATAGTGTAAATACTATGGACAGGCGACTGCAAAATCAGGCATTCCTCAAGACGTGATATAACTTTAAACTGATCTGATTCGACTCGATAAAAATGAAACCCAAAGAAACATGGCAAAAAGGAGGATTTTTATCATTGCACCTCTTGAGGAATGCTTCGTAGATTTTGTAGTCGTCTGTTGAATTAACACTTTTGAATACAGATAAGATCCGATATTTCACTAATTTCAATATTTAAAGATCTTTTGTCTAAAATCAATACATATCAGATTTATAACAGATTTGTAAGACATGTAAACACTGCACTGCACGTTCATTTTAAAATAAATAATTACGTCTAGTGCATTTTGTATACATACAGGGTGGTGCAACCAAGATGGGGTGGACGATTGTTAGTAAACGGTGAGGAATTTCGGAAACGTTTTTTTGGATATTATCGATAGTCAAACACGCTATGTTTTAAAATTATAGCCATAATACAGGGTGGTCCGAAAAACTGGTGGCGAACCAAACTTGTATTTTTTAAATGGGACACCCGGTATATAATTGTTCCAATTGAATCTCCTGTTCGTTACGATCATTTTGATATAGGGTTTATTGGGTCTAAAACTTATAGTAAGCGAATGGGACGCGGTTAAATTTGAAAAAATGCTCACAGTTCGGCCATTTGTTAAAAACATTTGAAACAGGTATGGAAAAACCAAATATTCCATAAAACGTTACATATCCTTGAATACATTAATCGCTTGTAATTTGTTTAAAATTATTCACTGTTATACAGGGTGGTCAAGTTTTGCAAATACGCCCTGGGTTCATTGTTTTTAAATGGAACACCCTGTATATTTTATTTTCGTGTTAAAGATAACATAACTAGCTTTCAAAAAATAAAATACATGATGCCTTTCTGACCAACAGTTTTTTAGTAAACTAGCCGTGAAAGCAAAGTTTCTTCATTCTAATACGATTATACTGAATTTACGTTGTTTATTATTAAATATCTAATATTAGGAGGCCATGACACTATCATAAATGAGACAAGAGATTGACGAACTTGTCAAAGCTACTGCCGCATAATCCATTATTTACAAGTTAAGTGTAGATGGCCCAATAATTATGAGGTAAGAAAACTGAGATTCCAAAACTTTTTCATGTTTATTAGAGATATTTCAAAAAACAGAAAATATTGCTTTTAGGAAATGTAAAGTAATTAATAAACCAGTTATAAACAAAGATAATCAGTTATCAGTATTATTAATAGTGTAAGAAAATTAATTAAGCAAAAACAGAACATCTTTTAAAATTATTTAGGTATGTTCTTACTTGTAAACCTAATTTAATATGTATAAACAATTAAAAAAGCTCATATATGGTGTTCAACTAAACCACAATTTTGCTGAAGGCACATTTCGAGTCTATCCATGAATGAAAGTTTCACTTTTCTCAAAGTCTGTTCTGAAATGTTGCGAAAACTGTTTCTTATTCTCGTCTTCATATCTTTCACTGTGGTTGGAACCTCTTTATAGACTTCTTCTTTAACATGTCCCCATAGAAAAAATCTAGTGGTGTTAAGTCGGGTGATCTGGCTGGCCACTTAACTGGTCCACCTCGCCCAATCCAACGATCTGTTTTCCAATTATCGACAAAATTCTTACATTCCTATGGTAATGTGGGGGCGCTCCATCGTGTTGAAACCATAAGGATCCCCTTACCATTAAAGGTAAATCTTCAAGCAATACTGGCAACTCATTTCTCAAAAAACTGGTTTATTAATTACTTTACATTTCCTTAAAACAATATTTTCTGTTTTTTGAAATATCTCTAATAAACATATAAAAGTTTCGGGTCTCAGTTTTCTTACCTCATAATTATTGGGCCACCTACACTTAACTTGTAAATAATGGAATATGCGGCAGTCTTTGACAAGTTCGTCAATCTTTTGCTTCATTTATGATGGTGTCATAGCCTCCTAATATTAGGTATTCAATAATAAACAATGTAAATTCAGTATAATTAGGTATTAGAATGAAGAAACTTTGCTTTCACGGCTAGTTTACGAAAAAACTGTTGATCAGAAAGGCATCATGTATGGTATTTTTTGAAAGCACAGTTGTAAGTAGTAATGTTATCTTTAACATGAAAATAAAATATATAGGGTGTTCCATTTAAAAACAATGAGTCCAACTTGACCACCCTGTATAACAGTGAATAATTTGAAACAAATTGCAAGCGATTAATGTATTCAAGGATATGTAACGTTTTATGGAATATTGAGTTTTTCCATACCTGTTTCAAATTTTTATAAAAATGTCCGAACTGTGAGCATTTTTTCAAATTTAACCGCGTTCCATTCCCTTACTATAAGTTGTAGACCCAATAGACCCTATATCAAAATAATCGTAACGAACAGGAGAATCAATTGGAACAATTATATACCGGGTGTCCCATTTGAAAAAAATACAAGTTTGGTTCGCCACGAGTTTTTCGGACCACCCTGTATTATGGCTATAAATTTAAAACATAGCGTGTTTGACTATCGATAATATCCAAAAAAATGTTTCCGAAATTCCTCACCGTTTACTCACAATCGTCCACCCCATCTTGGTTGCACCACCCTGTATGTATTCAAAATACACTAGACGTAATTATTTATTTTAAAATGAACGTGCAGTGCAGTGTTTACATGTCTTACAAATCTGTTATAAATCTGATATGTATTGATTTTAGACAAAAGATCTTTAAATATTGAAATTAGTGAAATATCGGATCTTAACTGTATTCAAAGGTGTTAATTCAACAGACGACTACAAAATCTACGAAGCATTCCTCAAGAGGTGCAATGATAAAAATCCTCCACGAGTTTTTCGGACCACCCTGTACGATGGCTATAATTTTAAAACATAGCGTGTTTGACTATCGATAATATAAAAAAAAAATTTCGAAATTCCTCACCGTTTACTCACAATCGTCCACCACATCTTGGTTGCACCACCCTGTATATGCACGATAGACATAAATTACGTTTTCAACAATCAATCCAATTTTTAGATTTTATTCTTTTGTTTTTAAGATTTTAATCGAACTAGTTTTGGTAAAACACCCTGTATAAGACCTCAGCATAAACCTAAATGGTTCGAATTTAATAAGCATTTTTATTAAAATAAACGTTGCCAAACTTCCGGGCTTCTGTTAATCGATGGAACATCTTCGGCTTCGTAACATGCGTAGTATTCCCGAAGTGTATATACATTTTTCCGGACCGCCAACTGGTGGCAGTTACCATGAACTACAAGTGTATTTTTTTAGGGATCACACAACCCTAAACAGCCCGGGCTTCGGATAAGAAATTGCATTTATAGGGTCACCTATTGTACTTTTAACAAAGCCGCGGCAGTCATAGGAAGCCTGAACCGATATGCAACCTAATGCATCGAAATCGGGCTTCCCAAGTCGGTATCGGGCTTCGCATACTAGGTCCAATATAGCATTTTTGGCTTCCTAAAGGTGGAATCCATATATATATATATATATATATATATATATATATATATATATATATATATATATATATATATATATATATATATATATATATATATATATATATATATATATATATATATATATGGCAAAGGGTGCTTTTGAAGACCTTTTTTAATAACCATTGTTGCTTCTAAGAACACTTGGTGCTTATGGGGACCGTCCTCATAAGAATTGTATATCTATCGAGTTTTGTAGGGACAGTCCTCATTATATCTTTTTTATGTCCATTGTGTTTTATGGGAATTTTTTAAGTAGCTGTCCCTATATAATTAAGGATTAAACGACTTACCTGTAAGGAAGTTCAATCAAATTATACGAGATGGGACACGTCCTCCTAGATCACCCTGTAGTAATACCTTTTATCGCTGTTGTGCGCGCAAGTTTAAAGAAACTGATTGATCATCACCTTCAGCCCGACTCCCATGAGTCATTATACTTTTGGAGCTATAGGAGATCGCCTCTGGGTCGGGCCATGGATAGTAAGGGTGGGTTTGATCTAGGAGGACGTGTCCCATCTCGTATAATTAGGATTGAACTTCCTTACAGGTAAGTCGTTTAATCCTTAATTATACTTCAATTGGACACGTCCTCCTAGATCACCCTGTAGATGTTTAAAGATTAAAGAGGCGATCTCGTAACAAAACAACGCCACTAGAAGCTGTTTGGTTTTAGATTATACTGAAAGAATTCTTGACAATAAAGTGAATATTTAACAAATTAAAACCTATTCTAAACCAAAACATTGATATTTATTATAACATAACATATCTTGAGATGGCTTTCTTGCCAGTGCCATTATATAATTTCTGAATATTTTTTTTTTTCGTAGTTATAGGTCTATTATAAAACTTACAGTGTGTTTGACCTTTCGGACCATCCAGCTGCTTTCTTGGACTATCAATATTTATTGCAGTTCTGAGCGCTGCTGAGGACGTAGCGTGTCTGTCTAGTCCTATGTAGTTTGACTTTTTCAATGTCGATTCCACTGGATTTTAATCCGTTTCTTATCCATCAACGGCTTAAAGTTTGCGTCGTAGCTGGGCGGTGGGGCTTTTTTATTGTTAAAATAAGAATATCTTCTTGGCCCCTTAGCGGTTTTGTACGTTGTATGTAGTGAAGAATGGTGGTAACAGTACAAAGTTATGGTTTTTCTTTAAAAACCGTAAACTTTAGCAGGGGCTGGACTTTTTTAGGTGCAGATGTTTTTAAAATATCGGTGATTTTTATTTCCATTTCTGTTTCGGAGTATCGTATATTGGTTATATTATTGTCGATAGAGTTTGTACTCTCTGTGCCGTACATAATGCTAACAGGAAAATTAGTTTAATTGTTAGTAGACGTAGGTCAACGTTCTCTAAGGGATGCAGATTTTCTAACAGGGAAGACCGGCTAGGGATCACAGATTTCGTCATACCTTGGGAAGGACGCCCAAGCAAACCCTGTCTCTGAGAGCAAGTTAAAGGGGCTGATCTATGACTATTGATTTTGGAGTATTTTGCTCCTTTGTAAAACTCGTTGGTTAAGAAATCCAAAATGTCTTGAATTTTTGGTTGGTATATTTTCTCCCTGTTTCCTGACAGAAGGTCCACTATTTGGAGCAGGTTGAACCGCGAGCCTAACGTCCGTTGCCCTGTAATTTTGGAAACCAAGGCTGTGACTTCCACCTAGGAAAGATTAATATACATTCCGCCCCTTTCGAATGTATTTTGTTTAAAAGTTTGGTATGAGTGCGAAGGGAAAAGTCTGGAGTACGCGTTAAGGTTTTCCTATGCTAATGTAAATGCCTCTATACCCAAACTCTCTGGATCAGGATGCCAGGAAATAAAATTTTTACATTTAGTGGTTTGATAACTTGCAAACAAAACAATTTCCGGAATTACAGATTTTTGAGTTATTGCTTTACAGACTTTAGGGTGCAATGCGTATTCCGTTTCAATATCTTTGGATCTTGAGGCTTTGTCCGCTTTTGTTAGCATTTGTGTTTTGTAGGATGCAAAAAGGATATTTTTTCTCATTTCACACCATTTCCATATTTGATTCTATATTGTGTTAGGGTTTAAGTATTTCTTCTATTTTATATGAAACTGCTATCACGTTATCTACGTGGGAGAAAATATGGCAGTGATATGGTCTTTCGCAAAAGACTTGAAACTGTAGAAAATAGCCTTTAATTCCAAAGAATTTATATGTGTTTCTGCGTCTTGTGAGTTCCAAAACCCTTTTGCTTCTTTACCATTACAGAATGCGTCCCATGCCCCCCCCCCCTCCGATGTGGAGGCATACGTGAATATTTGACAGGCATAATTGGGGCTTGGAAGACTGTGTTCAGATTCGCCTATAGTTTTTAGCCACCAGAGTAAAGCGGGCTTTATACTACGCGGTATTTTCATACTTAAGTCATATTTGCCGTTATTTAATGTTAAAGCCAAATATTTTTCAAGCCGTTTTGTATAAAGCCATCCATATTGGGTGGTTGGGCATATTGAGACTAAATGTCCATTAAAGTTTGAAAATGATCTTATTTTGATCGTTTGTGTGGTTAGCATTTTCCTTGTTAATTCTTTTAGTTAAGATGTATGTTTTTCTCATCGGTAGGACACATAGACATGATTTTTGTATTTTGATAAATCTCAGTTTTTCGAGAAGTGTTTTAGTGTCTTTTATATTTTTATAACATTCGCCCTTGGTGTGGCCTATAAGAAGTGCGTCATCTAAGTAAAAAAAAACGATGTTGGGTTTTTCGCTCTTAGATGCGTAATTACGGGTTTTAAAAGTTTAGTAAAAACGTATAGAGCTATCGACAGCCCAGAAGGGAGACACTGAAATTCAAAAAGTGCATTCTTAAATTCAAATCTGAGATATTTTTTAAATTTTGTAGATATGGGAACCAAAAATTAGGCATCTTTTAAATCTAAAGAAGCCAGCCAGCAGTTTTCTGATATTAGGTTTTTTGCTGTTGTTGCATCTTCTAACTTAAAGTGGACTAATACCAAATGCATTTTGCTTTTTAAAGTTTAAAATAAACCTGTAACTGCCATTCGGTTTTTTCCTTAAAAAGTAACTCGATAAAAATTGGGTTTTGCATTTTCTTACTACTTTTATAGCCCCATTCTTTAAAAGTTGGTGGATACTGGGTAAATAAAGTTTTTCTGCGTTTTTGTTTAGGTTTGGAAGGGTGGGAGGTTTGTGCTGATGAGGCAAGGTTTCTAAGGGTATTTTATATCCTTTGACCCAGCTAAGAACCAACCTATTTGAGGTTATGTTTTCCCACTCTGCGTAGAAAAGCTTTATCCTTCCAGCAATTTTTTCTTTAGGGCTTACCCCTAACGAGTTCTCCTCCAGTCTTGGCTTTGATTTTTTGGGTTTTTCTCGTAACGGTTCTGACGGTAGGACGTCTTGTATGTGGGCTTCTTTGGGGTATAATTGCTCACCCTCTCCCTTCTTGCTGGCTGTTGCCGTTTTTTGTAGGCTAGGCCCTTGGAGTTTTTCAAAGGAAAAGAAGTGGATGCTGGTAATTCCAGCGTTTTTGCAGACTTACATTAGTCCCCGAAATCGTTTCCAAACAACGAAGAATCTCTTAGTTGGGATGGTGCAATTTTAAGAGTTTTGATATTGAACTTAGGATATAAAAGAAGTTTTCTATGACCGGAAATGGCACGGTATACCTCGCACAGCATCTTTCCCGCCTCAACGAGGTCTGCCAAGTTGGATTCGGGATTGGCATTGTCTTCCGGTGGTTCCAGCATTTTCGAGACTACTGACCCAAGAGCAGAGATTCCTTTCCCAAGGGTCAAACAATAAAGCATCCCTTTTATTGTCATTGTAAGAAAGGAGTGCCTGAACGTCAGGATTGATGCTGGGGCTTCCAGAGAAATGCAACTGTTTGCCATCCAACCCTTGCTGAAGGTAACACTTCCATCTGGTGGCCAAGTCTTGGGATATATCGGGCCCGTGGAGGGTTTCACGAGTCGGATCTTCACCCAGGATGTGCTTTCTCTCGACGCCATCGCTGTTAGAGGTGGCGTTCTCGGAGTCTTCCGAGCTGATGGACCTGTCGCTTTCAGAGGTGTCGTGTCAGTGTCTGAACCTAGGAGGACAAAACAATGTGTCATTTTTGAAAGGAAGCGGGCTAGGGAACAAGCGCTCGTTTTGGACAGGAATGCCAGTAGCATTTTGTGGATATGACCGACCATGTATATTTCACATGATCTGGGCATACAATCCCCTGTATATTTCACAGGGGAGCTAGTGGAAGAGACACTGTATATTTCACAGGCTCTTTGATTACACAATGTGTATGGGGCTGACCATGTATATTTCACATGATCTGGGTGTCAGTGTCTGAACCTAGGAGGACAAAACATTGTGTCATTTTTGAAAGGAAGCGGGCTAGGGAACAAGCGCTCGTTTTGGACAGGAATGCCACTAGCATTTTGTGGATATGGACGACCATGTATATTTCACATGATCTGGGCATACAATCCCCTGTATATTTCACAGGGGAGCTAGTGGAAGAGACACTGTATATTTCACAGGCTCTTTGATTACACAATGTGTATGGGGCTGACCATGTATATTTCACATGATCTGGGCATACAATCCCCTGTATATTTCACAGGGGAGCTAGTGGAAGAGACACTGTATATTTCACAGGCTCTTTTATTACACAATGTGTATGGGGCTGCCCTGTATATTTCACAAGGCCGCTGTTTTATTTTATTTTCTAAAAAGCATAATGATATTCATAGAACAGAGTGACTATATCTTCGCCAAGAATTTGTTTATTTTTTCTGCGTGCCTGTTGTCTTAATAGGTGCCTTATCTCGTCAACGGCAACGTAAGCAACAATTGCCGCGTTTGTTTATGTTACCACTAGCAGTTGCGGCTGGCATTGAAAAAAGGATATTTTTGTTGCTTTTATTTAGTAATTGAAATATTTAGGCATTAATTTGGGGATATGTCTACAAAGTAGGTAGACTAATCCAAGCCAACTGGAATAAGTACTAAGATTGCAGTTCTAAGTATGTGATGATATTTGTGTCCATGTCTAAAACAAAAAGGAGATATGAGATTTCTGTACTTACTTGATGCATGTTTCTCCAATTTTTTCTCAAATATCCTTATTTTGTTCCTTATTTTAGACACTTATTTTCTCTTTCTTTTTCTCTCTATTCCCTTGGACAGTTTTCAATTTTCTTATTCTTTTCTGCTAAGAGGGAACGAGGGAACTGGTTGCACACAGCGCAAAAAGTATAATGACTCATGGGAGTCGGGCTGAAGGTGATGATCAATCAGTTTCTTTAAACTTGCGCGCACAACAGCGATAAAAGGTATTACTACAGGGTGATCTAGGAGGACGTGTCCAATTGAAGTATAATCCATTTAATATCGATTGTGTGTTGTGAGAACTTCGGATTTTTATTTCTAAAGTGGTTTTTAGGTACATCAACTCTTTAAAATAATGAGAAGAAAATCATTTAAAATTTAATTAATAAACAGTTCACCGTCAAATAATAAAAGGCTATTACAAGCAAAAAACAAAAATTTAAAGCATTAATGCTCATTTGGCGTTTATTTTTTCATTTTCAGGTGAAAATTTAAAGGCAACTGTTCTATTTTGAACTTTGAACAACTAATGCCCGGTTTCTCAAAATTTAAGGTTATTTGAGCGATACTTTATCTAAAGCGGGTATTACACCAACAATTTCTTCGCGAATTATTTCATGAAGTCGCTTCGTGACGTAAATTGACAAATGTAATACTAAAACTTTGATGTCCAATAAATTCATGAAGAACTTCGTGAAGTTATTCACGAAATAGGACGTGTTCTAATTTTCCGTCAATTTTTACGGGAATCCAGTAATGCCGACTTAAAATAAATGCAAAAAGTCAAGTCAATGTTTGCGCTAGTTCGTTTTGTTCGTTAATTTCGGTGTGAGAGCTGAAATTGTCAAAAAACTTCATAAAGTCTGTGACAAATGTAAAACCAATATGCGGCCGTGAAGAAATTCGCGAATTAATTCATGAATTTATTCGCGAAGAAATTGTTGAGGTAATACCCGCTTAACACTTTTGTAGTGGCAACGGAATCAGCAATTTTTTGTTTTTTCAGTCGTTTTTCTTCTGTTTTCAGAGGTTTTGAGTGTTTTGTTTTGTTGTATTGTTTTTGTTATTGTTTTTTTGTCTGTGCACTATTTTTTATACATAATTCATCCTGTTTTGGGTAAGTTGTCAGTTTGTTTAAAACTAATAATTATTTTATAAAGAATACTTTTTAGAATATGGATTACAATAATTATTCAATTATTATGTATCTAGTCCAGAAGAGACACAGAGAAGAGACTCGAGGTGGATCTCAGAGTTGTGATGGAGCAAAAAAAGACTTGGGTATTAAACATAACCAAAAATTTTACTAAAAAATTAGCCTAGTTTTAACTTTTTGGACGAAAAAAGCCCATAATATGGCATTAGCGACTCTAGTTTGTCAATGTTGTTTTCTTATAATGACCCAAAATGATTTTAAAGTTAAAGGATAGGTTAGAATAAATTTTTGCTTTAAGGTTTTGTTAAATATTGTCCTAATTTGTGTTGTTCTTTTTTAGATCGAGGCCTATTATTGCAGCATTGGTGTTGAAGCATTTAATCAGGTATACTTGTTTGTTTTAATAGGGGTATTACTTTGAGCCAAAGATATTTCTGCTTTATCGTGTTGCTGTATCGTGTAATTTACATTTTACTCGTATGTAGAATAGGGGTAAAGAGTATGTGTTATTATCATATTTTAGATAACTTCTGCTGCAACAGGTTTTATTGAATTAACCATCACCAAATAGAATGAGGGGCCCTGTAAGAAGACTACTAGTCCTCCTAAAAGAAAGAGAGCTAAGCCAGCTACTGAGGTCAGCAATTCTACTGCATATGAAATTCTTCATGAAATATATGACATGATGCCAAACGTGAGTATTTAACTGTTGCAGGTAATGTTTATTTCTAACTAAAATTTTATTTTTACAGCTCGTGACGAAGACTTTTGGTCGATGCATCTACATAACACATAGGAAGCCATATATTAGATTATACAGTTCTGCATAAGTATGAACTATTTAAAGTTTATTTTTAAGTTAAAATTAGGTCAGTTCTAATGTTTAAATGCCAGAATTTGCTTTCAGTGTTAGTGTTCTGTTACTGATCGAATATATTCTTAACAAATGTATTTTCTGGGTAATTTATGTAATAATTTATAAGCATCGTATTCCTGTAATATTTTAAATCAATAAACAAAAATCCCTGTTTTGTTTTATTTACGCGTCCACCTTAGGAACACGTCTTTTCAAATTGTTTGACCTCAGTTATAGAAAAAATCTAAATATAACTGCCCTAGAGCAGGGGTCTTCAACCTTTTTTTTATTAAAGGGCCAGATTTGGGATTCTTTATCGACCGGTGGGCCAGAAGTGAAGAAGGCCGTAGGCGAAAAATGTTCGAGACCACAACCAAATTTCGTCAAGAATTCACCCAACTATTTTCGTAAATTAAATTATTGCTTTTTGTTTTCGTCTAAAAGAGGTAATATAACGAGTAGGCAATATTTTAAGTTTTGAGTAATTTATTACGTATTTATCAAATTGTTTTTTTTTGTATATTGTCGGAAATAGAAAAGGTTTCGTTACTCGAAGCAGGGTTAATTCGGGGAAAAAATAATAGATGGCGCTTAAGTAAGCTCGATAGGTTGGCTTTAATACCGCGCTAATTTTTGCAGTCCTGATAAGCACCTGTTTATAGCTGTACATTAACCAATATATTAAAAAGTGAAAGCAAAACAAAACGAAACTTTTTTACTTTCTT
Source organism: Philopedon plagiatum (assembly GCA_963971165.1). Taxonomy (NCBI): domain Eukaryota; kingdom Metazoa; phylum Arthropoda; class Insecta; order Coleoptera; family Curculionidae; genus Philopedon; species Philopedon plagiatum. The sequence continues at coordinate 54,111,777 of OZ020192.1, read as the reverse complement.
AACTAGATTGCGTAATGAAAGTATCCACTAAGAAAGAATTTTCAGAAATTTGACTTGGAAAGGAATAAAAGGGTATTGGTAATGTTAATGAACATTATACGGATCTATTAACGTAGATGATTTTTTTACTTTGTTTGGATCACGCTAATTTTTGCTGTCCTGATAAGCACCTGTTTATTGCTGTACATCAATCAATATATTAAAAAGTGAAAGCAAAACAAAACGAAACTTTTTTACCTTCTTAACTAGATTTCGTAATGAAAGTAACCACTAAGAAAGAATTTTCGGAAATCTAGGCGTGTTTTATTTTCCATATAATTTGTTTATTTCAGCTGTCCTCAAAACCACTAATACATCAAACCCTGGCCTTACAACCCTTTATTCTTATTTGCGAAAATTAGTGAAAATCTTTTAAACAATTCATGTAAAGAGCATGTCCGCTTATGTCTCATCTCTTTTTTCGTAGTTGAAGAAGAAAGATAGAAGCTGTTCTAAAATTCAGTAGTGACTTAGTTTATACCGGACCTTTGACACCAACAATTATAAATAGTCCATATTTATTTTAGAACAAAAACACATTTCACATTTTGAAAGTACGTTTTAATCAAATACATCAAGAACAAAAATTTGGTATTGAGTTTTGAGGTATTTTAATTTAAAGTAAAGAAAGCTATGTTACGTATCAAAATTATCCGTATAAACGTAGTCAACACCTCCCAAACTAACCTAACTACCTAACCCTAATTTTAGTAATTTTGAAGGGTATTTGCAGCTCACCTGTTTTTGGATTTTCGGTTGTAGAAATTATTTTTCAATTTATTAAAGCTTTTATCTATGGTTTATTAAAAATTATAACATTTAATATTAGTATTTGCGTTTTAAGTCTCTTTAAACATTTTTTGTCCATTTCTCTGTCTGCTATTTGTCGGTCTGTCTGCTTGTAATCAACTCCGACAACTTGGTACTTTGGTACGCAGGTGTGTGCTAGGCTAGTGGCGGTCCCCTACCCCTATTAAAATGACAAAACCATATACCAGAGTCTTTTAGTAACTTGTTTTAGTGATTCGCTTTAGCTAGTAGCTACTGAAACCGTGTAAACTTGGATTATGAATCAGCAGAGTACCTATTTAGCCGCTGCTTTGCAAAACATTTGACGCGGAGTGAACCGAAGACGCTTCACAGCTAATAATAACACAAGAAAAACAATTTTGGTATTCTGTTCTGTGACGAAAACGTAAATTAAAAAGACGTTATTTGTTGACAACCTGTTTTTTTGGTATGCAGTTCTTTCAAAACACCTTAACAATAGGGGTTAAAAGGCAAAAGTCATTCTCGTGTAAAAATTAATTGTTAAAATACATATTTGGAAACTATAATTGAGACAATTAATTAATGGTTCTTATTAGGACAGCAAAAACTGCGCGACATAATTTTTGATGTATTAGTGGTTTTGAGGACAGCTGAAATAAAAAAATAATATAGAAAATTAAAAACGCCTAGATTTCTGAAAATTCTTTCTTAGTGGTTACTTTCATTACGAAATCTAGTTAAGAAGGTAAAAAAGTTTCGTTTTGTTTTGCTTTCACTTTTTAATATATTGATTAATGTACAGCAATAAACAGGTGCTTATCCGGACAGCAAAAATTAGCGCGATCCAAACAAAGTGAAAAAATCATCTACGTTAATAGATCCGTATAATGTTCATTAACATTACCAATACCCTTTTATTCCTTTTCAAGTCAAATGTCTGAAAATTCTTTCTTAGAGGTTACTTTCATTACGCAATCTAGTTAAGAAAGTAAAAAAGTTTCGCTTTGTTTTGCTTTCACTTTTTACTATATTTATTAATGTACAGCAATAAACAGGTACTTATCAGGACAGCAAAAATTAGCGCGAATAGTATTAAAGCCAACCTATCGAGCTTACTTAAGCGCCATCTATTATTTTTTCCCCGAATTAACCCTATTTCGAGTAACGAAACCTTTTCTATTTCCGACAATATACAAAAAAAAAACAATTTGATAAATACGTAATAAATTACTCAAAACTTAAAATATTGCCTACTCGATATATTACCTCTTTTAGACGAAAAAAAGCAATAATTTAATTTACGAAAATAGTTGGGTGAATTCTTGACGAAATTTGGGGGAAATTTTTCGCCTGCGGCCGTCTTCACTTCTGGCCCACCGGTCGATAAGGAAACCCAAATCTGGCCCTTTAATAAAAAAAAGGTTGAAGACCCCTGCTCTAGGGCAGTTATATTTAGGCGGACTTGTTTGGAGGGAAATTTTAATCAACGGTTCATATAAGGACATATTTTATATTATGTGTATACATAAAGATACAATATAATAGTATTTTTCTAGACGAAAAGGTTATTTTAGGAGCTTTTGAAAGAATTTTCGATAGAACGGTTTTTATAAGGACGCATCGTGATAAGTGGGGGAGGAAAGTAAGGAATTCCCAAATAAATTGTGTGATATACCCTTTCTAGGCTTTTTGAAGTCAAGCAGTTCAAAACGCAAGTTAATTTGGTAATATTTTGAATACTTACCATAGCAGATTTTATTTTAGATATCATCGGAAGAATATGTAACGTAAAATGACGAGAAGGTGTCAAATATTTGATATATCCAATTTATTTACATTTTAAAACTACTATTAATATTATTTTGTACCTGGGCGTTTTCTATTTTCTATATTATTTTTTTATTTTATGTGTCCTCAAAACTACCAATACATCAAAAATTATACCGCTCAGTTTTTGCTGACCTAATATGAACCTTTATTGTCTTAATTATAATTTCCAAATATGTATTTTTAACAATTAATTTTTAGAAAAGAATAACTTTTGCTTTTTAATCCCTATTGTTAAGGGGTTTTGAAAGGATTGCACATACGAAAAAACACAGATTAAGTCAACAAATATCATTTAGTTTGCGTTTTAGTCACAGAAAAGAATACCAAAATTGTTTTCTGTGCATTTATTATTAGCTGTGAAGCGTCCTCGGTACACGCCGCGTCAAGTGTTTTGCAAAGCAGCGGCTAAATACTGTGCTGATTCATAGGCACAAAGCTCTCACATTCCATAACCCTACATTTTCTACCCCTGGTAAATGGTTTGTGTTAATTTTGTTATGAGATCATATGACTTAGGACACATCTTGGTACCAAATTTAGTAAAAATCAACTAACAAAAAATAAATAACCACCATTTTCTCCGCACCTGCTGGATGCTTTTAATTTATTTTATTATGGGATCATCTGTAACTTATGACAGAGCTATGTACAGGGTGTTGCACTATAAATGGACCCCTCTTTAACTTTTTTATGCAATGTTAGTTAAAAAAATGGTAAATACAAAAGTTGTAGGGTACAACGTAAAGTTGTTTATGAAATAGTTTATAGATATATATATATATATATATATATATATATATATATATATATATATATATATATATATATAGGGTGTTGCAGAAATGCGTAGCAAACAAAAATATAGTTTTTTCTTATGGAACACCCTGTATATAATACTCTTAAATGATAGGGCTGGTCTTCCTGATAAAAGTGATATATAATTTGTTGTAATTATTATTATGTTAAAGTCAAAAAACGCATATTTAAATTGTAATAATTTTTTTTATTAGGAACATTCAAAAAAACTGGAGAATAGCAGAACTAAGAACACATATTTCTATTGAAATTCCTTAAGGTGCTGGAAATGACCGCCGTTCATCTCTATAATATCTCCACCCAGTGTTGATTTCTATTTATAGTATCGATTTGATTTCGAATTTGTGCTTTTAATAAGTCAACATTGTCATGTTCTTTAAGGTAGATGTTATTTTTTAAATACCCCCATAAAAAGGTGTCAAGCGGAGTTAGGTCTGGACTGTTCGGCGGCCACGTAATTGTTCCATGTTTCCCAATCCAGGTTTCATATTTTCCATTTAGTAAAGTTGTTACCCCGCCTACATTATGGGCTGGTGCCCCAGCTTGTTGAAAAACAATATCTTGTAATTCATTTAGAGGTAAATCATCAAACAAATCTTCAATGTCGTTTTGAAGCATGTCAAGGTAACGTATACCAGTCAGAGAATGGTTAAAAAAGATCGGACCCAAAATCCTAAAGTCTTTTATCCCACACCAAACATTTACAGATAGGCGACCAGAATGTTTTACTTCAAAAAACTTTTCGGGATTTTCGGTAGACCAATAATGTATGTTCTTTCTATTTGGAATTCCTGCCGTGCTGAAGCATGATTCATCACTCCACATTATTTTGTAAAAGAAAGTTGGATACCTTTCAAGAGTTTCTAGCATAATTCTGCAGAATTCCAAACGTTTCTGTTTATTCGTTTCAGTTAAATGTTGGACTTTTGTCGGCTTAAACGGGTGGAACTTGTGTTTTTTTAAAGTTCTGTAAATTTTCCATACACTTTTCTCAAGAACTTTGGCACCATCTCTTATCGAATTAGCAGGATACTCTAGAATTAATAATGCAGCATTATTATTAATAGTTGTGCATTTAAGATTTTTTTTTTATATAATAAACCGATAAATAAACATACCTTGAAAATATAAAAGGATTTCTAATTCTTCATCTTCATTTATAGTAACAGTCCTGTTTCTTCTATTTAAAGCGTTAGTATTCCTTAGTAGTTCATATACATGCTTAAATGTATTTAAAGCTGGCGCGGGTCCGTTGTCATGTAGAATCATATACATATTCTCGTCTAGCAGCATGTCTATTCTTATTATTTTTAATGTATAACGACGATATTTCAAATTTTTCTTGCACTGTATAAATCATTTTAAAACGTTTACTATTATAATCAGATAATTCTGACAAGTTGTCAAACATAATATCCAAATAATACTTTAAAGCGCCATGCTTAATCCATGGCCTGCTTAAAGTACAATTTAATCCATGGCCTGCTACAATTACAATTTAAACATGCGTTTTTTGACTTTAACATAATAATAATTACAACAAATTATATATCACTTTTATCAGGAAGACCAGCCCTATCATTTAAGAGTATTATATACAGGGTGTTCCATAAGAAAAAACTATATTTTTGTTTGCTACGCATTTCTGCAACACCCTATATATATATATAAACTATTTCATAAACAACTTTACGTTGTACCCTACCACTTTTGTATTTACCATTTTTTTAAATATCATTGGATAAAAAAGTTAAAGGGGGGAGTCCATTTATAGTGCAACACCCTGTACCAAATGTCGTAAGAACCGACCACTTAAAAATAAAAAAACCCCTAAGTTTCTTCACCTCTGGGATGTGGTTTTATGTCATTTTAATAGGGGTAGGGGACCGCCAGTAGCCTAGCATACACCTGCGTACCAAATTTCGTATAAATCACTAAAGTACTTCTCTAGATATCGGCGTTGGTTACATACTATACAGACTATTTTTTTGAGAGATCGACCGACAGACAGACAGAAATGGAACAAAAATGTTTAAAAATACTTGAAATGCAAAGATCTGTATTTTTTTAAATATAAGGACTTTATTAACGGTCACAATAGCTCCCCATATATGTATGTACCACTATTTGGTATTATGTCGGAGCTAGAAAAAATAAATAAACCTATTGAACGCCGGTTCTTTTATTTTTAATATTGTTCCAAGGAATTATAAATGCACTTAATATTCATGAAATCGTTTGCACATAGCAGACTGACAAAATGTTCCGAAACATGCCACTACATATTAAAACGAAAATTTTTCTTACAAATTTTTTTTTTCCCAGAAATTTTTGTATACATGATCTTTCATATTGGATGTATATACATGTATACCAATAAATTTTCAATATCTCAAAAAATTAATCACATCATCAAATGTACAAAAATGTCCCTACAAGAACCGTTGTCTAGAAAAATTGTTTTTTTTTGCTTCAGTCGACTTTTTAAAAAAAATGGCTAGTAATTATTTCTGCTGCGATTTAAATAAGTAGGTAGGTAAGCCCAACCGGCAAAAAAATTACCGGGTGGTATAATAATTTTCTGTCAGTACTTTTAATAAACTGCCTGTGAAACAATGATGGGCAACATATAGTTCATGTGGTCGGCATAATAAAACTTTAAGTAACAAATAACTATCCGGTTGGGCAGTCCGAAATCTATTCGAGCAGTAAAATTATTAATTGGGCGGTGAAATTATTAGTCGGCTGGTGACAAAATAAATTAGGCTGTGAATAAAATGTGCTCGGTATTTAAATATCGTTCAGCAGTTTTTAAGCAGCGTTTCGTTTTCTGCAAAATATTTACTTAAGAAGCCAGAAAGTCAAATGACCTACCTCTATTTAATATTTTTAGTTGGCAAGGGTTTGAAGATAGCGGCGAGATTCGTTAGTTCGATCGGTTTCTTTAATTCGTCTGTTGAAATTTTGATCATCACTAAGATTGGCCACTTTTGATCTGTTACCAGAGGCGTCGAAGCCGAAAATTAAGTACGTATGTATATTCACGTGAAATAAAAAAAGACGGTCAGGTGCGAGTTCAACTCGCTCGTAGGGGGTACCGGACGGCGTGCCGCGTAGCCCGGTGGCGTACCGTAATTTTAAAGAATTCCAAAAATTGAACTGCTGCTGCGGCCGAGTTCCCCGCGATGTAATGCTACTGGAGCGGCACTAACGGTGGGCAGCATGGGCGCCCACAGGAATTTTAAAGTTGTATATCTCTGTTGCTACATACGGGACCCATACCAAATTCAGGTGAGCCTACTAGGAATGTTTTGGTAAAGAAAAAAAATATTTTGTAATTTGCGAAAAAAAGTTAAATTTTTGCTTGCCAACCCCCCCCCCCCCCTGAGAACAAATGAACACGTTTAGGTATTTTATTTATTATTTTTTCTAAACAAATTTTACACCATTTCGTCGAAAATTTTTAAATTTTAAGAGAAAAAATGTGTTGGTTGAAAGTTAAAGTCATTTGAATTTTTTTAAACTTAAAACGTAATTTAAAAAAAAAATCAAATGACTAACTTTCTACTAACACATTTTTTTCTCTTAAAATTTAAAAATTGTCGACGAAATGATGAAAAATTTGTTTAGAAAAATTAATGAATAAAATACCTAAACGTGATCATTTTTTTCTCAGGGGGGGTCAAGCAAAAATTTAACTTTTTTTCTTTACCAAACCATTCCTAGTAGGCTCGCCTAAATTTGGTATGGGTCCCGTATGTAGCAACAGAGATATACAACTTTAAAATTCCTGTGGGCGCTCATGGTGGGCAGCCTTACTAATAATACCATGAAATGTATGTGCTTTTACATTAATCAATATTTGGAGTTTTCTAATTAAATGCTTTATTTTTTACGTAATTAATAACCCCTTATTACACGCTAAGTTAATTTTAGAGCAGTCAGAACAGTATTAGATTACCCATCAATTTGTAATGTTACAATATTTTTTCAGCAGTCAACTTGATTTTGGAGCAGGCAAAAAAAAATTAAATGTAATTTATTTCGCACAGACCAAATATTTATTTAGTTGCAACTTATTTTTTTTTACTGCTTAAAAGATTTTGAAGCTGCTTGTTCAAATCTAAAACGCAGACCAATTTTTGTTTTATTACCTGATCAAGCTTCACCGCCCAATCCATCATTTCGCCGGCCAATCGTATATTACGATGTGTCAAAATTGTAAAATTTCGCTGCCCGTTTAAATCACACCCAAAAAAAATTTTGAATACATAGGGTTTAATATATAATGTATACTATACAGATGTATAGCAATGTACACTAATATATAAGTCGGTCCTCAAAAGCACCCTTAGCCATACATATATATATATATATATATATATATATATATATATATATATATATATATATATATATATATATATATATATATATATATATATATATATATATATATATACTTTATAAATTTTTCTTGGGTTTTTTTGGTTCAACAAAATTTCAGTAAGTCTACCTCATATTTTTTATTTCAAACGTTTCGGCAACACTTTTGCCTTCATCAGTGTAATTTTTATTCTAAAATAACATTTTGAATTTCAGTCAAACATACATTTTTATAGGTTAATTAGACTGACTTACCATAAAAAGGTTATTTCCTATTGAAAGATAGGGTGGTCAAAATGACATAATATTTACAAAAAGACACCACATTTAAAAACTTTAAAAACGTTCTAAAATACATCCATACGAAACATAAACACATGAAGTTGAAACGGTACTGAGATTTGCCAAGATTGATTTGTATGGGATCTGCTTTGGTATTTTTTGTTATTTTCGAGATAAGAAGTTATTTTTTGTTTTATATTTATGATTTATTTGTCGGAGAAGAAAAAGAAAAAGGGGGGTTGGGGGGGGGAGGATTGTTATTAATTGTATTAGTCAATAAAATATTGACTAATTAATCAATAACGTTATAATAAATTTTGCTTAAGTTTTTTATATCTGATTTCTCGTTCAGAGAATCCTCATTTTTTTTGATAAATAACATTTCTAAAAATTCCCTTTTTTGCTGGTTTATTTCCGTTTTTAAAATTTTGGTTTCAGAAAAATTAAATCTATGGGAGGTTTCCGTTTCATGTTTAGTAAGGGCGGTTTTATTTCTTTTGTCGTATCGATGGCCGTTGAGTCTGCTGTTGAGGTATTGGCTTGTTTGACCTATATATACTTTGGGGCAATTATTACATGGTATTTGATAAATGGTATGGGTTTTACGGTGTTTCTGTGTTTTGCTTTTAAGTGAGCTGAAGTGTCTCTGTAGAAGTTTATGACCTTTGTGACATACAGTAATTTCTTTACCTTTAAAATATTTTTGTAAATTTTCCGATAGACCCTGTATATATGGTATTGATAAAAATTTATCTTTTTTATCTCTATTGTTTTGTAATTCTAAATTTTCGTTTAATTTTTGTAGACGGGAGTTAAAAATTGAGTTTATTAGTTGTGCCGGATAGCTATTTTGAATAAGGATATTTTTAGCTTTTTCTATAGCTGTATTTCTATAATTTGGATCGCTTAGTTTAATAGCTCGGTCTGCTAAGCCTACGACAACAGATTTTTTTTGGGACATAGGGTGTTGGGAGAAGAAATTAAGGTATCGTCCAGACCATGTTTTTTTTGTATACCATTCATGTAAATTTTATTATTTTGGTTATACAGGGTCATATCCAAGAAATTAATCTTTCCGTTTTCCTCCGTCTCCAGGGTGAATTGCAATTTATTATGGAAAGCATTGAACGCATTTAAAATGTAATTTATTTTATCTTTTGGTACTGCAGTAATGCAGTCGTCTACATAACGTAAGAAAAATGGTATTTGCAGATTTAAGTTATTAATTACATTGTTTTCTAGTTCCTCTAGAGCCATTTGTGCAATCACACTTGAGATGGAGGAGCCCATTGCACAACCCTCGATTTGTTTGTAAATTTTGTCTTGGTACATAAAATATGTCGAGTTTAATATCAGTTTAACAGCCTTCAGAAATTCATTATCAGAAATTTTTATCAATACCATATATACAGGGTCTATCGGAAAATTTACAAAAATATTTTAAAGGTAAAGAAATTACTGTATGTCACAAAGGTCATAAACTTCTACAGAGACACTTCAGCTCACTTAAAAGCAAAACACAGAAACACCGTAAAACCCATACCATTTATCAAATACCATGTAATAATTGCCCCAAAGTATATATAGGTCAAACAAGCCAATACCTCAACAGCAGACTCAACGGCCATCGATACGACAAAAGAAATAAAACCGCCCTTACTAAACATGAAACGGAAACCTCCCATAGATTTAATTTTTCTGAAACCAAAATTTTAAAAACGGAAATAAACCAGCAAAAAAGGGAATTTTTAGAAATGTTATTTATCAAAAAAAATGAGGATTCTCTGAACGAGAAATCAGATATAAAAAACTTAAGCAAAATTTATTATAACGTTATTGATTAATTAGTCAATATTTTATTGACTAATACAATTAATAACAATCCTCCCCCCCCCCCCCAACCCCCCTTTTTCTTTTTCTTCTCCGACAAATAAATCATAAATATAAAACAAAAAATAACTTCTTATCTCGAAAATAACAAAAAATACCAAAGCAGATCCCATACAAATCAATCTTGGCAAATCTCAGTACCGTTTCAACTTCATGTGTTTATGTTTCGTATGGATGTATTTTAGAACGTTTTTAAAGTTTTTAAATGTGGTGTCTTTTTGTAAATATTATGTCATTTTGACCACCCTATCTTTCAATAGGAAATAACCTTTTTATGGTAAGTCAGTCTAATTAACCTATAAAAATGTATGTTTGACTGAAATTCAAAATGTTATTTTAGAATAAAAATTACACTGATGAAGGCAAAAGTGTTGCCGAAACGTTTGAAATAAAAAATATGAGGTAGACTTACTGAAATTTTGTTGAACCAAAAAAACCCAAGAAAAATTTATAAAGAATATATTTGAATGGTTCACGAATCTAGTATATTAGTATATATATATATATATATATATATATATATATATATATATATCTATATATATATATATACATATATATATATATATATATATATATATATATATATATATATATATATATATATATATATATATATATACATATATATATATATATATATATATATATATATATATATATATATATATATATATATACAGTGTGTCCGCTTAAGTTCTGTACATATGGGAAACTTTTTTATTATTAATTTTACTAAAAAAAGTTACTCTTTATAAAAAGTTCTGCTTCCTGAGAAAATAATATTAAACTATTCAAACTTGAGATAGTATGTACAGGACAGTCAAAAACTAAAAAAATCAAAATTGACCTAAGAGAGAAGTACCCTTAATTTTAGTTTTAGAGCAAAATGGAATAAGAAAATGTTGCTTGGCATTAAAAACTATATCTACATATACTCTTAGTATACTATTATTAAAAATAAACTTAAAAAATTAAATCTTAATTCTTAATGGCATGCCCAATATCTTGCCACAATTTCCCACCTGAATTTGAATTGTAACTGTCAGCTATGATATTTGTCTGAAACATCAATTTGACTATTTAAGTAGATAAATATGCCGTTGAAATTGAATATGCAAGATAAAACTGAAATAATTTTCATTTTTAATAATAGTTAAAATTAAGAGTATAAATAGATATAATTTTTAACGCCAAGCAACATTTTCTTATTCAAATTTGCTCTAAAATTAAAATGAAAGGTACTTCTCTCTTAGGCCGATTTTGAGTTTTTTTAATTTTTGACTATCCTGTACATAGTATCTCAAGCTTAAATAGTTTAATATCATTTTCTCAGGAAGCAGAACTTTTTATAAAGAGTAACTTTTTTTCGTAAAAGTAATAATAAAAAAGTTTTCCATATGTACAGAACTTAAGCGGACACACTGAATATATATATATATATATATATATATATATATATATATATATATATATATATATATATATATATATGTATATATATATATATATATATATATATATATATATATATATATATGTATATATATATATATATATATATATATATATATATATATATATATATATATATATATATATATATATATATATATATATATATATGTATATATATATATATATATATATATATATATATATATATATATATATGTATATATATATATATATATATATATATATATATATATATATATATATATATATATATATATATATATATATATATATATATACATATATATATATATATATATATATATATATATATATATATATATATATATATATATAGTAGAAAAATGGAAGATTTCTTGGCCTATAGGTAATATAATAAATGTAAATGCGAAGATTTACTTCTTCGCTAGTGCAGCGAAAAGGCCGTGAATGAAAAATAAAAATAATGAGGACTATCTTTGATTCTGGTCTGGGTGACCTCCTGCTATCGATTTCTGGGCCCTTACCCATCAGCGGGCAGGCTTACACCCAGGGTGGCTGAAGAACAGACCACGATTTGGCCAGAATCAAAGAGAGTCCTTATATCCAAAATGATCGGAAAGGATGGGTAAGATGTAGTGGCTCGCGCCAACTAGTTCACCCAGTGTTGCTCCAAAAATGTTTGGCTGCTAACACAATAATACTCGAAAGTATGTCGAATGTCGATTTTCTCGACGTCGACGGTACAAATGCACCATTGTACAACAATAGTAGAAAAATGGAAGATTTCTTGGCCTATAGGTAATATAATAAATGTAAATGCGAAGATTTACTTCTTCGCTAGTGCAGCGAAAAGGCCGTGAATGAAAAATAAAAATAATGAGGACTATCTTTGGTTCTGGTCTGGGTGACCTCCTGCTATCGATTTCTGGGCCCTTACCCATCAGCGGGCAGGCTTACACCCAGGGTGGCTGAAGAACAGACCACGATTTGGCCAGAATCAAAGAGAGTCCTTATATCCAAAATGATCGGAAAGGATGGGTAAGATGTAGTGGCTCGCGCCAACTAGTTCACCCAGTGTTGCTCCAAACATTTTTGGAGCAACACTGGGTGAACTAGTTGGCGCGAGCCACTACATAT